>CM056385.1:46005212-46013546 GCA_029718625.1 Synaphobranchus kaupii | reverse complement strand
CACACACACATCATATACACACACACACACATCATATACATACACACACACACCATATACACACACACACATCATATACACCATATACACACACACACACATCACACACACACACACACACACCATATACATAAACATCATAAACATCATATACACCATATACACCACACACACATCATATACACACACACACACACACACATCATATACACACACACACACACACACACATCATATACACACACATCATAAACATCATATACACCATATACACACACACACACATCATATACACACACACACACACATCATATACACACACACACACACACAATCATATACATACACATCATAAACATCATATACACCATACACACACACACACACACACACACACATCATATACACACACACACACACACACACACACACACACATCATATACACACACACACACACACACACACACACAATCATATACATACACATCATAAACATCATATACACCATATACACACACACACATCATATACACACACACACACACATCATACACACACACACACGCACACAACACACACATCATATACACACACACACACATCATATACATACACACACACATCATATACACCATATACATTATACATCATATACACCATATACATCATATACACCATATACACCATATACATCATATACAGACGCACACATCACACACACATCATATACACCATATACATCATATACACCATATACACCATATACATCATATACACCATATACATCATATACACCATACACACCATATACATCATATACACCATATACACACGTACACATCACACACACATCATATACACCATATACATCATATACATCATATACACACACACAACACACACATCATATACACCATATACATCATATATACCATATACATCATATACACCATATACATCATTTTTTTATTATTATATATATATATATATATATATGTATATAAGTGCTTCACCTCCGCTGCTACAACTCCATCCTAGGGGAAACACTGTACACCATATACACACGCACACATCACATACACATCATAAACATCATATACACCATATACACACACACACATCATATACACACACACACACACATATTATATACACACACACATCATATACACACACACACACACACACACACACATCATATACATACACATCATAAACATCATATACACCATATACACACACACACATCATATACACACACACACACACACACACATATTATATACACACACACATCATATACACACACACACACACATATTATATACACACACACATCATATACACACACACACATCATATACATACACATCATAAACACACACACACACACACACACCATATACACACACACACATCATATACATCATATACACACACACATCATATACATACACACACACATCATATACATACACACACACACCATATACACACACACACATCATATACACACACACACACATCATATACATACACACACACACCATATACACACACACACATCATATACACCATATACACACACACACACATCACACACACACACACACACACACACACACCATATACATAAACATCATAAACATCATATACACCATATACACACACACACACATCATATACACACACACACACACACACACATCATATACACACACACACACACACACACATCATAAACATCATATACACCATATACACACACACACACATCATATACACACACACACACACATCATATACACACACACACACACACACACACACACAATCATATACATACACATCATAAACATCATATACACCATACACACACACACACACACACACACATCATATACACACACACACACACACACACACACACACATCATATACACACACACACACACACACACACACAATCATATACATACACATCATAAACATCATATACACCATATACACACACACACATCATATACACACACACACACACATCATACACACACACACACGCACACAACACACACATCATATACACACACACACACATCATATACATACACACACACACCATATACACCATATACATTATACATCATATACACCATATACATCATATACACCATATACACCATATACATCATATACAGACGCACACATCACACACACATCATATACACCATATACATCATATACACCATATGCACCATATACATCATATACACCATATACATCATATACACCATACACACCATATACATCATATACACCCGTACACATCACACACACATCATATACACCATATACATCATATACATCATATACACCATATACACACACACAACACACACATCATATACACCATATACATCATATATACCATATACATCATATACACCATATACATCATATACATCATATACACCATATACACCATATACACACGCACACATAACACACACATCATATACACCATATACATCATATATACCATATACACCATATACACCATACACATCATATACACCATATACACCATATACACCATATACACACGCACACATAACACACACATCATATACACCATATACATCATATATACCATATACATCATATACACCATATACACCATATACATCATATACACCATATACATCATATACACCATATACACACGCACACATCACACACACATCATATACACCATATACATCATATACACCATATACACACACGCACACATCACACACACATCATATACACCATATACAGATGCACACATCACACACACATCATATACACCATATACATCATATACACCATATACATCATATACACCATATACACCATATACACACGCACATATCACACACACATCATATACACCATATACATAATATACATCATATACACAATATACACCATATACATCATATACACCATATACACACGCACACATCACACACACATCATATACACCATACACATCATATACACCATATACACCATATACATCATATACACACGCACACATCACACACACATCATATACACCATATACATCATATACACCATATACACCATATACATCATATACACCATATACACACGCACACATAACACACACATCATATACATCATATATACCATATACATCATATACACCATATACACACGCACACATCACACACACATCATATAAACCATATACATCATATACACACACGCACACATCACACACACATCATATACACCATATACACGCACACATCACACACACATCATATACACCATATACATCATATACACCACATACACACGCACACATCACACACACATCATATACACCATATACATCATATACACCATATACACCACATACACACATCACACACACATCATATACACCATATACACACGCACACATCACACACAAATCATATACACCATATACATCATCACCATATACACACGCACACATCACACACACATCATATACATCATATACACCATATACACCACATACACACATCACACACACATCATATACACATATACATCATATACACCATATACATCATATACATCATATACACACGCACACATCACGCACACATCACACACACATCACACACACATCATATACATATACACCATATACACCAGTGTTTCCCTTATATGCACCTACTTTTTTGTAAACAAAACAAAACAATCCACTCTCTCCCCTTCAAAATGCTGGAGTAAACGGCCTTGTAAACATTTTAGAGTAACGTAAAAACGTTTTAAACGTAAAGTGGTTTCATGAAAAAGTTGCTTTCATAAACTCATTTGAAATGCAAAGCTAACTTTCAGCAAGGTCGTATATGGCCGTCAAATGCTCCGTCTTATCTCTTTAGAAACTATATTATTTTGCGCAACGGACGCTTCATATCCGGGTCAATTCACACACTTGTGAGTAAAGCATATAAACGAGAAACTTTGCGCTTACCTATGTGTAGGCCTATATGCTAATGTCAGCACAACGATTATAACAACAAATACCGGGTAGATGTCAACAAGCCTAAGGGAAAACAGTCCTGCGACTTCACGTGAGTATCGCACAGTAACGTTAGCTACAGCAAACGCAATCATTTGATAGGAATACGCAAGTAAACACATATCTGTTAAATAAACAACATTTGCACGATCCATGATACGTTTCGTTTCGGTAAAAGTATTCCACATGCACCGATTGTTTATCTCTTCTACCTGAAGGCGGGCCTTACTATGCGCGAGAGTATTCTATAGGTCGTGTCTCTAGGGCCATCGTGAAGCGCGAAAGCTGTCAATCTCAGACAACTTTGACAGATTCCCTTTAAGAAACGTCATAAATGTAAGTTATTTTATCATTTAAAATGTCATTACATTTAAGTAAATTAACAATGTTTAATAATACAACAGTGTGGTGATGCAAGTTAATTCTGCAAAAAAGGACAGTTAAGAATGAATAATTGGAAGAATGAATGACAGCTAGCTAGCCGCTAGCCAACACCCAGTGGACGTAAACGGTCACCCAGTGGGTGATATGGGTCACAGTCATTTAGCAGTCTAGCTAATGATATGGGCTTACGTGAAGCAAGTTGTGTAACGTTGACACAACTTGCTTCATGTTAATGGACAGTGCTAGCTAGCAAATGCAGCTGTTCTGGCGAGAGAAGGCCATAGATGTACAACATGTTGAAGTGCTGGACTGCGTTTGGATCCAAAATGAATGCTTTCTTCCTGTCGTTCCCTTCCCTGTTTGAATCAAGGGAAGGGAACGACAGGAAGAAAGAATTAAATTTGGATCTGAACGCAGCCCTGTAGTTGTCCTTGTACTGTATGTACTTAGGCCTCAAGAGCCCTTCTGGTGCAGGCAGACACATAGAAACCTCCCGGCAGGGCACGCTTTGTAAGCGCACTAAAATTTATTATAGGAATGTTTTTTATTATTATATATATATATATATATATATGTATATAAGTGCTTCACCTCCGCTGCTACAACTCCATCCTAGGGGAAACACTGTACACCATATACACACGCACACATCACATACACATCATAAACATCATATACACCATATACACACACACACATCATATACACACACACACACACACACACACATCATATACACATCATAAACATCATATACACCATATACACACACACACACATCATATACACACACACACACACACACACACATCATATACACACACACACACACATATTATATACACACACACATCATATACACACACACACACACACACACATCATATACATACACATCATAAACATCATATACACCATATACACACACACACATCATATACACACACACACACACACACATATTATATACACACACACATCATATACACACACACACATCATATACATACACATCATAAACACACACACACACACACCATATATACACACACACACATCATATACATCATATACACACACACATCATATACATACACACACACATCATATACATACACACACACACCATATACACACACACACATCATATACACACACACACATCATATACACACACACACACACACGCACACATCACATACACATCATAAACATCATATACACCATATACACACACACACACATCATATACACACACACACACACACACACACACACATCATATACACACACACACACACATATTATATACACACACACATCATATACACACACACACACACACACACACACATCATATACATACACATCATAAACATCATATACACCATATACACACACACACATCATATACACACACACACACACACACATATTATATACACACACACATCATATACACACACACACATCATATACATACACATCATAAACACACACACACACACACACACCATATATACACACACACACATCATATACATCATATACACACACACATCATATACATACACACACACATCATATACATACACACACACACCATATACACACACACACATCATATACACACACACACACATCATATACATACACACACACACCATACACACACACACATCATATAAACCATATACACACACACACACATCACACACACACACACACACACACACACACACCATATACATAAACATCATAAACATCATATACACCATATACACACACACACACATCATATACACACACACACACACACACACATCATATACACACACACACACACACACACACATCATATACACACACATCATAAACATCATATACACCATATACACACACACACACATCATATACACACACACACACACACACACACATCATATACACACACACACACACACACACAATCATATACATACACATCATAAACATCATATACACCATACACACACACACACACACACACACATCATATACACACACACACACACACACACACACACACATCATATACACACACACACACACACACACAATCATATACATACACATCATAAACATCATATACACCATATACACACACACACATCATATACACACACACACACACATCATACACACACACACACGCACACAACACACACATCATATACACACACACACACATCATATACATACACACACACACCATATACACACACACACATCATATACACCATATACACACACACACACATCACACACACACACACACACACACACACACACACACACACACACAATCATATACATACACATCATAAACATCATATACACCATATACACACACACACATCATATACACACACACACACACACCATATACACACACACATAACACACACACACATCATATACACACACACACACACGGACACACACATCATATACACACACACACATCATATACACCATATACACACACACACACACACACACACACATCATATACACACACGCACACAACACACACATCATATACACACACACACACATAACACACACATCATATACACCATATATACACACATCACACACACACACACACACACACACACACATCATATACACACACACATACACATCACACACACATCATATACACACACATCATATACATTACACACATTACAGATAATATACACACATATCATACACACACATACATCCAGGGTTTCCGTTAACCAGTAATTACCGTTTTTTTTACCGGCAGAAACTGTCAAAGTCCGACAAATTAAAATCTTGCCGGCCATAATGTCCGGTGAAAAAATCATCCTAAGCACATTTATAATTTTATCGAAATAAATTACATTTCCACACATCCTTCTATTAAAAAATGACATTTATAAAATGCATTACATTTTGACATATCCTTTTATTAAAAAAAAGACCATTTTAATTTTTTATGAATGTGTAGTGTATGTGCGATGAACGAAACAAACGTAACGCACTCTTGGATTGGATGCTATGATGCTATAGGCCGAGCCACCATTAGGGATGTGTGGGACGAGTCTATAGGCCTAGCCACCATTAGGGATGTGTGGGACGAGTCTATAGGCCGAGCCACCATTAGGGATGTGTGGGACGAGTCTATAGGCCTAGCCACCATTAGGGATGTGTGGGACGAGTCTATAGGCCTAGCCACCATTAGGGATGTGTGGGACGAGTCTATAGGCCGAGCCACCATTAGGGATGTGTGGGACGAGTCTATAGGCCTAGCCACCATTAGGGATGTGTGGGACGAGTCTATAGGCCTAGCCACCATTAGGGATGTGTGGGACGAGTCTATAGGCCGAGCCACCATTATGGATGTGTGGGACGAGTCTATAGGCCTAGCCACCATTAGGGATGTGTGGGACGAGTCTATAGGCCGAGCCACCATTAGGGATGTGTGGGACGAGTCTATAGGCCTAGCCACCATTAGGGATGTGTGGGACGAGTCTATAGGCCTAGCCACCATTAGGGATGTGTGGGACGAGTCTATAGGCCGAGCCACCATTAGGGATGTGTGGGACGAGTCTATAGGCCTAGCCACCATTAGGGATGTGTGGGACGAGTCTATAGGCCGAGCCACCATTAGGGATGTGTGGGACGAGTCTATAGGCCTAGCCACCATTAGGGATGTGTGGGACGAGTCTATAGGCCGAGCCACCATTAGGGATGTGTGGGACGAGTCTATAGGCCTAGCCACCATTAGGGATGTGTGGGACGAGTCTATAGGCCGAGCCACCATTAGGGATGTGTGGGACGAGTCTATAGGCC
>CM056385.1:45987712-46000212 GCA_029718625.1 Synaphobranchus kaupii | reverse complement strand
ATGATGTGGAGAAAGAAGCGTGTGTTTACCTAACATGATGTGGAGAAAGAAGCGCGTGTTTACCTGCTAATGGATTATTCAGGTCGCTGGCACACTTGTTAATGAAGGGAAATGAATGAAAACGGGTTGAGACCAACGATCAGTTTAAAGGGAAGTTTGATACTGGTAATAGCGGTATCAACGGTGTTTTAGCGGGAAGCAACACCAGTGTCAAAATTGCTACACCGTGACAAGCAGAGTGTGTAAATATGAAATGTGTAAAGTCTATGAATATGTGGCTTAGTGCAGAATAAACAGGAATATATAGTTATACACACACTGCCTTCTGAACAAAGTCTGGAGTAAATCATAATCATAACCAAAGACATGCACATGCCTGAACACAGAGAGAGAGAGAGAGAGAGAGAGAGAGAGAGAGGGGGAGAGAGAGAGGGGGGAGAGGGGGAGAGAGGGAGAGAGAGAGAGAGGGAGAGAGAGAGCAGGAGAGAGAGGGAGGGAGGGAGAGAGAGGGAGGGAGAGAGAGAGAGAGGGAGGGAGGGAGAGAGAGAGAGAGAGGGAGAGAGAGAGAGAGAGAGCAGGAGAGAGAGGGAGGGGGAGGGAGAGCAGGAGAGAGAGGGAGGGGGAGGGAGAGGGGGAAAGAGAGCAGGAGAGAGAGAGGGGGGAGAGAGGGAGAGGAGGGCAGAGAGAGGGAGAGAGAGAGCAGGAGAGAGAGGGAGGGAGGGAGAGAGAGGGAGGGAGAGAGAGAGAGAGGGAGGGAGGGAGAGAGAGAGAGAGAGAGAGGGAGAGAGAGAGAGAGAGAGCAGGAGAGAGAGGGAGGGGGAGGGAGAGCAGGAGAGAGAGGGAGAGAGAGAGAGAGGGAGAGAGAGAGCAGGAGAGAGAGGGAGGGAGGGAGAGAGAGGGAGGGAGAGAGAGAGAGAGGGAGGGAGGGAGGGAGAGAGAGAGAGAGAGGGAGAGAGAGAGAGAGAGAGGCAGGAGAGAGAGGGAGGGGGAGGGAGAGCAGGAGAGAGAGGGAGGGGGAGGGAGAGGGGGAAAGAGAGCAGGAGAGAGAGAGGGGGGAGAGAGGGAGAGGAGGGCAGAGGGAGGGAGAGAGAGAGAGAGAAAAGGGGGAGGGAAAGAGAGGGAAGGGGGGAGATGGGGGGGAGAGAGAAAGAGGAAGGGAGTGAGAGGGGGATGGTGGAGAGAGAGAAAGAGGAAGGGAGTGATAAGGGAGTGATCTCCACACTCGCTGAGATGGGCATTTCTGGAACTGCCCTCTCTTGGTTTGTATCGTATCGTATCTCACTGATAGATCCTACCAAGTCTCCTGGAAGGGTTCCGTCTCTGCTCCCCATCCCCTGTCTACAGGAGTCCCGCAGGGATCTGTACTGGGTCCTCTGCTGTTCTCTATGTATACTAAGTCTCTTAGCTCAGTAATTCATTCACATGGCTTCTCATACCATAGCTATGCTGATGATACTCAACTCTTCCTCTCTTTCCCTCCCTCTACCCCACAGGTTAAGGAGAGGATGTCTGCTTCTCTGACTGACATCTCTGAGTGGATGGCTACCCATCACCTGAAGCTCAACCTTGACAAGACAGAGCTCCTCTTCATGCCGTACAAGACCTCCCCACTACACGACCTCTCCATCACCGTTGACGGGACCGTGGTGGCTGCCTCCCGCTCTGCAAGGAACCTGGGGGTGGTCCTGGATGACCGGCTGGACTTCAAAGAGCACATCAGGGCGACGGCTCGGTCCTGCAGGTTCCTCCTGTACAACATCAGGAGGATTCGACCGTACCTGACCACCTACTCCACCCAGCTTCTTGTCCAGACCATGGTCACCTCACGCCTGGACTACTGCAACTCCCTGCTCGCAAGCCTACCGGCCTGCACCATTCTGCCTCTCCAACTGATCCAGAATGCAGCTGCCCGGCTTGTGTTCAACCTCCCGAAATTTTCACATGTAACCCCCCTGCTGAGGTCTCTCCACTGGCTGCCAGTTGCAGCCAGGATCAGGTTCAAAGTTCTGACCCTGGCCTACACTGCAGCCAATAGGACAGGCCCTGCCTACCTGCGGGACTTAATCCAGAACTATGTTCCTGCTCGACCACTTCGCTCTTCTACAGCAGGGCGACTGGCACTTCCCCCCCTCCGTGTCAAAGGCTCTCGCTCGTCCCGACTGCTGAGTTTTTCCACCTTAGCTCCTCAGTGGTGGAATGAACTTCCCATTCCCCTACGTTCTACTCCAACCCTGCCTGCATTCCGTCAAGGCCTGAAGACACACCTCTTCAGACTCCACCTTGACTGATATCCTAACCTAGGAATATCAGTTCCCTGTGTTTACTAGTTCCCTGTGTTTTCCTGTCTGTTTATTATAGTTTATAATAGTATTTAGAATAAAAGTGTAGTATTTCTGATTTACCCACAGCTTACTGTGAACTACAGTCAACGTTCATTACTAGGAATAGCTGCTACATTATGGGAAGGATGTGCTTTGCCTTGTCTGCTCTGTAGTGATCTTGATGATGTCTCTGTATGCACTTACTGTACGTCGCTTTGGATAAAAGCGTCTGCTAAATGAATGTAATGTAATGAGAGAGAGGGAGAGAGAAATGAGAGAGAGGGGGGAGAGGGGGGAGAGGAGGGAAGAGGGGATGTTTTACCATTCAGGGCCGAAGTTAAGGGTCTCAGTCATATTCTCTTGTCCAGGTGGGTAGTGAAGTTTCTGCCAACAACAAACTCTGTCAGTCACACACGTAACACACTACATGCAACACACACACACACACATAACACACTACATGCAACACACACACACACACGTAACACACTACATGCAACACACACACACACACACACACACACACACACACACACACGTAACACACTACATGCAACACATACAATACACTGAATTCTGCTCTAAATTGAATAACTGGTGCAGTGTGATTCTGTACTAAGATGGGCGGGGTCAAACTCATGAACCCCTGTCTGGGCGGGGCCAGTGTTGAGGATGAAGATGTTGCAGGTGCAGGAGAGGTAGAGAGTCCTTACTGTGTCCAGAGAAAAGTACTGTGCTGAAGCGTGCTGAATCAGGCTGGACTGGGCCGAAGCGTGCTGAATCAGGCTGGACTGGGCCGAAGCGTGCTGAATCAGGCTGGACCGGGTTAGGCGCGAGTGAAAAGGCAGAGCGGTGCCGTTTTCTTCTCTGCGGGAGGGGGGCGGGGTGGAGGCGGGGCTCAAGGGGTCACTGCCCACCAACACGACCAATTAAAAACAAACAAAAACTAAAAACAAAACCCAAAAAACTAAAAATCTAAACTCCACAAAACCCAAAAGTAAAGTCAAACTAATAACAGTGACCGTAATAACAATATAATAACATTAATGCCAAAAGCTAATCTTCACCAAAAAATAGAACAAAAAATTTAAGAATTGCAGTGATGGGGTGAGGAGTTTCTCCTCCTCTTCCTCTCTTGTTCCTCCTCTTCCTCTCGTTCCTCCACTCTGTGGTCCTGCAGTCAGAGATGAAACTGTGTGAAGTCAAAATGTTCCCCTGAACACAAAAGTCTCACCTGCACAGGTGCTCTGTTAATGTTTCCCTGCACCTGCAGAATCATACACCTGTACCCTTTCTATTCTCTTTTAGAGAAGTGCTCAAAATAACCTGCATCAACAGATTACTGAAGCAAATAAATTTAACAGTGTTACCCATCCCAGGTAATCTCAGAGGAAACACAGTTAATCTCAGCACAGTCCTGCTGTAACAGCGCTGGGGAAACACAGTTAATCTCAGCACAGAGTCCTGATGTAACAATGAGCTGGGGAAACAGTCCCACTGTGCCCCATTCAAAGACAGAAACTGTGCCCCGTTTAGAGACTTAGACTGTGCCCCGTTTAGAGACATAGACTGTGCCCCATTTAGAGACTTAGACTGTGCCCCGTTTAGAGACATAGACTGTGCCCCGTTTAGAGACATAGACTGTGGACTGGTCGGGCCCAGGCTAGAGTTTGAGATGACCTGATGGACAGAATGAGCGCTCTGCCCAGCACACTGTACTACCCAAGCAAATCCTCCCAAAACACCTGCCAGGTACAGCACACGCTTAGTACGGCATTCCCTACAGGAGCACGCTCAGTACGGCATTCCCTACAGGAGCATGCTCAGTACGACATTCCCTACAGGAGCACGCTCAGTACGAAACAGTTGTCGCTATAAAGAACTTCACTCAATGCTCCGACACAAACGCACCTACAGGGGAAATGTGTCTGTGCAAAACGTCTCTGTCTAGAGCGCATGCAAATATTTTCACTGTAACGGAGAGTATACACATCGCCTGGGACCAATACCAGAGAACTGGACGTGGTTACCTGTCTTTACATATGCAGTTTCACCTGCACAAACTATTTTATGCTACCATGTTTGCATTGTGCCACGCGTGGAGGTTTAATGCTGTATCTAATGTTAGCTGTAGAAATGTTCCGATAAAGTTTGAAATTACCCGGCGTAGTGACCAATAAACCAGCTGAGATGCACAGGGCCAAACGTGTGTCTTCTGAATGCAAAGGAACAGAACCTCCACTGCGATACTCTCTTTAATTTACCTTTAAAGAACAGGGGTCTGCATGTTAGGAAACTCAGTATTCTAGAGCAGTGGTTCTCAAACTCGGGCCTGGGCCCCCCTGTGTATGCTGGTCCTGGGGCCCCCCTGTGTATGCTGGTTTTCCTTCCAATCACGATTACTATCTGAGAACTTTAACAAGCTGTTATTAACTTTACTAATTGCACTTTTCATGTTTTGATGGATTATTTACCCTCTTAAGCCAAATAATGTCAGAAAATAGCTGTGCATACCATGTAGAATAAAAGTTCCATGTTCATATTTTGGTTATTGTACTATATTGCAAACAAGTTCATTAAAAGAGGTGACAAAACTGTGCAAATGAAAGGCCGAGGTCAATCAATAGGCTCCTAATTGGTGAAAGTGTGGACAGAGAAAACCAGCATACACAGGGGGGCCCCAGGACCGAGTTTGAGCACCACTGCTCTAGAGTCGGTAGCGTTACGTTTACAGCGCTATCTTTACAGCTAGGGAGCTAAAATATAATCTTGCAAGTATTGCATGGTTAGGTCTGTTTTTTTTTTCCTGAAACGCACAGGTCTCGGGCGATACGTCTGGCGGCTGCCAGTCACCGAGTTGGCTGTGTTTGGGTTCAGGTACGAGAGAGCTTATTGCAGACTATTATACACTAACGTCAGCTCGCCATACGGATAAGAGTGTCTCGGAGCGTGTAGATCATTACTAATTACTTTAACGATGCAAGCACGAAGCTTGCAGAGCTAAACATGGGCCTAAATGCGTGAGGCTAATGGGCGAGACAAGTTGCCAAAGGGGGGAAGTATGAACGGGAATACACCACCCCGCCCCCTCCCTCACTACCGGCTGGGCACGCAACTCTACGCCGCGGCTTTCCCAGGCCTACCACGACCACTTCCAAAACAAACAGTCAAGTCACACGGAGAGATTATGCAGTCCACAGGCCAGGCCATATCCGTCCACACATCCAGAGTTTTCTGTATATAAACGCTGCACAACGCCGGCAAATGCATTTTCAAATGAAGTTTGCTGAACACGTTTAGCACTATTTCTTCTGCAGCACACAGCGAGTGCACTCTTACCTTCTTTTTGCTCTCGTAAACTGTTTTCTTTATTTTCAATCGTAGTTGTATATACTCTTTGAGTAGATTTTATATCTTCTTTCTCTTTGTGTTATATTCGTCCAACGAATAATGATTGTTTGCAACTGTTCTATCTAGTAGTGTGGTTTAATTTATTAATTATTTTGCCACTGTCCAACGGTCGCGATTTGTGTTTATGCCTCCTGTGCCAACCCCTCCTGGTTGTGTATTAGTAAGATGGCCGCCCTGTTCGCACCACGTGACCAGGGAGGCCAGGCGGACAGTGGGGCAGATGGACCCCCATCACGTGACTTGGCGGCCTCGCCAACTCACTCGCATTTTACATGTGTAGCTACAAAATTACATGGAATCCATAACTGAGAACATACAATTTACGAATGTCTGTTTAGTTGCATTTTATTGGGATATTTGCTTTAGAAATCGTTTGTGTTCATTACAGCATCGGTCATCTGGCCGACGCAATAGTTCTGTGGGCCAACCTATGATGAACATCGTTGTTGCGACTGCTTCCGGGGGGGTGGTATGTCAAACACACTTCCGTTCCGCCGTTTGCTGTTGCAGTTCAGTCACTGCAAATTCTGGTCTTGACTTAGAGATAAACAACTTCCATCAAACATCGTATCTTGCAACCGCTGAACAGTTTTCATTTGCGTCTGTTTATTCGAAGAAGGTAAGCACAAGTTAAGTTGGTGATATTTGTAAAATGAATGGCGTATAACCCGCCGATGGCCCCCACATCTGTCCAAACGGCAGCTGTGTCGAAGGGAGATCACGGCGACATTCTCGGGTCCATCCTGTGCCTGTTATGTGGTGGTGGCTGTCAGCTGGAGGCGGGATGATACTGGTTGAATACTGACGTTGACTAACGTTACCTTAGCTAGCCCACTTCAATCAGGACGCCGCCTGACTTAAGACTCTACGATTATGAATGTTTCAGTGTTAATTGAAGGGAAACAGAATATTCAGTGTTAAGAAGGAAGATCATTTGGTCCGTTAGACTATTGTAAATCTGTGCTGTACCTGTGGCGTTACTGCACACGATCCGAAATGAGTCTCAGAAGAAAATAAGAATTTACTGTGTGGCTACTGCCAGACTGTTCAAATGTCACCGGTCAGTTAACTAACGCTACTGCCTGCTGAAAATTCCAGCTAATTCCATATCTACATTACATTACATTACATTCATTTAGCAGACGCTTTTATCCAAAGCGACGTACAGTAAGTGCATACAGAGACATCATCAAGATCACTACACAACAGACAAGACAAAGCACATCCTTCCCATAATGTAGCAGCTATCCCTAGTAATGAACGTTGACTGTAGTTCTAGGTAAGCTGTGGGTAAATCAGCAATACTACACTTCTATTCTAAAAACTATTATAAACTATAATAAACAGACAGGAAAACACAGGGAACTAGTAAACACAGGGAACTGATATTCCTAGGTTAGGATATCAGTCAAGGTGGAGTCTGAAGAGGTGTGTCTTCAGGCCTCGACAGAATGCAGGCAGGGTTGGACCTCCCATTCATCCAATCTACCTCCCATTCATCTGTATAATTCTGAAGTAACTTCTGAAGTTGCTTAATTAAGTTTATATTACACTGTAGGTTATTTCTAAAAAATATATGGCAAGTTTAAGTTAGAGAATATTGTGCTAACATTTTTTGACCATGGATAATTATGTGTTCTGTCCCAGTTAAAGATCTTTTTGGTCACTCTCTCCTCTGGCAACTGAACTAGACGATTCCATAGTCTTATCATTTCACATTTTTGTTTAATTAGACATATCCCCTTCTGTAACCAGTTTTGTTGCAAATTTATGTTTTACCAAGAAAGCACCTTCTGGCTCGGTTTTGAAGTGTCCAAAAAAAAACGTATTTTAAACCAGTTCAGGCTGGATTAAGCTGGACTCTTCAGCAGGGTGATGTGGTTGGAATAACTGCCATGTTTAGCTAATTGGCCCCTTATGACTGTTAGTGACGCCCTATCTGTGAAATGGCGGAGCCTTGCAGTCCGGCCGCCAAGTGTGTGGTTCAGAACGTGGCGGGCGGCGGCGGCGGGGCGAGGGAACCGGGGTGGAGATGGACCCGATGGAGTTCACCCTTCGGAAGCGGCTGCCCCGGAAACTCCCCAAGCGCCGCAACGACGTCTACGTCAACATGAAGACGGACTTCCGGGCCCAGCTGGCGCGCTGCCAGAAGCTGCTGGACGGCGGAGGGCAGAGGGAGATCTGCGTGCACGGACTCGGGCTGGCCATCAACCGCGCCATCAACATCGCACTGCAGCTCCAGGCCTCCAGCCAGGGGGCGCTGCAGCTGGCGGCCAACACCTCCACCGTGGAGCTGGTGGACGACCTGGAGCCAGAGGAGGCGGGGCTCGGAGGGGCGGAGCCACTCACCCACACGCGCAACAACTCGGCCATTCATATCAAAGTGTACTACCCTGACCCACAGTAACCACGGTCACTGGCCACGCCCTCCCTGTCCAGACCCTGGGGGAGGCCACGCCTCCTCAGAGACTCAGTAGCTTCGGACAGAGTGTGGCTGTCCGCCTGTTTGAAGCTGCAAGATAAATTAAACTGTGAATCGTTTACAGAGAAGACAGTCCTTTGATACACACAAACACACACACACACAGACACACACACACACACACACAGCTCCTCCCTTCGTTATGTTACGCATCCTGCTGTCTGTAAGATGAAGGCTGCAGCTGAAATGGCTCCTGAGGTAACATTGACGTTACACTGCTGCGGTGTGCAGTAGGGCTGTTGCTATGTTACGGGAACATGGGGACAGTCGTGTGTGCCATTTGCTAGATTAGGTGAATGCATGTCCAGTGTTGATGCTAAATGGATTATCACTTTTCTGTTGTGTTGTGGTCTGTCGTTGTGCTAATCCTGAGTTGTACAGAATAAAATTTATCGAAAATAATTGGTTTCAGGTTTCCGCAGTTTTTCTGACCTTGGATTTGAGCAGAAGAGTAAAAAAAGGAAGTTTCCTTTGAAGAACTGAGCCTTATCATTGATACTGTTTATGTACTGGTTTTACTCAATAGTACCATCACATTTATGACAACTAAAGGGAGCGAACGTGCTCATTCACACAAAAACTAACTGGCACACCATCGAGTGAAGAGCAGAATGTGAATGAAGACCTTCCAGACGTTACTGCTTCTAAGAAACTCATTCGATGTGAACTTTTTCCGTAGACCAGAGTCTACAAGACTAACCTGAGAGGGTATTAGGGATATTAGGGAAAGAAGATTAACCCCCATATTACCCCCCCTGGAGACGGAGGAGGCATTCGATGGTGCGAATAACAGAGGCTTTGTTCAGTAGGGAGGTAGGCACGGGGGCGTGCAGTAAACGCAGATGTTCAGTAGGGAGGTAGGCACGGGGGGCGTGCAGTAAACGCAGATGTTCAGTAGGGAGGTAGGCACGGGGGCGTGCAGTAAACGCAGATGTTCAGTAGGGAGGTAGGCACGGGGGCGTGCAGTAAACGCAGATGTTCAGTAGGGAGGTAGGCACGGGGGCGTGCAGTAAACGCAGATGTTCAGTAGGGAGGTAGGCACGGGGGCGTGCAGTAAACGCAGATGTTCAGTAGGGAGGTAGGCACGGGGGCGTGCAGTAAACGCAGATGTTCAGTAGGGAGGTAGGCACGGGGGGCGTGCAGTAAACGCAGATGTTCAGTAGGGAGGTAGGCACGGGGGCGTGCAGTAAACGCAGATGTTCAGTAGGGAGGTAGGCACGGGGGCGTGCAGTAAACGCAGATGTTCAGTAGGGAGGTAGGCACGGGGGCGTGCAGTAAACGCAGATGTTCAGTAGGGAGGTAGGCACGGGGCCGTGCAGTAAACGCAGATATAATATAACTGAGATCACATGACTGAAACACTGCTTCCTCTCATATTTATATTCACACTCCTAAAATTCACAAGTGCATTTATTCTTTCAGTAAGAACAACTTCCCCATCGTTTAATCTCATTTTATTACCCTTCTCTTTTCCCCTAAAAGCTAAAGATGATGTACACAGTTATTAGTTTGCATCTGAGGCTGAATGTAATTATTCATCACGCTTACTGCAGATACATATTTAGTGAAGGGACCAACTTCATTTGAAGCCGAACAATTGTAACAGTTACATATTTTTACACTCAAAATTTACTTTGTTACCAGCAAATATTAGACTGGTATGAGAACATGGACATATTATGAGTTAAATAAAAACAGGCTGTATAGAATATTACAAACAATGATGTGTAAAATCCCCTGCAGTCTGGTCATGACGTTTTACATGACGTTACAAAGAGATAATAAGAAATTAAAATCAGGTAAATCAGATGGTGTGGTGTAGGTACTGAGGAGGGGTCAGATGGTGTGGTGTAGGTAGAGGTAGAGGGGAGGGGGTGGGGGGGGGGGGGGGTCAGATGGTGTGGTGTAGGTACTGAGGGAGGGGTCAGATGGTGTGGTGTAGGTAGAGGTAGAGGGAGGGTGTAGATACTGAGGGAGGGGTCAGATGGTGTGGTGTAGGTAGATGTAGAGGGCGGGTGTAGGTACTGAGGGGGGGTCAGATGGTGTGGTGTAGGTAGATGTAGAGGGCGGGTGTAGGTACTGAGGGGGGGGTCAGATGGTGTGGGGTAGGTAGAGGTAGAGGGAGGGTGTAGGTACTGAGGGGGGGGGGGGGTCAGATGGTGTGGTGTAGGTACTGAGGGGGGGGTCAGATGGTGTGGGGTAGGTAGAGGTAGAGGGAGGGTGTAGGTACTGAGGGGGGGGGGGTCAGATGGTGTGGTGTAGGTAGATGTAGAGGGCGGGTGTAGGTACTGAGGGGGGGGTCAGATGGTGTGGGGTAGGTAGAGGTAGAGGGAGGGTGTAGGTACTGAGGGGGGGGGGGGGGTCAGATGGTGTGGTGTAGGTACTGAGGGAGGGGTCAGATGGTGTGGTGTAGGTAGAGGTAGAGGAGGGTGTAGGTACTGAGGGAGGGGTCAGATGGTGTGGGGGTAGGTAGAGGTAGAGGGAGGGTGTAGGTACTGAGGGGGGGGGGGGGGGTCAGATGGTGTGGTGTAGGTACTGAGGAGGGGTCAGATGGTGTGGTGTAGCTGGAGGTAGAGGGAGGGTGTAGGTACTGAGGGGGGGGGTCAGATGGTGTGGTGTAGGTAGAGGTAGAGGGAGGGTGTAGGTACTGAGGGGGGGTCAGATGGTGTGGTGTAGGTAGAGGTAGAGGGAGGGTGTAGGTACTGAGGGGGGGGGGGGTCAGATGGTGTGGTGTAGGTAGATGTAGAGGGCGGGTGTAGGTACTGAGGGGGGGGTCAGATGGTGTGGGGGTAGGTAGAGGTTAGAGGGCGGGTGTAGGTACTGAGGGGGGGGTCAGATGGTGTGGGGTAGGTAGAGGTAGAGGGAGGGTGTAGGGTACTGAGGGGGGGGGGGGTCAGATGGTGTGGTGTAGGTACTGAGGGAGGGGTCAGATGGTGTGGTGTAGGTAGAGGTAGAGGGAGGGGTGTAGGTACTGAGGGGGGGGGGGGGGTCAGATGGTGTGGTGTAGGTACTGAGGGAGGGGTCAGATGGTGTGGTGTAGGTAGAGGTAGAGGGAGGGTGTAGGTACTGAGGGAGGGGTCAGATGGCGTGGTGTAGGTAGAGGTAGAGGGAGGGTGTAGGTACTGAGGGAGGGGTCAGATGGTGTGGTGTAGGTAGAGGTAGAGGGAGGGTGTAGGTACTGAGGGAGGGGTCAGATGGTGTGGTGTAGGTAGAGGTAGAGGGAGGGTGTAGGTACTGAGGGGGGGGGTCAGATGGTGTGGTGTAGGTAGATGTAGAGGGCGGGTGTAGGTACTGAGGGGGGGGTCAGATGGTGTGGGGTAGGTAGAGGTAGAGGGAGGGTGTAGGTACTGAGGGGGGGGGGGGGTCAGATGGTGTGGTGTAGGTACTGAGGGAGGGGTCAGATGGTGTGGTGTAGGTAGAGGTAGAGGGAGGGTGTAGGTACTGAGGGGGGGGGGGTCAGATGGTGTGGTGTAGGTAGATGTAGAGGGCGGGTGTAGGTACTGAGGGAGGGGTCAGATGGTGTGGTGTAGGTAGAGGTAGAGGGAGGGTGTAGGTACTGAGGGGGGGGGTCAGATGGTGTGGTGTAGGTAGAGGTAGAGGGAGGGTGTAGGTACTGAGGGAGGGGTCAGATGGTGTGGTGTAGGTAGAGGTAGAGGGAGGGTGTAGGTACTGAGGGAGGGGTCAGATGGTGTGGTGTAGGTAGAGGTAGAGGGAGGGTGTAGGTACTGAGGGAGGGGTCAGATGGTGTGGGGTAGGTAGAGGTAGAGGGAGGGTGTAGGTACTGAGGGAGGGGTCAGATGGTGTGGTGTAGCTGGAGGTAGAGGGAGGGTGTAGGTACTGAGGGGGGGGTCAGATGGTGTGGTGTAGGTAGAGGTAGAGGGCGGGTGTAGGTACTGAGGGGGGGGTCAGATGGTGTGGTGTAGGTAGAGGTAGAGGGAGGGGTCAGATGGCGTGGTGTAGGTAGAGGTAGAGGGAGGGTGTAGGTACTGAGGGAGGGGTCAGATGGTGTGGTGTAGGTAGAGGTAGAGGGAGGGGTGTAGGTACTGAGGGGGGGGTCAGATGGTGTGGTGTAGGTACTGAGGGAGGGGGGAGGGGGAGACGCAGTTGTCGTAGAAGATCTGGAAGTTCTGATCCACGTCCATCTTGTTCTTCAGGTAGTTTTCCAGGTCCAGGACGGTGAGCTCGAGGTAGTTTTCCAGGTCCAGGACGGTGAGCTCGTTGACGGCGTTGGACTCTTTGGCGTTTTTGGCGAGGGCGGCCTGTGAGGGGAAGCGCACGCGTACGTC
>CM056385.1:45957112-45987212 GCA_029718625.1 Synaphobranchus kaupii | reverse complement strand
TAAACAGGTGATGCTATCATGACTGGGTATAAAAGGATATCAAAAGACTCTTGATATTTTATTTTCAGGTACTCTTAGAAGCAATACTGTAACCGCTCTGCATTTGAATGGTTCTCTATGGGAATTGGGAGGTGAGACTAGATTAAACTAGAAATTACACAGGAATAGTATGGAAACCCATGGCTGGCTAAATGGCTGTAAGTCATCAAGTGTCTGAGGTATCAAATGAGCCTCAAACCATCACTCTGCTGTCAGATATGCAGTAGATATGGATGGATCACTTTAAGGGTTGTTTCTCCTGACTCATTTTCCTATTGAACTCTATGAAAAAATAAGCCAGGAGAAACAACCCTCCAAGTGATCCATCCATATATACTGCATATCCGGTTTGAGGCTCCTTCGATACCTCAGACACTTGATTACTTACAGCCACTCAGACAACCATGGATTCCATACTATTCCCATGTAATTTACAGCTTAATCTAGTCCCACCCCCCAATTCCCATAGAGATCCATTCAAATGCAGAGAGGTTATAGTATCGCTGAAAATAAAATATCAAGAGTCTTTTGATATCCTTTTATACCCAGTCATGATAGCATCACCTGTTTACCTGTGGAACGTTCCAAACAGGTGTCTTCCCAGTCTTTTTTTGGCCCTGTCCCAACTTTTTTGGAACGTGTTGCAGGCATCAAATTCGGAAATAGCGTATATTTACAAAAATCAATAAAGTTGATAAGGTAAAACATTAAATATATTTTCTTTGTACTGTTTTCAATTAAATATATGTAAAAGAGAATTTACAAATCACTACTTTCTGCTTTTATTTTTACATACTGTCCGAACTTTTTTTGAATTGGGGTTGTACATATTTTACAGTATGTGTGTGCATACAGTACATACTCTACATTTGTGCGCATGTTCATATGTGGATGTACATGCGTTGTTTGTGTGTGCATGTGCGTGTGTGCGTGTGTGTGTTTGTATGCATGTGTGTATGCAACTATGCATGTGTGTGTATGTTTGTATGTCTGTGTGTTTCTGTTTGTGAATATGCATGTCTACGTGTGTGTGTGTGTGTGTGTGTGTGTATGTTTGTGTGTGTGCGTGCGCGTGCGTGTGCGTGTGTGCATGTGTGTGTGCTTGTGCTAATGAAGGAGTGTGACAGACAGACAGACAGACAGACGGAGAGGGAATGTGATTGGGCAGGACAGGAGGAACCGGGCGGGCTGGCTCCACCCCTCACCCACCTTCAGCGCCCCCCTGAACCCCGAGGTGAAGCCTCGGAGGTACTGGCGGATTTTGGGGGTGAGGTAGGCGTCTGCGCAGACTGTGTACCCCCGGGGTACGGCCCTCACCATGGGCATCACCTCGCTGGAGAGGGACACCTGGGTGAACCCCCCCAATCTACGTGCCAGTGACCCCACGGCCTGCTCATGAGCTGCCCACCTGAGAGAGAGAGAGAGAGAGAGAGAGAGAGATTGCACAGTTTTATTATGTAACCCCTGCTTTGGCAACACAAGTGCCTGTATTTGTCATGCCAATAAAGCATTTTAAATTGAAAATTGAAAGAGAGGGAGGGAGAGAGAGAGAGGTGCATTCACGCCTGGCCACACCGTCCCAAGCCTTTGCAGGATTTCCCCCAAAGACTGTAACAGAAGCAGAGCTCCACTCTGTTCCCCCACTGCGCCACTGTGTAACTGTGACAGAAGCAGAGCTCCACTCTGTTCCCCCCACTGCGCCACTATGTAACTGTGACAGAAGCAGAGCTCCACTCTGTCCCCCACTGCGCCACTGTGTAACTGTGACAGAAGCAGAGCTCCGCTCTGTTCCCCCACTGCGCCACTGTGTAACTGTGACAGAAGCAGAGCTCCACTCTGTTCCCCCACTGCGCCACTGTGTAACTGTAGCAGAAGCAGAGCTCCGCTCTGTTCCCCCACTGCGCCACTGTGTAACTGTGACAGAAGCAGAGCTCCACTCTGTTCCCCCACTGCGCCACTGTGTAACTGTGACAGAAGCAGAGCTCCACTCTGTTCCCCCACTGCGCCACTGTGTAACTGTAACAGAAGCAGAGCTCCACTCTGTTCCCCCACTGCGCCACTGTGTAACTGTAACAGAAGCAGAGCTCCACTCTGTTCCCCCACTGCGCCACTGTGTAACTGTGACAGAAGCAGAGCTCCACTCTGTTCCCCCCACTGCGCCACTGTGTAACTGTGACAGAAGCAGAGCTCCTCTCTGTTCCCCCACTGCGCCACTGTGTAACTGTGACAGAAGCAGAGCTCCACTCTGTTCCCCCACTGCGCCACTATGTAACTGTGACAGAAGCAGAGCTCCACTCTGTTCCCCCACTGCGCCACTGTGTAACTGTGACAGAAGCAGAGCTCCACTGTTTCCCCACTGCGCCACTGTGTAACTGTGACAGAAGCAGAGCTCCACTCTGTTCCCCCACTGCGCCACTGTGTAACTGTGACAGAAGCAGAGCTCCACTCTGTTCCCCCACTGCGCCACTATGTAACTGTAACAGAAGCAGAGCTCCTTAAAAGATGGCGGTTCCTCACGGGTGGGGCTGCTGTCCTCTGTTTTGTTTGGCAGTGAGGCACACGCCGGGTTTTTTTTTCCCCCCCTTCAAACCTTTTTGTCGTGTTTTTGGAATGTTTGATTAATTTGTCTTTGTACTGCGTTAACTATATTTTTTCCCTTATAGGTATATCCGTTGTTATTTTGATTTAATAAAATGACATTTTTTTCACCCTATTTTCATATACGTGTCTTTGTTATGTCACGGTTGAGATCGGGGGAGGTTTCAGCCGTAACGGTAACTATTAGCCAGTGTCAATGTTTTACTTACGTTCAGTCAGGGGAGAGACGCTTCTGCAAAGCCGGGGAGGAGCAACAGGGGTCCTTATAGTACCTTTTTATAGTACTTTTTTATCCCTATAGTACCTTTTTATCATCTATCACTCCCCACCCCCCAAGAGCCTAAGCGCCATTCTGTAAAAAAAATAATCGGGGGAGAACCCTGTTTTGCATCTCAACTTTCCCATAGCAATGAAACGATGTAGCAACGTTGCTGCAACGTTACTGCAATCTATTGAAATAGTTCTGTCTTCCTTAGATCTCCGCAGATTCAGACTCTCATACGCGAGAGTGAAATGGGGCCTTCGGGCGCTTTCACACGTTGCACAAAAACCAGTGAGAAACATCATCTAGACCCCTGAGCCACAATGTGAAAGGGGACCTATATAATGTGCATAACTACACACTAAATCTCTGCATAGGGACTGGGTAGACAATAGCAGCAGGGCTCTATGGGAAACCTGAATGCTGGTGCTGATGGAGGAGGGGTGGGGGGCTGGAGAGGGGGGGGGGGGGTGCAGGTAACCTGACACCTGCAGTCAGAGACGGGACGGGCCCAGGGGCCATCAGGAGCCTCGCACTATGCACTCGCCGGAACACGCAACACCTTCGGCGAGCAGTGGAGAGCAGCCAGCCCTCGCTTCTCATTGGCTGAGCGTTGTGCGCATTCAGGGGGGGGTACCGGTGGGGTGTGTGTGTGGTCACAAAGGGGCAGGGTGTGGTGGGTGCTGGGGCGGTGCTGGGGCGGGGCAGGGCGGGGCAGGTAGCAGGGGACCGTACTCACGTGTAGGAGTGCAGCAGCAGCACGGCCAGGCTGGTGATCCCGCGCGACAGCACTCCCTTCAGGTCTCGCTCCACGCGCTGCAGGTCCACCTCACGCCACACCTCCAACACGTCCCCTGTGCTGCCTGTGCGTGTGTGTGTGTGTGTGTGTGTGTGTGTGTGTGTTTATGCGTGTGTGTGTGTGTGTGTGTGTGTGTGTGTGTGTGTGTGTGTGTGTGTGTGTGTGTGTGTTTATGCGTGTGTGTGTGTGTGTGTGTGTGTGGAGGAGGGGGTACACATAAAAGGAAGGGAGTGGTGTAAATTAGTACAACAATGGAACAGCCTCAGGAAGCGGATTGTGCGTTCCTGTCCCGGCAGGTGGTAGCAGACAGTAGTGTTGTAGTACTCGAGACCGGTCTTGGTCTCGAGACCGGTCTCGAGACCATATTTTGAAGGTCTCGGTCTTGTCTCGGAATCGACTGCATTTGGTCTCGGCCTTGTCACGGTCTCGGATGAAGAGGACTCTGATTTTTTTTCGAGACCAGAGGCGTGTCCGGGGGGGGGGGGGGGCATGTGGTGGCACCCGCCCCCACAGAAATTTGATTGGCCACCACGGAAAACTAGTTACAGATGACAAAATATGCTACTATTTAATATCATTGATTTATAGGTTTAGTGGACGGAAACAGCGCTGGACTGGTAATCTGGCATACCGGGCATTTTCCTGGTGGGCGACGCACCTTGGGGCCGATATAATTAAATGTAAATTAAAAAAAAAAAAGCAGGGACAGCGGCCCATTGGTTCTCGGTCTTGGTCTTGGTCTCGCCCCCCCTCAGTCTTGGTCTTGACTCGGTCTCGTCACCTCAAAGTCTTGGTCTTGACTCGGTCTCGCCACCTCAAAGTCTTGGTCTTGACTCGGTCTCGGTTTAGGTCAGGGGTGTCAAGATCCGGTCCTGGAGGGCCGCAGTGTCTGCTGGTTTTTGGTGCGTTTAAGCACAAGTGATTCATTTAAGTCACTAATTGGCTAAGAAGTCCACACACCTTGTTCTCAATGCTTTAACTGGGTGCTGATTGAAAGGAAACCACAAATACCTGTGACACTGCGGCCCTCCAGGACTGGAGTTTGACACCCCTGGTTTAGGTGGTCTCGACTACAACACTAGCAGACAGACAGACAGACAGACTTCCTGTAGCATGGCGGTCCCTGCAACGGCGCCCGCGCCACTGCTAGTGTGTCAGTGCTGCTGCAGCATTCCAGCGTCAGTGTTGTTACCGTCACCCAGTGTCAGTAGCTCAGTGGCGGTCAACGCATCAAGGACACAAGCATAGTGACTGTGTCGAGCTGGTGAGCAATGTCTGTGTAAGTCAACTAAAAGTTTCCGTCCGGTGTGTGTGTCGTAGGAGTACTTACAATGCTCATGTCAGAGCATTGTATTTTACTGTACATCTATAGATACATCTATAGATTTTTTACTCCTGTCTTTGTTATGTTTTCCTCATTTTGTTTCATCTCAATTTATTTTATTTTTTTTCTTTCCCTATGCTGTAGGACAGGGAACCCTCTGGTAAACCAGTAATGTACTGAGTAGGGCCCAAAGATTTTAGGACTTTTATGTACTATTATCTTTTTTCCCTGTATAAAATACTTTTTTTTTTAAATAAAAAGAGTGTAGCGTGTGTGCGCAGTGTGTACATATACGAGGGCTTGCCATTCAGAGCCGGTGTGTAGCGTATGCACACAGTGCCTGGGTAGTGTACTGTGTGTATGGACAGTGCCTGTTTGTGTAAGCGCAATGTGTGCATGTAAGCAGCACATGTGTATGATGTAGGCAGCACAATATGTGTATGATGTAAGCACAATATGTGCAAGATGTAGACAGCACAATATGTGTATGATGTAGGCAGCACAATATGTGTATGATGTAGGCAGCACAATATGTGTATGATGTAGGCAGCACAATATGTGTATGATGTAGGCAGCACAATATGTGTATGATGTAAGCACAACATGTGCACATTCTCTGGTGTGACGCACCTGTGACGATGCTCTTGGCCTCTCTCCCTGGCACCTGGCAGTTCTCCTGGTGCAGAACCACCCTCTCGTCCACCTCGATCACCTCCTCATACAACAACTCAGGCACTGACACCTCCTGCGATAGACACACACGCACGATTCACAAATTAACCTGATTTCATAGACTGATTGGCTCTAATCCTTTGCTCATTCCTTGCCGAGGTAAAATTGCTTTTCATGATAGAGGAAATATTCTGACAATAATTATTATTTTTGTATTGTAGTTCCTTGCCTAATAATTTCCTGCCCCCACCAAATGATGTACTATACTAAAGCAGCTGATGAAATCACCCCATCCTCCAAATCTATTGATCATTTTTATTGTCTTTACCGATCAATAGAAAACAAAGGAATCAATGTAATTTTTTAATTTAAAGTGCTGCCATAGATTGCTAAAAGTGTGTGTGTGTGCCTGCATGCATGCATGTGTGTGTGTGTGTGTGTGTGTGTGTGTAAGAAGGCTAGGCCATTTAGTATTATTATCCACTGCAAGGGCATTGTACCGTTCACCACGGGCCTTATCATGAATTTACTCAGTAAAACATGCAGTGCTAAACACTGAGCTATGCAAGTAAGGGTCAGCATATCTTCCAGGCAAAGAATGTAAAACAATTAACGTTTAGATCAGTGGTCCCCCAACCCTGTTCCTGGAGATCTACCATCCTGTAGGTTTTCACTCCAACCCTAACAAAGCACACCTCATTCAACAGTTAGAGATCTTGTTGAGCTGCTAATTAGTAGAATCAGGTGTGCCAAATTAGGGTTGAAATGAAAACCTACAGGACGGTAGATCTCCAGGAACAGGGTTAGGGACCACTGATTTAGATGATGGCAGGCTATACCAAGGTGCTGGTTTAGGTGGATTAACCTACACTTCTAGTGTAATTACTGCATTATAACTTCACAGCACAAACTTGTAGGGTTAGGATGAGACTGATAAATGTTCTCTTCTTGTCAGGGGTAGAAGAACCAGGGGCAAACTCCACAAGTACCCTGTCCAGCCTGATAATACTGAATTCCCTCTTAAATGGCATAACACACACACACACACACACACACACACACACACACACACACACACACACACGAGGGAATGGGAACAATCCCTCATTCCCTCCTGTGTGATTGTGAGTGTGTTAGTGTGTGTGTGTGTGTGTGTGTGTGTGTGTGTGTGTGTGTGTGTGTGTGTGTGTGTGTGTGTGTGTGTGTGTGTGTGTGTGTGCGTGTGCATGTGTGAACATACAGTGCATGTGTATGTACCTAGCATCACGGTTCTGTGTTAGTGTTTGTGTGTGTGTGTGTGTGTGTGTGTGTGTGTGTGTGTGTGTGTGTGTGTGTGTGTGTGTGTGTGTGTGTGTGTGAGTGTGAGTGTGTGTGTGAAGGGGGGGGGGGGGGGGGGGGGGGGGTGGTTGAAGTACATATTCTGTTTTTGCAGAAACATTGATTACCTGCATGGACTGGGTGATCCTTAACTTGGTGATCCATGTCTAATGAAGAGTATGGTAACACGAAACGTCATATGGTAACCTTTAATAAATTTGGCATTAGGGAGCATATTGCAGTGTTCAGATTTTTTTTCTATCTTTCAATCTTTTTCCAGCACCTGTTTTTTTTTTTGGGATGTGTGTGTTTTTCTTCTTTGATCCTTAACTTTTAAACACTGGTATCAGTGTCAGAACAGCACCCCCTAATGGACTATGGGTATTACTGCAGTTGCTGCTTGCAGTGCCTCTTCTTCTCTTACCAAGTCGAAGAGCCGCGGCCGGGCCTGGGTCCCGATGTGCAGCAGGTCCCGGAATCCCCTCGTGACCAATAGGGCGGTCCTCTCCCCCTGCCTCTCCAGCAGCGCATTGGTCGCCACCGTCGTGCCCATCCTGATCCAGCCAATCATGGAGGAGTCCACCGGCTGCTCACGGGGAAAGGCCCGCCCAGTCTCCTGTTGATACGGGATACAGAGGGGGGCGGGGGTTAACAAGCACACTGGCAGAGCAGAGACATACACACACGCACACACGCACACATGCATGTGCATGCACATGTTGGTACATTGTGGAAATGTCACTTAATATAACTCCTCACTCCAGCATGCTCTCTGATTGGCTTGCAGGTGCCACACCCCCAAATCTTCACATAACAACCCCCGCCCCAGTCATTCTGGATATGTAATCCAGTCTCCAACTCCACATCCTCTTTAACTCCCTACTCAAATATAATCCCCATTCTCCCTCCCCTCTCTCTCTCCCCCTCTCTCTCTCCAGATCTCCCCCCTCGCTCTGCTCTCTCTCTCCCCCCCCTCGCTCTGCTCTCTCTCTCTCCCCCTCTCTCGCTCTCCGTCTCTCTCCTCTCTCGCTCTCCCCCTCTCTATCCCCTTTCTCTGTCTCCCCCTCTCTCTCTCCAGATCTCCCCCTCTCGCTCTCCTCTCTCGCTCCCCCCTCTCTCGCTCTCCGTCTCTCTCCCCCTCTCTCTCTCCCCCCTCTCTCTCCTCTCTCTCCCCCCTCTCTCGCTCTCCGTCTCTCTCCCCCTCTCTCGCTCTCCGTCTCTCTCCCCCTCTCTCTCTCCCCCCCTCTCTCACTCTCCCCCTCTCTATCCCCTTTCTCTGTCTCCCCCTCTCTCTCCAGATCTCCCCCCTCGCTCTGCTCTCTCTCTCCCCCTCTCTCGCTCTCCGTCTCTCTCCCCCCTCTCTCTCCTCTCTCTCCTCTCTCGCTCTCCCCCCTCTCTCTCAGTCTCGCTCTCCGTCTCTCTCCCCCTCTCGCTCTCCATATCAATTCAATTCAAAATGCTTTATTGGCATGACATATTGCATTATGTGTTGCCAAAGCTTTACAGAAGCATATTACAACGTACATAAAATACACCATAATGTGTCCTGAAATATGTAAATAAAATTAAAATAAAAGTACCTTTTTTTTTATTTTTTAAAACATGACAAATCTCACACAAACATATCTCTCTCTTGCTCTCCTCTCTCGCTCTCCTCTCTCGCTCTCCGTCTCTCTCCCCCTCTCTCTCCCCACTCTCCTCTCTCACTCTCCTCTCTCACTCTCCTCTCTCACTCTCCTCTCTCACTCTCCACCTCTCACTCTCCACCTCTCACTCTCCACCTCTCACTCTCCACCTCCTCTCTCACTCACTCTCCACCTCTCTCGCTCTCCCCTCTCACTCTCACTCCATCCAATCCAGTCCTTCCCAGCTCTGCCACTTGGCTCAACCATCTTATTTCCTCTCCTTCATATTCCCTCTCTCTCTCTCTCTCTCTCTCTCTCTCATCTCCTCACACCTCTCTGCCGCTCCCTCACCTCCTCCAGGACCCGGCGGATCCCCTCCGTCGGGGCGTCCTTGTAGTTTTGGGGATCATGGGACAGCAGTTTGAGCACCTTCTCCCGACCGTCCGGACAGCGGGCGAAAACGTCGGTGAAGGTGCCTCCGCGGTCGATCGCAAAGTCAAACTTCCCCTTGGTCTCTGCCATCCTGCAGGAAAAGCAGAGCGTGTTTGGGCCTTTGTTGGAAATGCATGACACTTGTGTTGCACAAGATCAGACAAAAATTAACACGAAAGCTCTGTAATTTACAAATAGTTTTTCTGTCATCCCATTGATTGGGAAGGGTGGGGGGCGTTGCGCTACCATGCGCTACCCAGTATAAACAAAGGTCAATAAAAAAATAATAAATTAAACTCAGAGAACATGTTACACGCACACGTGCCCACGCAGTTGCACGTACACAAATAAACGCACAGGCGTACTTGCATGCGCAACATAACAAAAGTACCGTTAAGGACTTAAATCCAGCAAAGGTTGTGAAGTGTTTTTTTATTGTGTTATCCCCAGCAGATTGACCGATATCAAACATTGGCTAGTGATTGCAACACATTGTGCTCGCTCGTTCGCAGTAGAGAACATGGAGACTCATAGGAAGAACAGAGAAGTTGCCTTTATTATAAATAAATCCTGTCATAAAAAACCTGATTTTGATTTTTGTTTACATTACCAACAAGCCAAGACAATTTAAATACAATACAACCGCCCATTTTTGCTTGATTGCGTCTAACGTGATGTTATTTCATTGACTCAAATTAGGGTTTTTCTTTCTTTCTTTTTGTTTGTTTTGGAAAGGGTCCACTGACGCACTGTCTGACAAACTGTTTGTCAACAGCACTATACAAAGTGATTGATTGATTGGTTGATTTATTCGTTTAACTTATTATTTCATGTGAACTGCATTACGTGCGCTTGATTAGAAAGTACCCAGCGGCTGGTGGGCGGACTATTCCCTGGTAAAGCTGACAAGCTTTCTTTATTTAAGAAGAGGTTACGGGCCATTGTTAGTTAGCGGGATACACTGATTAAAACAATTTAGGCTACAAAGTAAATTCACAGCAAAATGTCCAGTGTTAATTCAACTCTAGCAGAAAGGAACGGAAGGCAGGGTCGTCCAAATGCTGTGGCGGGGGCGTGTGCATCCGAGTGATGACTTTACCAGTTGTGGGATATCTAAATAATCAAACTAACTAGAACATTAATTTCAACAGTTAGCGTTAATAGCGTGTTGAATGGTCAGCTACAACTGTCCCTCTAAGTCATAAAAATATAACATAGCAACAGATCGGGTTAACGATTTACCGACATTCTAAATGAGTGCCGTGACTTGCTGACCAGCTACCTGATCTTGACCAGTTAAACAATAATCTAGCCACGCAAATCAACTAAACGACTGAAGCTAGATAACCAACTTAATTCCCCTTACATTGACAGCTAACTCTAGCTAGCCATATGGCTAATTCGCAAACTTGTATAGCCTACTGTAATCTCTCCAAAGTACACGGTAAATAAATGCTGTCCTTTAACAGTCTCTTCTTTCTATATGCAATATTTACATCCCCATTTTGCTTAAATCGAGCGAGAGGGTACATTTTTGCATGAATATATCCGGCTACTTACAGTTCTTAGTCAAGGTTCCACCTGTCGGGACTTGGAAATACTGCTTTTGCACTAATCCGCAGTCTGGCAAATCCTCGTCAAGATACGATGTATCTTTGTCCCTCTCTTCCCTTACCAACCCCCTTTACAGAGTAGCTGTCTGAACGCACGGGACACCAAGACGCCTCAATTTGAAGAAAACCGCACTCCACCCCCTGAAACACAAGCTTTATATACACTACGTACAGCAAAGCTAGCTCGCTACAGTGCAGTCGCGCTGGGCGCTGGCTGCGTCACGGTCTACTCTGGACTGCGCTGCGTACTGCAGGCGTGCTGCTGCGTTCACTCATTGGCTGCAAATCTGCAGATGGGACTCTTGCATGCCGTGATGCGTTCACTCATTGGCTGCAAACCTTTCAGATGGGACTCTTGCGTGTCCGATGCGCGAGCGAGACGAAAACGACGTCGGGTTGTAGAACAATGTGGCGCGGTAGAGTAGCCTAGGCTACTTGTTGCAGAGCTTCGTGAATGAAAAATAAACGCCCTGTACCGCTTTCATTCCAATCAGTACAAAAATGCAGGAGGGAAGATTACCTTGGTCACTGAAAGATATAAGCGAAGGTGACAGTGTTACAGCTTGTCTGGAATGCAAATAAAATAATTGCAAGTATTTCATTTGGCCTAGAAAGAAAGTCTAGGATCTTATAAGCGCGCTCTTTTTTCATCCTGCCTTTTGTAAAGCCTTACGAAGAAGTAGTATATAAAAGTTTAAAAAGTATAAGCACATCAAGTTTATTTTAAAGTATATTTTAATTGCAATATTAAACTACATTTCCTGGAACTATAGCCTATAAATAGCCTACACCATTTTAAACAGTTTTAAACCATGATCTGAGTTTACTTCTAGAAAGTAATGTGAAAGTGCACTTGTACAATTTAGTTCATAAAAAATATAATTGAGGCATACTTTTACAAACTTATTTTTTTGTAAGGTAAGGAATTAATAATAATTCTCGATTTATCTTTAAAACAGTCGCTGAACTAACTAATAATCAAGCAGCAAATACCCTCAAATTCCAGTTTCATGCAGTAGTATATACCTATTAAATTTATTCAGTGAAAAAAAAAATTGGAATTAGAGAAAATGTACTAGCTTCAGTAGCAATAGTATTGCCCATGTTAAATTTCCCCTTAGACCCACAGAGTAGCGACCTGGAATCCTTTACTCCCCTACCTCAGAGTGAACTCGTCAAATTAGTTTCTTCTTCGAAATCATCCACATGCTTTCTCGATCCCATACCCACAAAGCTAAGATTCAGCAAAGCAAATGCACACAATTAGATTAGACAGACATATATATTAATCCCCAGGTGGGGGAATTTGGGTGTTACAGCAGCAGAGTCAAAGCTGCTGTAACAGCCTGCCGTCACACAGGCACCATTTCTGAGACTGAACACACTACCAACACAGCCCAAAAATCTACTGAAGAATCATATTCAGAATCAGTTTTGCTGATTTGCTGATATCATCAGGCTGTGTTCCTAAATCCCATAAAATGGAAGAAATCAAGCCAATACTCAAGAAGCTTAATTTGGACCCTCAGGGCTTGTCAAACTATTTCAAGCCTCCTGTTTCTAGCAAAGATTCACGAGAAAAGATTCACAACAGCTTTCCTCTTTTCTACAGGCTAATAATGCGTATATATGATCTGTTTCAGTCTGGGTTTAGGAAGCAGCAGTGAGCGCCACAGTACTGAAACAGTGCTTGCTACGTTAATGAACGTACATTTCTTTATTTTCCCTACTTCATCGCTGCCTTTGATACAACAAACTACCATATTCTCCTCCACAGGCTGGAAAAATCTGTTGCCACTGCTCAAGCCATTTTGTGCTCTCTTTCTGATAGATCTCTGTTTGTCAGGGTAAGTAATGAGTCATCTGGATTCTCAAGGGTAACCCTGTAATTTCAATGTCTGTACTGAATCCCTTGCTCTCTGTATATATTGGGGGGGGGGGGGGGGGGGGCATTATAGTCAGACAGGGTGCACTATCACTGCTACTTAATAATGATCTAGTTCCTATCCCATGTGCATTTCTGTTCCTTTCAACCCCCCCCCCCCCACCGAGTTCACAGAGTGATCCAGCCCAGAACCTCTCCTGGTTCAACCTCATGCCATGATGTCACCTGAAGACCTGGATGCATGGCCTTGCCTCGTCTAATCTGCCTATGAACATACACTGTTAAAAATGATTTGTTGGCTCAACTTGACTAAGTCAAGTCATCTTGTTGCTTTGACTGAGTTAAGTTGAGTCAACAGACTACATGTTGTATCAACTAATTTATTGAAGTGTAATGACCTTGACACTATATGTTGACTGAACTTGACTGAACTTAACTCAATCAAAGCAACAAGATGATTTGACTTAGTCAAGTTGAGTCAGCAAATCATTTTTAACAGTGTACATGTCTATGCTTGGACTTTCTATTTTTTTCCAGCTAGATTAATACCTCAGGCTGTAATTCGCCCAACTACTCTGTCCATTTTGTTCTGATAGATTCCGCATTGCCTGTCTACTTGCACTTTAGCATATCTTGAACCTTTGACACTCTGTGGGCTGGCCAGTGGAGGACGGGTTCAGTGCATTAACGGCACAGCTATGCTTGTCCTCTTTGCGCAAGCTTTAACTACTCAACCTCGCACCATGCAATTGGTATCTCGATGCCATCAAAGACTAAAGAACCTTGCCGAATTCCAGAATCCACGTGTGCCATATTTCTGAACAGTGCGCTAATTAACCTCATGATGGTACTGTAACCGTACAGGGACAGGCTATGATCTGTTGCCTGTTCATTGTGTTTCCTGTGTAATTCTGTAATTCTTTGCCACTGAGGACTTAAATTAATCTGTTGATTTATTGTTGCTCACTGTGGTCATGCTAAGGCAATTTTCATAGTGAAAGTGAAAAAAGTACTGCGTTCAGACTTTGATTGGGTACGTAAATAAACCCAGGAAAAAAGAAGATGGTGTGCGAAGCCTTCTTTTTCCCTCGGTAAATTTACATATTGAAAAAATATTTCATTATGACTCATAATAAGCACTTTTTAAACTGGTTTTTTGTTATAGATTCATTTTTGCCTATTCACATTTTGAAATTGGGTCACCTGTCAGGCTTATTTGAATTTTTACTGGCTTATCCAAACTTTCACACATTCCACCTCTCCCCTGGTCCCATTGAGGTCAGTCTGTGGGGTGTTTACATGTACTGTATATACAATAGATTTACACTAATATGCATCCCAAGTGCTTTACTGGTCAAACTGTTTCAACAACAGACACGTTTACACTCTTTTCACATAAGTAGGAGGGAAATGTGACATTTAACCTGTATTTCTGTCCTTATGCTCATGGTATCAATATAGACAATGAAATTGCACTAATCAGTGTTAAGCATGCAGTCAAAGCCAAGTGAATTATGCAATTAAGGACCAAGTGAGTCGATTATTAGTGAAAGGGTGCAGGTCTCTGACCTAGGCTGCATTCGAATCCAATTTAACACGCTCCCTTCCCTTGCTGTCTTCCCTCGAGGGAGCCATCTTGTGATGCAATTTGCTACGGGCAGCAAGCAAACTTAAAAGGTGCTCTGAAAGGGAGGGTTGACGAGAAACAAACAAAAATGTAACCGAACCGCCCTCGCAGCATTTCAGAAGTGCAACACCATAGAGTTGAAATGTGACCGCCACATAGTTCTGTGGTGACCGCCCACTTTTTCCATGCAGAGCATTGCATTGTGGGATTCCCTTCTTGCTGGAAGCTTGCATTTTATACCCTTGGTGGAAGGGAGGATAAACGAGGGAGTGAGGGAATATAATTACTCCCTCCCCTTTCTTAAATTGTATCCGAATCACACTTGGTGTGGCTGCCATATTTCATCCTGGCATTTTGGGGATTCCCCCCTTGAAGCAAGGGAAGGGAACGACAGGAAGAAAGGATCAATTTTGGATCCGAACGCAGCCCTAGAATGGGTTCATTCTGGATTTTGTTCTTGGATTTAGTTGTTTAGTTGTTTCCACAGTCAGATGGCACACCTAAGCAAATACAGAGATCAGTGTAAACATAATGTAAAAGTCCAGTTTTTGTGGACAACACATTACCAGGAGACTCTGGGAAAGAGATAGGGTCGGGGGGGTACCCAACAGCAGTGCAAATCTGGCCCAAAAGTGGTCAGAGAGCACATGTGAGCACAAGTCCGGGAATGTGTGTGTGTGTGTGTGTGTGTGTGTGTGCGTGTGGGAGTGGGGAGGGGGGCACACAGGATGCACCAGAGCACCATGACTAAAAAAGGAGGGAAAGGAAGAACAATTGGAGGGAAAAAGAAGCGGGAATATTGTGGTCTGGTTCCGTTATTTCCAGTCCGTTTTTAGATGGATCTGGGCTCTCATACTCTTGACATCCAAGGGGTACATGCTGTACTGGTTTGTTTTTTTAACTCAGAAAGGAAAACCATAGATTTTATGATTTCCAGTTCTGCAGCCCAATTAAAATCACACACACCTGGTCCGAGTTATAATTCTGTAAGCGCTGGATAGAGGCTTAGATCCTGACAGCGCTGTGTGAAATGAGCTGCAGCATTAGGTACCATGAATCTTTCTTTCCTTTTCCCCAAACTGACCTGTTTCTACATTACAGCCTTTAACCTCCCAGACAGTTTAAACTCAAAACAGTTTAAACCCACACAAAATGAGTGTAATAAGAACATTTTTGGGAAAAAATGTCTCCCAGTTGACTAGCCTTTTATCCATAAATGTTAAAAATCTGTGATAAACTTCTCGTTTTACAGCCAGAGGTAAGTCAACGTTTGTGACGTGTAAAACCTGTGTGTGAAAGAACCCAGAATCTGATAAAAAGAAAACAAGTTGCATATTTTCTTATGCTTTATACAGCTACAGAGCCTGGGGTCAAAATGACTCTGTAAACAAAGTTGGTACAGGACTTTTGAAAACAGCATTATGTATATTGCGTGTTTATTATTTAGTCCCACCTAATTAGGAAAAGTCATACAAGACGGAAAAAATTTGGTTAACTGGTTTTAAAGAGAAGTCAAACACTGAATGAGGTCACATTGACGCCAAACATAATAAGAGGGTTAAAAATGTAGCCCGTTTGGCCACAAAAAAAAAAAGTTTAAAAAAAAAGAATATTGTTGTTCACGGTCAGGATGGAGTATTTTTTCAGCATTAAGGATGGTTCCTTATGCGTGCCATGAGACAATACACACACACTCACTTTACACAGAAGCACTCTCATGGTGAATAAAGCGTTTTCTTTGCTTGAACCACCCCGGAGGGACTTATGTTGACTACAGCCACCAGGTGGCGCTGAATATACTGTTAGGCAAGACGGTTTATACTTTTATCCCAGTCCAGTCAGTCAATGGTCTTTGAACACACACAACAAATAAAATAAATAAATAAACTTTTTGAAAGAGCGGCAGCCTTCTTATTGGTTAGGGTGTGTGATTCCACCAAATCAAAGTTCAGATTGTGACCACTGTTTGGTCAGAATCCGAGAAAACAGCCACATTTATACCCAACCCAGACAGAAAAAGTGATATAAATATATTGAATTGGTGAGGTGAATGTGAATGTGCGTTATGTTAAGTGAGTAACATACTAATCCCCCCGAGACTGCATTAATTTGAAAAGACAGTTTTATTCAAACAAACGGTTCAGGCACAACGGCGCGCTCACAACCCCGCCCCTGAGCAAGTCCTCTGATTGGCCGCAAGAAAACAGGCTCTCCATTGGCTGGCATCTCGACAGGCACTCAGGAAAAATTTAAAATCCCTTGGTAAAATATCACACAGTCCCAACAGTCAGGGATAGGGGGGAAAAACAAACCAAAAAGAAGGACCCTTTATTTAGCACTACATCCTAAAAACATTGTTACCATAGCAGCTATTGACGAATTAGCCCTGAGCTTTGGAAGCATTAGCAAGGTCACTTACTGGACGCAACGTCTTTCTCATCTGTATTAATACGGCTTCCTTCAATCTGTCATTATTTTGGGTAGTTTAAGAGGTTTTAAATAGTGTGTGTTCTGCATGTGTGAGTGTGAGAGTAAAGGTAACTATTGCATAAAAAAGGTGACTGACAGACGAACGTATCCAGTGACTGGCAATGGACACATTTCTCTTTTCTCTTTTTTCATTCCCTCTCTCTTGCACTCTCTCTTTCCTTTCTTGTTCTCTCTCTCGCTCAGTGGCAGTTCTGACACTTGGGGTGGCACCTCTGCTTGTTGACGTTGCAGCGGCAGCCTCCGCTGGTGTCACCAGGGCCCTGAAGCACACGCGCGCACACACACACACGCACACACACGCACACACACGCACACACACGCACACACACACACACACACACAGGAAGAGCGTCAGACATGCAGCCAACCTCGATATGTAACAAATACACCGATTGAAGAAAAAAAAAAACATGCAAAAACGACAAGTCTTACTACGTCACTATGTGGGTTAACCCCTCTCTAACCACAGCCTAATTGTGGACCCACATTTCCCTGTGTAGCCTTACAAATAAGGTTTTTTATATGAAACCCTGTTTGTGTCTCACTTGAAAAAGACCTTTGGAGGTCAAAACATTGTTATACTGCAATAAGACCTGTTCAGGAGCATCGCACACAGGTACAGGACAGAAAGCGAAGCACAAATACCAGTATTTTACACCTGATGCATTTGTATTTACTGTCAAAGGAACGTTTAATAACATGAGACTCATCCACGGCTGCATAAGAGGGGATGTCACATTAACACAGAGGAGACCAGGTGAGAGACCAGGTGAGAGACCAGGTGAGACACCAGGTGAGAGACCAGGTGAGAGACCAGGTGAGACAGGTAAGCGGACAGTGAGACAGAAGAGGGGGCGGGCCCTCACCCCAGGGCCCCAGCGTGGTCCTCTGGTGACCCAGCAGATCTCCGTGTGACAGACAGTGCAGCGCAGCCAATCACAGCCCTCCTTCTTCTGCACGATGATGCCACACTGGGGGCAGTGCATCGCCTCTCCTGATTGGACCAGAGTCTGTTCAGGTAGGGGGAACAGAAGGGGGGGGGGGGGGGTGGTTAATGTCAGTGTGTTAGGGGCGTGTCTTGTGATTGCGTGGGCTTGGTTAATGTCACCTTCAGCAGGTCTCGGGTCCTGCGGGCCGCAGAATCGTTGACAGCGCGAGCCGTGAGATCGTCCTGATATTGCTTACAGTTCATCCCCTCATGGATGGCCTGAGAGAGAGAGAGAGAGAGAGAGAGAGAGAGAGAGAGAGAGATGGAGAGAGGGAGGGAAGTGAGACAAAGCGAGAGAGACAGCGATAGAGTAAGACAGTGAGAAAGAGTGAGAGAGAGCGATAGAGTAAGACAGTGAGAGAGAGATGTCACATGACAAATTTTTTGTGTTTGACTTGTAGATGTAGAATTTTATTTCTTTCTTTAGTGTGCGTGTGTTCACTGTAGTTACATTTTCTATTGCTTATCTGTTTGTTATGTCAGTATATGCTTTGGCAATGTAAGTGTATCCTTGCCATGCCAATAAAGCTTATTTGAATTTCAATTTGAGAGAGGAAGAGAGAGAGCGAGAGAGGAGAGACCAAGTGAGAGAGAGAGTGATAGAGTAAGACAGAGAGAGAGAGAGAGATAAAGAGAAAGAGAGGGGTGAGGAAATGGGGAGAGAAAGAGAGAGTAGAGGATGGGGTGAAGGAGGGAGAGATTGAAAGAGACAGAAAGAGAGAGGAAGTGTATTTGGTGAGGGAAGGGGGTAGAGAGAGCAAAAGAGCGGGAAAGAGAAAAGAGAGAAGCGAGGGAGGGGGCAGGAGGAAGAGAGAGAGAGAGAAAGGATGGGGTGAGGGGGAGAGATTGAAAGAAACAGAAAAAGAGAGAGGAAGTGTAGAGGGTGAGGGAAGGGGGGGGTAGAGGGAGCGAGAGAGCGCGAAAGAGAAGAGAGAGAAACCAGGGGAGGGGAGGGGAGAAACGAGAGGGGGAGAGAGAGAATGGAGGAGAGGGGACGACAGAGAGATGTGTATAGGCTCAGCAGTCCTGGTACATTATGTACAGTGAGGAGTCACATGACACCGGGGGCAGAGTACAGAATACACCCCCCAGCATTCCACAGGCTCGCTGTCTCACATATATCACAGGGCAGCATATATCACACACGCATGACAGGCAGCAACTGGCACCGAAAAAATCATGTCAGTCAGGCAGAGAATGGAATCCATTGGTGGGTGTGTGTGTGTGTGTGTGTGTCTGTGTGCGTGAGTGAAGAGTGTGTATGGTGTGTGCATTAGCGGGCAGTTGCTGTTGTCATTGGTGATGGAGAGGGAGGTGTGTGTGTGTGCGCGCGCTAAGTGTTCATTATTCCCTGGTTTCGGAGATTAGAGTTATGTAAGAACATGTGTTACCTATGGGAGCAGACGGTTTCCGCTGGTGCAGACAGACCGGGTGTGTGTGTGTGTGTGCGTGTGCGTGTGTGTGTGCAGCATGTGTGTGCGTGTGCGTGTGCGTGTGTGTGTGCAGCATGTGTAATGTATGTGCGTGTATGTGTGCAGCCAGCATGTTTATTATTCCCTGGTGCCAGAGCCCACTTATATAAGAGCACACTTGTATGTGTGCGTGTGTGTGTGAGTTACCTTGCAGATATGCTTTTATGCTTAGTTATGCTTGTTATACACGGGCAGTGGAAGGTGTGTGTGTGTGTGTGTGTGTGTGTGTGTGCGTGTGCATGCCTGTGTGTGTGTGCGTGTGCGCGTGTATGCCTGTGTGTGTGTGTGTGTGTGTGTGTGTGTGTGTGTGTGTGTGTGTGTGTGTGTGTGTGTGTGTGTGTGTCTACGCGCGAGTTACCTTGCAGAGCAGGTACACTGCCTGGCCAAAAAAAAAGTCGCCGTTGCACCCGTCATGCATAGTGCCCATTGTACAAGCCTCTGGAGGCAGTGTTATGATCTGGGGTTGTTTCAATTGGTCAGATCTAGGCTCAGCAACATTATGTAGCAATAAAATGAAGTCAGCTGAGTACCTGAATGTACTGAATGACCAGGTTATCTCATCAATGGGCATATTCCAGGATGGAAATGCCAAGATTCATCGGGCTCAAATTGTGAAAGAGTGGTTCAGGGAGCATGAGGAATCATTTTCACACATGAGTCCTGACCTTAACCCAATTGAAAGTCTTTGGGATGTGCTGGAGAAGACTTTACGGAGTGGTTCGACTCTCCCGTCGACAATACAAGATCTCGGCCAAAAATTAATGCAACTCTGTATGGAAATAAATGTTGTGACATTGCATAAGGTTGTCAAAACAATGCCATGACGAATGCGCGCCATAATCAAAGCTAAAGGCGGTCCAGCAAAATATTAGAGTGTGCAACTTTTTTTTGGCCAGGCAGTGTAGATATGCTTGTTGCACATGGGGCAGTGGAAGGTGTGTGTGTGTGTGTGTGTGTGTGTGTGTATGTGTGTGAGTGTGTGTGAGTGTGTGTGTGTGTGTGTGTGTGTATATGTGTGTGAGTGTGTGAGAGTGCGTGTGTGTGTGTGTGTGTGTATATGTGTGTGAGTGTGTGTGAGTGTGTGTGAGTGAGTGTGTGCGTGAGTTACCTTGCAGAGCAGGCAGTTATGCTTGTTGCACACAGGGCAGTGGAAGGTGTGTGTGTGTGTGTGTGTGTGTGTGTGTGTGTGTGTGTGTGTGTTACCTTGCAGAGCAGGCAGTTATGCTTGTTGCACACAGGGCAGTGGAAGGTGTGTGTGTGTGTGTGTGTGTGTGTGTGTGTGTGTGTGTGTGTGTGTGTGTGTGTGTGTGTGTGTGTGTGTGTGTGTGTGTGTGTGTGTGTGTGTGTGTGCGTGTGTGTGTGAGTTACCTTGCAGAGCAGGCAGTTATGCTTGTTGCACACAGGGCAGTGGAAGGTGTGTATGTGTGTGTCTGTGTGTGTGTGTGTGTGTGTGTGTGTGTGTGTGTGTGTGTGTGTGTGTGTGTGTGTGTGTGAGTTACCTTGCAGAGCAGGCAGTTATGCTTGCTGCACACGGGGCAGTGGAAGGTGTTGACCGTGTCCTCATACTCACACCAGCCAGGACAGTCCAGGCTGGCGCAGTGGTAGCTGCTCTCACAGCGAGATTCGGCCACCGACAGACCCCTCCTCAACCACCGCTCGTACTCCTCACCCGATACCAGCTGAGAGAGAGAGAGTAACAGAGAGAGGGAGAGGGAGAGTGAAATAGAGAGAGAGGTCATCCCTTACTATCCCCAAGTTCACTTTTTACCCATAATCCTGTTCTCTCCTCTGTTTCCCGCTCACGCCATCACCATTTAGTTTTTTTAAAAGGAGAGCAGAGATGGTAACAGATAGAGAAGGGTTCAGTGTAGAGTGGCGTGCAGAGCGGCGGTAAAAGCTCTCCTCACCGCGCGGATCTCCCTCTCCTGCAGCGTGCAGTCGCAGGCGTACGAGTCATCGCGGTACGGGCACGCCACCTCCGGCTCCTCGCACATCAGGATCACCGACCGCAGGCAGTCTCTGCGCACAACCGCAAAGAAGCCTTAAAGGTTGTATCAGCGATTTTGGGTGACGTCACTTCTGAAGCGAAATCCCAAACAAACAGAGCCAGCTCTGTTTTATGAATAATTATGTTATGTTTTAAAAAATAGTGTTCAAGCATCCAGAATTATAACCACATTAATAACGTTTGTAAGAAACCAAACCGTTTGTAAATCCGTCAAGATTTCAGCGAGATAAGAGTATTAGCGTTTGTGCAGATCATTGTGATTGGTTGGAATACTGTTTATTTTGGTTTTGAGTGGTTGGTAGTACCATTTGTTTTTGTGTACGATCTCGGAGCATAGGCTGCCTACAGAGACGCGGTTTTTTGACGGCCTGCTTATGGGGCGGGCAGCTAGCGGATCATGAGGAAAAATCAGATGAATGTGATCATTTATGTTTCGGCCCAGCATCGCTGATACAACCTTTAAGGACCGCGTCTCACAAACCCTGACCATGCGATGCTGACCATCAACCCCATTCTGACCGCTCAATTTTATTTATTTGTACAGTAGTAAACTGTCTCACACCTGTAAAAGCAGTACACTCTCTCTTACCTGCAGAAGCAGTAGACTCTCTCTTTTACCTGCAGAAGCTGTAGACTCTCTCTCACCTGTGAAAGCAGTAGACTCTCTCGCTTACCTGCAAAAGCAGTAGACTCTCTCTCTTACCTGCAGAAGCAGTGGATACACTCTCTCACCTGTAAAAGTAGTAGACTCTCTCTCTTACCTGCAGAAGCAATGGATACACTCTCGTAGGAGGACTCACTCTTACCTACAGAAGCAGTAGACTCTCTCACCTGTGAAAGCAGTACTCTCTTGCTTACCTGCAGAAGCAGTAGACTCTCTCTCTTACCTGCAGAAGCAGTGGATACACTCTCGTAGGAGGACTCACTCTTACCAGCAGAAGCAGTAGACTCTCTCATCTGTAAAAGCAGTAGACTCTCTCATCTGTAAAAGCAGTAGACTCTCTCTCTTACCTGTAAAAACAGTAGACTCTCTCTCTTACCTGCAGAAGCAGTGGAGACACTCTCGTAGGAGGGCTCACTCTTACCTACAGAAGCAGTAGACTCTCTCTTACCTACAGAAGCAGTAGACTCTCTTACCTGTAAAAGCAGTAGACTCTCTCTCTTACCTGCAGAAGCAGTGGAGACACTCCCGTAGCAGGACTCCCTCCCCAGGCTCCAGATCCAGGTAGCAGATGCGACAGTCCACACTCTCAGGGTTGGGCACCAGGTCGTGCCTGTCCATCATCACCAGCCGGGCGAAGTTCTCCCTTCGCTCCGCCTCCCTGGCCTGGTGGTCGAACAAGGAGAGAGAGAGTGCATGATGACAGAACGGCACAGGGGGGGGGGGGGGGGGGGGGGTCTCCTCCCATTTTTAATTTACTCATCAATCCTTTATTTACTGTACATCTAACTCATTTATCAGAAGCGACTTGCAGTGTAAGAGAGCATAAGCACGTGTATCTGAGGAACAGGAGGACCACTGCCAGACCTGGCTTACACCACACCGGCGAGAGCATATTGTCTGCATTGTGCAAAAGTTTCCAAAAAAAAAAAAAAGTCTCCGATTTTTGTAATTTTGGTTTCTTAACACACATTCAAAGTTCTATTCCGTCTCTACATACTGTCAAAGTTTTGTAACAAAGTGTTGTAAACCATAACCGTTTTTGTGGTGCCGTTCCTGAGAATTCAATTTTTTGGGTGAAACGAGGTTTATGCGCGACACCGGCGACATGCTACATCGCAACAGCTCTCTTTCGTGTTTCCCAACCAAACAAGAACCATAATACGCATTGTAAATACACAGAGATCATCCAATACAGTACAAACTGAAGTATAGAGATCCATTCAAATGCAGAGACATTATAGTATAGCTTGTAAGAGTATCAGAAAATAAGATATCAAGAGTCTTTTGATGTTGTGGGGTCACAGACATCAGGAAGTCATGGCATGCAAAAAAATATGCGATCAAATATAAAAAATGATTACTTTATTCTATATATAAATGCGGGGGTGCCAATAATTGTGCCACATGTGGTTTTGTTAAAAATAATTATTTCTTGATGAGGGATTTTGTTTTCTCATAATAAATGTACTTCAATTAAAGGTTGGATTTTGCTCATTTTTTCAGTGTGAGATTAAGCTAATTCACCAAACGGTGAATTTTTTATAACCCTTTTTACTCATCTTTACCAGGGATGCCAATAATAGTGGAGGGCATTGTATGTATCCAGCTGTATAAAATTATACTGTGTATAAAATGCAAAAGCTGTGTCGCTCTGGATTTAGTCTGCTGAATGCCCAAAATGTTGTGATCATAGTGAAACACAAAAGGATGACCTTTGACACTGCAATATTCATTCACCCGCTTAGCATTTACAGCTACACCAGCCTGTTCTGCCAAAAGACCAAGACCACCTCGCTACTCCAGTAGGATTTAAAACTGGTAAAAAAAACTGGTCTTATTTTACCTGAAGCAGTCCAGTTACGTTCAGTTCTACACTGCACAGTCACTCTTGTTTGCATATTACCACTTCATCTGCATAAATGTATAAATAATATGAATAAAAACATATTCAAAAACATATCATTTTTGCAGTTCTGCAGTTTTTCATTTTACATAATTAATTGCAAAACAGTGTACAGCTGTCACATGATATATAAAAGCACAGTTTACTGGAGTCTAATGGTATTTCCTGTCGACGCCCCCCCCCCCGCTTATGCACATATAGGGCCCTGTGTGTTTGCTGTGACTATGGATACTACTCCAGGGAATGCATAATGTATGGGCCAGGCCTACAGGGTACTGAGTAAAACTGTTGCACAGTGCAGTTAAACTGCCATTTTACATTTTACAAAAAAACATCACCAAGCTGAAATAGAAACTAGAAACAGGCAAAAACAAGTAAAGACAAGACATTTAAAATTATTATATGTAATAATTTTAATTATTACTTTAGAATTTTTTTTTTGTTTAAAGAATCCCCCCCCCCCAATAACTTGCATGGGTGTGCTCCATCAATATCATATTTATATTATTGGGAATGCACATTGGCTGAGATGTGCACTGAGATGATTTGACCCATTAAAGTGAGTAGATCTACAGATCACACGCTTGAGAACTGGAATATAATGACAGTAAGCGAATCACAGCACAAGTAGAGCACTTTGAAATCACTCCTGCCTTCTCCCCACTCTGCCTTCTCCCCACTCTGCCTTCTCCCCACTCTGCCTTCTCCCCACTCTGCCTTCTCCCCACTCTGCCTTCTCCCCACTCTGCCTTCTCCCCACTCTGCCTTCTCCCCACTCTGCCTTCTCCCCACTCTGCCTTCTCCCCACTCTGCCTTCTCCCCACTCTGCCTTCTCCCCACTCTGCCTTCTCCCCACTCTGCCTTCTCCCCACTCTGCCTTCTCCCCACTCTGACTTCTCCCCACTCTGACTTCTCCCCACTCTGACTTCTCCCCACTCTGACTTCTCCCCACTCTGACTTCCCCTACCCTGTTCCTGGAGATCTACCGTCCTGCTGGTTTTCATTTCAACCCTAATTTGGCACACCTGATTTTACTAATTTGCAGCTCAACGACATCTCTAGCTGTTGAATGAGGTGTGCTTTGTTAGGGTTGGAGTGAAAACCTACAGGACGGTAGATCTCTAGCTGTTGAATGAGGTGTGCTTTGTTAGGGTTGGAGTGAAAACCTACAGGACGGTAGATCTCTAGCTGTTGAATGAGGTGTGCTTTGTTAGGGTTGGAGTGAAAACCTACAGGACGGTCGATCTCCAGGAACAGGGTTGGGGGACCACTGATCTCCACCTCTATTTCAGCTGAACTGACAGTCTTCCCCTGCCAGTGTCATAGCCATAATAATAAGCATCTTCAGCATCATAGCAATATTGCATAACATTCCATTACGGAACTCGGGGTGTAAGATAAACTTAGTTTGGCTGAAAATGACAGAAAACATCCACAAAGCCACCGCTGACTATTTAGCTTTACATACATTCTATATACAGGTGAAAACATAAAAACCTTTTTTATTGATCAAAACATTATTCATCATCCACATGGCCCTTGTCACAAAACAAAACCAGGTGGGCATGCTATCAACAATATGTTCAGAGGGATAGAGAGAGAGCAGGCTAACTATAATAATAATAATAATAATAATAATACTTCCTGGATTAGGTTATAGGAGGTGCTTTTGTGTGCTTTTTTTCAATCTGTCTCAATCTCGTCTCAGTCCGTCACACTGGAAGTGCATCTGCTTTGCATGATGAGTCTAGAACAGGGGCTCTTTCTGTTCAGGGATTTGTTAGAGAGCAGCTGCTAGCATGCCAGTCCCAATCTGCCCGTATGACGTCTGAATGCTCAGTCTGTGAGGGTATACATGCGTGCGTGCTTGAGTGAGTGTATGTATGTGCGTACATGTGCATGCATGTGGGAGTGTCTGTGTGTGTGTGTGTGTGTGTGTGTGTATATACACATGTTTGTGTGTGTCAATGCTCTTGGTTGTGTGGTAGCGGGTTGAGTGTCTGTGTAGTTGTGCTCAGTGATCTGGTACACAGCATTGAGTTTAGTGTCAGTAGTCCTGGTCAGTAGGCTGGTTCAGGTTATACAGTAGAGACAGGGGTGTCAGTAGTCCTAGTCAGTGGGCTGGTTCTGGTTATACAGTAGTGGGGCATCAGTAGTCCTGATCAATGGGCTGGTTTTGGTTATACAGTAGAGAGAGATGTGTCAGTAGTCCTGGTCAATGGCCTGGTTTTGGTTATACAGTAGAGAGAAATGTGTCAGTAGTCTTGGTCAATGGGCTGGTTTTGGTTATACAGTAGAGAGAGATGTGTCAGTAGTCCTGGTAAGTGGGCTGGTTTTGGTTATACAGTAGAGAGAGATGTGTCAGTAGTCCTGGTCAATGGGCCGGTTTTGGTTATACAGTAGAGAGATGTGTCAGTAGTCCTGGTCAGTGGGCTGGTTCAGGTTATACAGTAGAGAGAGATGTGTCAGTAGTCCTGGTCAGTGTGCTGGCTCGGGTTATACAGTAGAGACAGGGGTGTCAGTAGTCCTGGTAGGTGAGCTCTGGTTATACAGTAGTGGGGTGTCAGTAGTCCTGGTCAGTGGGCTCTGGTTATACAGTAGTGGGGTGTCAGTAGTCCTGGTCAGTGGGCTCTGGTTATAGAGTAGTGGGGTGTCAGTATTCCTGGCCAGTGGGCTCTGGTTATACAGTAGTGGGGTTTCAGTAGTCCTGGTTAGTGGGCTCTGGTTATACAGTAGTGGGGTGTCAGTAGTCCTGGTTAGTGGGCTCTGGTTATACAGTAGTGGGGTGTCAGTAGTCCTGGTCAGTGAGCTCTGGTTATACAGTAGAAGGTTTTTCTGTGTCCCGGCCTCCCTCAGCTCGTCTCTTCTCCCTTTTCTCCTTCAAAACACAAAGAGACAAAAGAGAAGCGAGTCAGCGTGAGGGAGTGTCGCGCCTCCTCAGTTAAATTTTGTTTCTGATGCATCATGCCTTTTCTCTCTCTTTCTGAACCCTGTATATTATTGAATTATATCCCTTATGTTTTCACACACGCGTGCAAGGCGTGAGGTCCATAAAGTGACATGTTTGTTGTTTCCACTGTGATGATTTGTTTTGTGTTTTATTGATGGGGTATTATTGTCCTTGTTTTGTCGGTTTTGCACTCCTGATTGACTGCTGATAAATAAAGACCTCAAATAAGTGTCTCTCTTTCTCTCTCTTTCTCTCTCTCTGTCTCACACTCTCAATTTCAATTTCAATTTCAATTTCAAAGTGCATATATTGGCATGACAAATACAGGCACTTGTGTTGCCAAAGCAGGGGTTACATAATAAAACTATATACAGTATGTTTATGTAAATAAAATAATAATAGAACTGCCTATAACAAGAATTACAATAAATGATGTTATGTGTGTGTGTGTGTGTGTGTGTGTGTGTGTGTGTGTGTGTGTGTGTGTGTGTGTGTGTGTTGTGTGCGTGTGTGTGTCTGTGTTTCTGTGTGTGTATGTATGTTGCATGCTCGTATGTGTGTGCAGGTATGTGTGTGCATGTGTGCATGACAGGGTCACTCACTGTCCCTCAGATTGTGGCAAGAGAGCACAAATTGTGCTGCTAGTATGCAGCAGTCTTTATTTTCCCCTAATAAGAAGGGTAGTTTGTCGGCATCCGGTGTGCTGTCGAATTGTGGACATTTCTGGCTCATTTTGGGGTAGAATTTATTGCGAATTTGGTCAAATTTGGCACATTCAATAAGGAAGTGTTTTTCGGTTTCAATTTTGGGGTCTTTACATTGTTGGCACAATCTTTGTTCTTCTGGCAGCCATGATCTTTTGTGTCTGCCGGTTTCTATGGCTAGGCGGTGCTCGCTGAGTCGGTGCTCTCTCTCACACTCTCTCTCAGTCTCACACACTCTCTACCTCTCTCTCCCAGTCTCTTTCTCTCTCACTCTCTGACGCTCTCTCTCTTTCTCTCTCTCTCTCTTACCTGTTGGTACTGTCTGACGGCCTCTTTCTCCTGCGTAAGGCGACGTAGCTCCGCGGAGTCAGGTTGGTAGCCCCCAGGCACGGAGTAGCCCTCGGGCCGGTCCATGCTGCAGATCTCACAGCCGGGTCGTGTGGGTTTGTTAATGAAAGTGCAGGACGGACATGGCCATCCAAGCTGTGTGGGAGGTGGGAGCAGTCACTATGGAGACAGTCAACTCTCAAACAGTGTTTACGTACCTCTGTGTTGGTGTAGTGTGTAAGTATGTAGCTGCCTACCAGGGATTTTTTTAAATTTTATTATACGAGACACTTGTGACATCACCTTACTGGTAGAACACAGAGAGGAGCTCCACCAATCACAGATTCTGAGAGCCAATAGAACAACGCTGACAGTGACTGGTGGATACCTTGGCTATACTTCCTGGATCACTGTGGGCATTAGTCAGGAAGTTGCCAGAAAGTATCAACCAATCACCTTCTGCTTTGTTCTAGTATTGGGTGTTATGAACATACTTGGTGAATAATTGAGCTGCTGTATATTTTCTACATGTACAGTGATGTCACAACTGATTTATCCGTGTCAAATTATCCCTGATACCTACGTGATCGTAGGCAAAGTGTAGATACTCAGGTGTTGGCAGAGTGTAAGTCGTCAGGTGTTGGCAGTGTGTAGATACCCAGGTGTTGGTACAGTGTGTAGGTACCCAGGTGTCGGTACAGTGTGTAGGTACCCATGTGTTGGTACAGTGTGTAGGTACCCAGGTGTCGGTACAGTGTGTAGGTACCCATGTGTTGGTACACAGTGTACGTACCTGTGTGTTGGTACAGTGTGTAGGTACCAGTGGCGGCTCCTGAGCTGAAAATTGGGGAGGCAGAAAACTTCCCTTTAAACTGATTATTGGTCTTAATCATTTTTCAATCAGTTTCCTTGATTAACAATAGGCTACATCAGCGTTTAATTCACCAATTACTCAATGCCATCAAATGTAGCCAGTTCTTCTCAATGAGGCTATTAGGCAAGTAATAAAATTATTTTCACTTGCATCGCATAATTGTGCACATTTTAATCAACATTATAATTGTGGATACATGTGCTCTTCGTTCTCCGCACTCTTAATTACGAAAATATTCATGGAAATTAAACGATCTGAAAGCTCAGCTTTTGTTAGATTCTTTTTTATTGCAGGTTTAGCACAACCTCATCTTTTGTTAGATTATTTTTAAAAAAATAATTAAAAAAATTATCTAACAAAAGCTGAGGTTTAAGATCGTTTAATTTCCATGGATATTTTCGGAATTAAGAGTGCGGAGAACAAAGAGCACATGTATCCACAATTATAATGTTGATTAAAATGTGCACAATTTTGCGATGCAAGTTAAAATAATTTTATTACTTGCCTAATAGCCTAATTGAGGAGAACTGGCTACATTTGATGGCATTGAGTAATTGGTGAATTAAACGCTGATGTAGCCTATTGTTAATCAAGGAAACTGATTGAAAAATGATTAAGACCAATAATCAGTTTAAAGGGAAGTTTTCTGCCTCCCCAATTTTCAGCTCAGGAGCCGCCACTGGTAGGTACCCAGGTGTCGGTACAGTGTGTAGGTACCCATGTGTTGGTACAGTGTGTAGGTACCCATGTGTTGGTACAGTGTGTAGGTACCCATGTGTTGGTACAGTGTGTAGGTACCCAGGTGTTGGTACAGTGTGTAGGTACCCAGGTGTCGGTACAGTGTGTAGGTACCCATGTGTTGGTACAGTGTGTAGGTACCCAGGTGTCGGTACAGTGTGTAGGTACCCATGTGTCGGTACAGTGTGTAGGTACCCATGTGTTGGTACAGTGTGTAGGTACCCAGGTGTTGGTACAGTGTGTAGGTACTCAGGTGTCGGTACAGTGTGTAGGTACCCGTGTGTTGGTACACAGTGTACGTACCTGTGTGTTGGCGTTGTTGGGGACCAGAGCTTCCTTGAGCTGGGGCATCTCCATGTTTATGATATCTCGTATTTCACTGATCCCCAACTTCTCTGCACCGCCCCCGCTGCTACCTAAATCAGCCAATCACAGGACACACACAGGGCTCTCAGTAGCCTACCATATCAGCCAGTCCGACATGTTCCACAGTATCAGTAAACTCCACCATATCGATGGACATCAGTGCTATGGTTTGCAAGTGTTTAGCAGTGTAGCAGCGATTATCAGTATTGGCCAGACTGTGTTGATGGATCAGAGTTAATTAGCATGTTAAAAATGCTAATCGCTTAAACAAGCAAAAAGACGAAGTATAAAAAAGACAAAGACGAAGTATAGAATTATTGTCCTACTAAAAATAACAGACACTACTTCCTTATGCATCCTCCATCTTCTGCATTTCATTCTTCTTCTTTGTTTTTAAAATCTGATCTATTTTGTAGTCCTGGC
>CM056385.1:45664669-45956612 GCA_029718625.1 Synaphobranchus kaupii | reverse complement strand
TCCATATATTATGCGATAACTAAGAAACAATAAGTGAAAACCAATGCTAATAAACTGGGTTGCCGTCTGCTTGGTAGCACTTAGCTTTCCATTGATCCACGACATAGGAAAGCCGGAGGTGTTACATTCTCACGTGAAAAATTCCTGTAATCACGGCTCCTCAGAGAGGTAAGAGCCGTTCCTGGAGCCGGGGGATTTCTACACGAGCAGGAATCCAGTGGTGCTCTGCACTGCGGGGGAGCATGCCATGTACACAGCAGCCCGGAGAACCAATTACTTCATCAGGTTCCTCCTTCAGGCACCTGAGAAAGGCAATTCTGAAGTTTAATTGTACCGTTTTCTCAAATGAGAGGGTGATTGGCCACTAGGGGGAGTCTACTGTAAACAGGAATCAAATATTAATAAAGGAAATGTAGTTTTGAGGGCTCCAGGGTGTGGGGTGTTGGGGGGGGGGGGGGGGGGGGGGGGGGGGGGCGGGGGTCTGCGGTGAGGGGCATGTCCTCTCTGAAGGGACTGAACAGGAACAGGGGTACTTAATGGAATGGGAGAATAATTTTAGGTCAGGGTGCTGCGCTCCTGGTGAGGAACAGAAGACAAATTGTCTCTCTGATGTAGGGCCCTTAGTCTTCACCTTTCATCCAAATACGTCTTAATACGGGTTTGTTCCTTGACTGCCATTGACTTTAATTCATTGACTACAATCGGCAACAGGTCCACATTGTCATAATCACGGCTTTATATGTATAAAACAAAAATGACATATCTATCCACCAATTGATACCACTGCGAAGCAACTACACCTACAATTTCTTTAGGAATTGTTAATCTAGCAGCTTGGCGACAGACCACCAGCCGTCTGTAGCGAAGTCTCTCCCGGTACTAACGTTACCATGCTAAACGATATTTATTCGGTCCTCTATGCCTTGTAATGAAAGCCATCCAGGTGTTATGGGGTATTAGCAGTAGGTTTGGAATCAGAATAAGCTAAAGAAACCTATGCTCCAGCTCACCAGTTTGTAATGAAAGGCATCCATGCAGGTAAATTCAGTAGTTGGAATCAGAATAATCTAAAGAAGCCGATGCCCCAGCTCACCGGTTTTTAATATAATTATTTTTATGATTTTCAGGTGAGAAATGTTGCACAAGCACTCAAACTTTTGAATGTTATGTCACAAATGTAGCTAAAACGCTGAAATGTCATAAAAATGTGTTTTCATATTTCATAAATAGTTTTGTTTAACTAGCATTCTCGCATTAGCCAGTCATTTGCCTGTTTGCTAACTACCAAGTGAATCTTACTGTTTTTAAGATCATAATATGTAATTATTTGGAGTCAAAAGCCTACAATATTATGGCAATATTGTGACTGGTCTCCTATGTCGAATAGGTTTGAGAATAGGGTTTAAGAACGTCATGAAAAACCATGTGGAAAACTGACGGTTCATCTAATTTATCTGTCACAAGAACATATACCACATTACTACTGCATACCATTTCCATCTTTTATTTACCACCTTGTTACCATCTTTTTATACCATTTCCAACAATTGATACCACTGCGAAGCAACCACACCTACAAGTTCTTTAGGAATTGTTAATCTAGTTTAAGTTTATGTTAATTTGTCCAATTACTTTTCGTACCCTAAAATTGGGGGGGGGGGGGGGTGCTATGTGTAAAAAGGCCTACAATTGCTGCACAGTTCACCCAATATGGATGTAAAAACCCCAAAGCAAAAATTGTGTCACTGCCTGAATACTTTCCGTCCCCACTGTATGTGGTGTATTTGGTATATTTTCTCTAAAAAAAATCACAAAAAAAATATACATGTCTCCTGTTATCAATAATTTATTAGACTATTTTATTTTATTTCATGCAGCTCAGCCTAGAGGTGCTCCATTAAAGGTATACTATGTAGTTTCAGAACACTAGATGGCGATATAGAGCACGTAGGAGGAAAAAGGGCTCCCCGAAAATTGCTTATCATGTGTTCTTCAACGAAGCACGAGCATTTGTGGTGACATTTCACACATATTTTCTCTGACCGTGGACTCAATTCAATTCGCTTTATTGGCATGACAAGACATTGAATTCTGTAATTGCCAAAGCATACTGCATTAAAACAGTCGAAGACATACATCTAACTCTGAACAATACAAAACAGCAAAGACTAGAAACGACGTGAACAGTAACCATACATGAAAACAAAAACTTTTCTTTGATTATGGATTTAGAAATAACAATAATGTAACATAATAAAGTACAATTAAAAATATTATCAATAGAAATGATAATAATGATGATGAGAACGACACATATGGGGCCCTATCTTACACCCGGCGCAAAGCGGCTATCTTACACCCGGCGCTAGGTCCATAATAACGCCTAAAGCTTACGCCGTCAAACTAGCATGTACTCTTGCGCCATCATTAGTGAACTGGGCGTGTTGGTCTTAAGATGAGGAGAGTGGCCAGGATTCTTTTTGGCGTATTGCTATCTTGAGCCAGCAGAAAAGCGCTTGTGCTAGAACCCACCACAAACCTGGTCTAAAGTCATGTCGCAGTTGTTTACATGCTATTTTAACGGCGCATATAAGTGCGTTCTACATAGGCGGTGTGCACAACGCGCATACCCTCCTGTCTGTTACACACAGGGGCGTGTACAGGCATGACTAAAATATCTAGATCACAATGTGAAATATTATTATTGTGTAGGCTATATCAAAAATGCATAATAATAAAAGGTTCCATAGGTCCACATACCTTTCCCTCAGCGAAGGGAAACAATGCCACATTACATTGCTCTCAGCCCACTCCATCAACATCCAGGCGATGTGCGATGGTACGGGACAATGGCTATCCATTAAAAAGGAGCTGATAACACCTATAGCTATCAAGCCTAATGCGCGCGAATTGTCTTTGCACCTAATGCGGTGAATTGTCATTCAATGGAAAACTCGCGCACGGCAATAGACGGACATTTAAGTTCTGAAAATGCGCTTCAGATGTCATTACAATACAGCTCTGTTTATCTATGAATACAGCCTGTAAGTAAATAGAATGGTTTGTGACTGAAAAAAGTTCAAAACCTTGTCCAGTGAAAATTGCATTTATTGTTTTTCAAATAGCCTAGGCTACAGCGAATTCGCTGTGCATAAGGTTTTTTTCGATAGCCTATGGTTAAAAAACGGAGATGTCACCCATGTTAACAAAATTGTAACCTTAGCTATTCTTCGTCCTTCATATTTTTTTAAATTACAGTGACCAGGTTTCCATACTCTCCACCGTTTTAAAACCCAGCTGATTTCACCCGTTATTCCTTAACTGAACAAAACGATTTTAAAGAGAACTACATTACATTACATTTATTTAGCAGACGCTTTTATCCAAAGCGACGTACAGTAAGTGCGTACAGAGACATCATCATCATTACAGAACAGACGAGGCAAAGCACATCCTTTGCATAATGTAGCAGCTATCCCTAGCAATGAACGTTGACTGTAGTTCACAGTAAGCTGTGGGCAAATCAGGCAACACCACACTTCCATTCCAAATACCTATTTATAAACTATACTATTATAAACCATTCCAAATACTATTATAAAACTATGCTATTATAAACCATTCCAAATACTATTATAAACTATACTATAATAAAACATTCCAAATACTATTATAAACTATAATAAACAGACAGGAAAAACACAGGGGAACAGGGAACTGATATTCCTAGGTGAGGATATCAGTCAAGGTGGAGTCTGAAGAGGTGTGTCTTCAGGCCCTCGACGGAATGCAGGCAGGGTTGGAGTAGAACGTAGGGGAATGGGAAGTTCATTCCACCACTGAGGTGCTAATGTGGAAAAAATCCGCAGTCGGGACAAGCGAGAGCCTTTGACACGGAGGGGGGGAAGTGCCAGGTCGCCCCAGCAGTTTCGGTGGTGAATGGCCGTTTCTGAAGCCAGACTGATGCGGGTCAAGCAGGTTGTTCTGGTGGAGAAAAACAGACAGTTGGTTAAGGACAGCACGTTCAATTGTTTTTGGACAGGAAGGGCAAGAGAGATACAGGACGGTAGTTCCTGACACTCAGCGGGATCTAAGCTAGGTTTTTTAAGGAGTGGGGTTACACGGGCAGTTTTAAAGGCAGCAGGAACACGGCCACAGATTAGGGAGGTGTTAATAACGGAGGACAGATATGGAAGGAGCTCAGCAGATATAGACTGGAGGACTGCTGAAGGTATGGGGTCTAGTGGACAGGTGGTTGCGCGCTGGCGCGTCACCAGCTCGAGCACATCGGAGTCCTTCAGAGTCTTGAAGGACGACAGTGTAGCAAATGGGTTCAGTTATGGGGGATGTGGGGGTGTCACCGGATGCGTGAAGGAGTTCCGGATCGCAGCCACCTTCTCCTCAAAGTGGGTCAGGAAGTCATCTGCAGAGAGGTTGGAGGGGTGAAGGGGGTGGAGGGGGGGGGGTGAGCAGGGAGGAGAAGGTGGAAAAGAGTTTACGTGGGTTAGTAGACATGTATCAATTTTCGACTGGAAAAATGAAGTTTTAGCTGATGTAGTTGCAGCTGTGAAGGCTGCCAGCAGAGTGTGGTAGGAGGCCAGGTCATCTGGGGATCTGGATTTCCTCCACTTTCTCTCAGCGGCTCGTAGCATGGTTCTGCTGGATCTGAGAGAATCCGTCAGCCACGGGGAAGGGGGGGTGATAGTCGGGCTGGTTTGGAGACAAGAGGGCATAGTGAGTTGAGAGACTGAGAGAGGCATGAGTTAAACACAGAGGTGGCGACATCAATGGGCATTTTAGCAAAGGTAGCAGGAGGAGGAAGTGCAGAGAGAGCAGAAGTAGTGAGTGAGGAGTGTGAGAGGGTGCGGAGATTTCTCCTGAACATAACAGCGGGTGGGTTGTTAGCGGATTTGAGGGAGAGTGGGCAGAGGAGAGAGAAAATGAGATAAAGAAATGGTCCGATACGTGGAGGGGGGTCACTGTGAGTTCAGATGTGGCGCAACTCCATGGTGAGTACAAGGTCCAGTTGGTTACACCCATTGTGGGTGGCAGGCGATGGGGACCTGAGTGAGGGCAAAGGACTGGAGGAGTGAGGTGACACTGGATAGCTGGGCACTGTCTGGTTGGAGGTTGAAGTCTCCCAGTAGGATTACTGGGGTACCATCCTCAGGGAAGGAGCTCAGGAGTGTGTCCAGTTCATCCAGGAAAGCGCCCGCAGCGGACCTGGGGGGGCGATAGAGAACAACGATGTTAAGTGCAGATGGGTGAGTTACAGTGACTGCATGAAACTCAAAGGAGGAGATATTCAGGCAGGGTACAGTGGGAATAGAGAATTTCCAGGACGTGGAAATGAGCAAACCAGTACCCCCGCCTCTGCCTGAGGCCCTGGGGGTGTGGGGAGAAGGGTACGTAGCCAGCAGACAGAGCAGCTGGAGTGGCTGTGTTATCTGGAGTGGATCCAGGGTCTCAGTGAGAGCCAGGAAGTGGAGGGACTTCACACTTGGCATATGCAGTGATGAAGTCAGCTTTCTGGACGGCTGACCGGCAGTTCCATAGTCCACCCACTACTGAGAGTTCCTTATGAGAGGACAGCGTCTGCGGTGGTTGGGCCTCCAGGAGCGAGGCATGGAGCACAGAGGAATGGGGGTTAACTAAGCGTCTAATTAGAAACTAAAACAACTTTGCAGCACGTTACACAATTAATTCACAATTAATTTTAATGCCATTCTCTGCACGTGAGCTGCATGTTCTCTGTTTCCCCCTGCTGTAAGTCGCACGTTTAACGGTTCTTCCTGGGGAAAGTGGATTGTTTTAAAGGATTACGCTTCGAGTAAAACAGGTTGGTCACATTTCCATAAACAGGACATTATTAAACAAGGGGAAATATGCCGTGAACTTATGGGTTGCGAACCTGACAGCTTTATTGTATGGCTATTTAGTGTCATCATTAAGGCAAAATAACGGTATGTATGTTATTAATCAATATTAGCCTACTATGCAGGTAGCCTAATGAACTTTGGATGAAGCTTGAACTTCGAGAACAGCCTCTTGGAATTGATGTTTGACACTTTCATTGCATAATCAAACGAAATTTGCTGAACAAGCAGGCTAATTTGGCGTTTTCCTAAGGTGAGACTGAAGCCATTGATAGCTTATTCTCAGCTGTTGCAGGTCCTTTTAACGAAATTTAACCGCACATATTTTGTAAAATAACAGCCCTGTCTGGAATTTACCGGGAAACTCATAGGCTAATGGTTAGTCCGAATAATATTGATCATACTACATTTAGCCTACTCCTTGAATCACACTAAACACGCACGAGCATGTCTGTTTCACCATCATAAGCAATCCGCCAAGGTGGAAAAAGCAGGCTTTTTAAAGGGAATGGGATATGACATTTTGATTGGTTTATTGAATGTCATGCCCAAGACACATCTATAATTAATGAAGCGACTAGGTTTCAGCCCCAGTTGCGCCATGCGCGTCGTGCTTAGCGCCAAAAAAAACACGCCGTTAAAAATAGCAAAAAGTGGACTTGGACACGCCCTAAATGGACTTAGCGCCATGCGCTTAGACCCTAAGCGCCAAGATCGCCAAGATAGGGCCCATGATCTTATAAAATGAATATAATAAATATAAAAAATTTTAATTGGTTTATAATGATCTCTGTCACTCACTGTCCCTAAGACGATGGCAGGCAGCTATATAGGTCACAGAATTTATTTTGGGAAAATATTTATTTCTGATTTGATTGTATTTTTCGCATTTTGTGATAAAGTGCCGCTCCGTCTCAACTTTGTTGAGATGGCAACGTTTCTCCTCCCGGATTCTGTTGACTCTATCACGGTCAATCTGATCAAGCTGTCCTCTTCCCCTGGCCCTGCCTCGCCCACCACGAACACGATTGTTGCTTTGGATAAAAGCGTCTGCTAAATGACTGTAATGTAATGTTTATGTAATGACTGCCCCTCACCCTTACTCTGGGGCCGCGACCACTGGATGTTGATGGCTACAGAATGAACCGATTTTGAATTATTTTATGAAAATGAACAGTGGTCAAATTTACAGAGCAATAGCTAAGATTACTAACTTATATGCTTTGAGCATGTAACGTAGTCTCCATTTACATGATCAAGGTTTGGTCAAACATGATAAATAGACTATTGTCAACAATAAACAAACATCACGACAATAGATAACCTTAGCTATCGATACGTTATGGGAAGGATGTTCTTTGTCTTATCTGTTCTGTAGTTACTTTGATGACGTTCTTGTATGCACTTTGGATAAAAGCGTCTGCTCAATGACTATGTCGCTTTGGATAAAAGCGTCTGCTCAATGACTATAAAGTAATGTAATGGGCGCTATTTTTATAATGATATTGTTACCTCCTCGGCTGAAAACATCTTGCTAATGAGTAAGGACAGAAACATACCTCACGCAAATAGCTACGATCACAGATCGAACAAGAAAGTTGCTGCTATAGGGTCCCTTGCTGCAATGCTCTGGCTTGTCTTTCACAAATGTCATGGCAAAAAAAACTGTTCGCGTAGTTCTAAGCGTCCACGTTCGCGTTCGTGTATTTGCGTTGAGGCATGTTTCGGTCCTAAGCTAAAATAAGAGTTTACCTGGAAGCCTGCCCACATGGCCTGGCTATGTCAATCAAATGAGCAGGAACCGCCCATTCATGACGTTTACACCATTTTAGCTGTTTCTGGCTTTAAGAATGGCAGCGGGATGTCAACAGTGTAACATTCAAAACATTAACAAAAAAACATTTTGCGAACGACTTATGAGGTAGGAAATACATTCACCATGTTTATTAGACCACAAGGCCACATACGATGTTTTTTGGGGAGAAAATTATTAATGTAAACAAAGAACAAGTTGTTTACAATGAAACTACATAGTAAACCTTAACTGTGCTATAATCCTATGTACATGTTATTAAAAACAAAGAACAATGATGCTTTGAAGCTCATTCATAGAAGAGTTCCATTAAAACCCTTTCCACTCTGAAAGAGATAAACATTCTTAGAAAATAAAATGTTAATGTAGTGTATAGATTTTTTGGTCTGTAGTAGGCCTCAAATTTTCAATTGCTTATCTCAACTCCTTGGTATGTGTGCTCTCTCTTCGTTTCGATTTCTTCATCCTTGGCAGTCGTGGGAGGAATTAATGTTTTACCTTTTATAAAACAAATGGCCACCAAGTGGCACATCCAAAATGTTCTGTAAATAGTCCAGAAAGACTCTGTAAATAGTCCAGAAAGACTCTGTAAATAGTCCAGAAAGACTCTACGTCGTACTGAATACATACAGTGGGTCTAAACACGGTAGCACAACAACTATGCCAGGTGATTTAAAATTAATATCAATAACATACACATATCACAGCTAAAATTATGGAAAACAAACGTTCACATAAAGGTCACCTACAGAGCAAGAGACGCAGTTACCAATACAGCGCAGATATATTTCATGACAGAACCAAGGGTTCAAAGCCCTCTGAATGTCAGTTATTGCGAAAACAATGTAAATCTCATGCATAATATTAAATTAAGTGTTACACTTACAGCTACGTGACAGATGGGCCTGCAGGCTCAAAATCACACACACGTGAATAAATCATAATACATTGACAGTCAATATTCACGATAAAGTTTTTTTTTTACTGAGCCTCATCTCTTACGATATATAGGGTAATATTATCACATAAGTAATACTTCAGCATTCTTGACTGTACCACTTTGAACAAAGCCTAGTTAGCATCACGTTGTGCTGCATCAGATAGCCTGACTCATAGTTGACTGGGTCCTGTGAAGAGTGACATCAAAAAAAAAAAAATCTAAGCATCCTGATTCAAGCTGCATTCTGAATATTGAAATTGCCTCATGATTTATACCACACACGAATCCAAAGGGTCAAAAAAATAAATATGAATTAGGTTGACTGCTTTTTGTCAGTGTGTTCTCAAAAGCCCTCAAGGAAACTAATATGCCTACATCAGGGCCAGGCCATGGTTTGTCCTTTGTGTGTCAAAACTTTGAGGCCAGAAATACAAAACTGTTTCCTAGTCTTTTCTGGTACACGCTTGCTAACAACATTGAAGAAAATAGTACTTTTGAAAATAATTTATATCCAAATGAGGTTAAACTTTAAGACATTTTACCACAGTAAAATGAATTAAATTTTACCACAGTAAATTAATGTTTAAACGTTTTAATAAGCTGAATTTCTTAACTTAATATATATTCCTATCTATTGTGATGCTATATGCGCTACTGCTGCTCCTGTCAAATTGTAAGTAGCCTAATCTGATTTTTTTCTTTTTGAAAATCAAACACTTTTGTTTCAATTTCAAATTTTGTTTAGCAACTCAAGATGTAATATATTTTACGTGAACATTTATTTAAATAAATATTCTAAAATGCGATTCTGCATTTTATCTTCATTCCTTTGTACACACAGTCCACTCTCCTTGTGTACCTTTTAAATGTATACAGACAGGGAAGGCAGAGGAGGTTACAGATGGGATCACCCAATAAGGATGCCACGATGGGGAAGGGAACCTCCAGCACACAAGGGGATTTGGGTTGAAAATCAGCCACCTTATGGACAGACTCCCCTCTTTCATTACTTTTAATCATTGTGAGAGGGAACATTAAAGCAATTCTAAGCCGTTTTTTGCATGACACACGTAAATAGCACAGTACTTTCCATTATCAGAATCCAAGGTGTTTAGTTGACTTTATACACTGACTGTGAGCATGCAGTCTTAAGCTCCTGCATCCTTCAAATTACAGCCTAGGTTGCTGGTTTATTTCTGGGCATTTAGAAACCAGTAGCCAGCTAATTCTTGCTGTCTGATAAGGGCCTTCTTCAATTATAAGTTCCCAGCACTTGAGATCCAGCCCACTTGGCACACCAAACACACTTTCATTGCATAGCATCTGCTTGTCTGGCTGGTGCCAAGTTGTTTGAAAGCTGAAAAAAGTAGTGTGGCAGAGAGTGAAAGGTAGAGAATGTGCATTTCTGGAACACGCCTAACCAATTTTATGCCAAAGCATCGCCTACTTTGCAGTGTTTTTCTGAGACAGAACAAACTAACAACCGAGTTACGTGTGTAGGAGGCCCCAATGTTGTCTTATTTAATTCTTCAGCTGGCTCCACAGTTGTGTATTTGAACATTTCTTACGTTAGCCTGTTGTTTCTTACGTTAGCCTGTTGTTTCTTCTGGAACAATTAAGCACACTTTTGAGTCCTGCCTGTTGCTCTGGGGATTAACCTACTTATTTTTGCCGAGTTTCTCTGTTATACTTTTTTTTTTTCTTTCACTGCTAAACATCAGCACAAAAAAAGCAATGGAACAATACACAGCAAACAAAAATATATCCAGCAGAAGTAATGTATTGTTGTCCATGCTTGAGCATAACAGATGATAATTTTCTCTTTGTGAGCCGAACTCATATCTCACCAGTGCATTAATGTGACAACATTACAGGGCACAATTAGGCTTTCATACCAACGGCATACAGGAGCAATGCACAGGTACTGTACTGGCCACATTTCCCAGGAAGAAGCCAATTAAAGGAAAATAAAGGGCCGCTGGGTTTTCTGCAGAAATATGAGAGGAAAAGACTCTTCAATTGCACAACAGTCTTCACTTCCTTTCTCCAGCACAAAGGACCACAAAAATTATCTAGCCCCACAAGGTGAAAGTGGGGAGTTTTTATGGTTAAGCCCAGTCGGTCATTAAATATTTTAGGGGGCAAGCTCGTGTGTGAGAGGATATAGTCACCGGACAACCACATCATAAAGTGATGTTGAGAAACGCCTGTGCCATCTCGCCCCACAATTGTTTTGTGGTACTTGGTCTGACACCAGCCAGGCACACACTGCAAAAAAAATGCCTGCCTTAGCAAGTGTTTTAGTCTTGTAATGAAGCTTAAAATCATATTTTTCCCCTCAAAAGTGGAAAATATTAGCTTGTTTTAAGTTACTTTTTACTTGACAAGTGAAATTATCTTACCCCACTGGCAAATCTTGAAATGAGTATAAATATCTCACCCCACTGGCAGATAGTTTGTTTTATTTAGCAAAAAAGTAACAGAAATAAGATTGTAAAGTCTAAATATGAGATTAAAATGCTTGTTAAGATTAGTTTTTTTGCAGTGCACATCCCATTTTTGCTGTTTGTTTACTTCTTATTTTTACACACTTTACCCACTTTCCATGCTTTCCCAACCCTGCTTCTCTCTCATGATATGTGTAAACATAATTAATAAGACATTCATTTGCTAACTAAATACTTCTATTAAAAAAAAAAATATTTATTTTCTTGATAGAAATGGTTTGTGTTATTCGAATGTACATGTAAGTTAAAACAGATGTATCTGGATCAAAAGAATTAGAAACTACAGAATGTTCAAAAGTAAAAAAAATCCCCACTTTTTAATTTCAAAAAGGGTATGGCTAACTTATAACGTAAAAACTGAGATAGGCCTACGTGGGGCACAATCATGTCAGAAACAGTCTTCTCCAAAAAGTCCAGATTGCAAACATGACCATGTTTGTAAAAACTATATTTTGTAAAATGCCCTTTATTTCATAAAGAAATACCCTAGCTTTCATCAAACATATTAAGGTAATACTTTGTCAAAAACCTGCACATTCTGGGGTAGTCCCCCCCCCCCCCCCCCAACAAACTCACCTTTTATATTTGCCCACAATTGTCAGAGATTTTTTGTTTAGGTAATTCTTCAATTTTAACTTGGCTATATGGGCTTTTCAAACTACGTAGCTATGATAAACATTTACACAGCAAACAAAAAAATTATAAAAAACCAGCCCAGGGTGTTTTTATGAGTCAGTGGGTGAACACCCTAAGGTGTTAAATGTACACCAGTAGTATTAAATTCACACCAACATTTTTGCTGTGTAGTTTTTGCTACATCGTTATACATTTTCACGAACATGCAAGGGTAGTAGGACGTATAATTGTTAAATAAATAAATGAAATGATCAACAGCAGCAGGCAAAAAGAGCTGATCGTCGCAAAAGGAGGACGGGACTGAACCTGCTTCTGCTTATTTTTCCCATAGATAGCACAGTCACTATTCTGTGTGACAGTGAACGTTGTACAGACACAGTGAGGCTAATCAGTCACCTACGTATACAGCTCGAGAGTACAAAAATACAAAACCAGGGTATTCCACATTTGGTCCATGTCGGATAACCTGAACGCATAAAATAGATTTCGCTCAGAAGTGTTATAGAGGAATGCCATGCCGTACCATTAAATAAAAAGCAAAAAAGTAGTCTCTCACTGCGTCACATTAAGTTACCCGCAGTTAAAAGTGACCCATAAAAAACGAACAAGACTTATGACATAAAAAAAGGTAGACATTGCTGCAAACTTTGCTCAAAACTATTATCAAAGCCTTTCTTTGAGAAGTAGCGCTTTTCTAGGATTCCAGGATTTTCAGAGGTTTAAATAAAGAAGGAATGAAACATCGGGTGGAAAAAAGTAGTTCAGTCTAATCTCCCGAAGAAAAAAAACAAAAAAAGTAAGAAAAGTAAATGAGAGAGGATGAACTGGAATGGGGCCTAATCCCAACAGACAGCTCTTCCCACCTCTCTCTCTCTCCGGCCAGGTGTTCTCCCGCACTCCCCAAAACCACCAAACAGGCAGGCCGGAAATCTCCCCACTGCTGGGGAACGGCGATGGGCTCAGCATCCCCCTCCTGCTGATTGTGACCCCCACACATGGTCCTCATTTTTGCCACAACGTGATATCATCACTTTCCCCCGAAGGCAGCCACCACGGTTACTGTCAATACATCGATTGCTTGTTTTTTTATTTTTGTCTTGCGAGCTTAGGGCTAAATGTCACATACTTTTAAAAGATTTCAGGATTTGACTGCCAGCAGAAAGGCAATAAGATAAGGAGCAAAACTGGCAATGTGTGTTGTTCGGACTGTGACCAGTGCTCCTTGCATCGTGACAAAGATTGTCTTTCCAAGTGTATGTAGTAATTCCTTCAACATTTATTTTCCCAAAAACAAATCCAAAGTAAGCCCTCAGAATACTTAGCTTCATATCAGATTTGCAGAGTGAAAAAATAAATTAAATAACCATTTGTTTTCCCCCATGGACACTCTTCTGTACATGGACTATGGCCTGGGCATGAGCACAGGACACCCTGTCTTTCTTAGGAATTATTAATGTGTTTGCTATGACCCACATACGCTCTGTACTCGGTCCAAAGTGTGACCTGTTCACATCTGCTTGCTTTTATTGAGGAGATGAGTAGGGCTCTACTTATAGCAGAATGGAAAAGGTCTCGCCGCACATCCGCCGAACCCTGGGTTACACCGCCTCTGCACACACCATTTCATTTTATTTACATGCTAATGTGCTGAGCAGAGGGGGCAAGAACCGGGATAAGCTTGACGTTCTGCAAGACTGGAGCAGGGCAGTATCACTGACATAGCCTGCAAGTTTATATCTGCCGCTGAAAGACCTGTGCTAAAGCACTGCATTCAAAGCCTTGCTTTTTATTTGTCTGCGCCCAGAACGAAGTGCAATGAAATCGACAATTAAATTGACTCAAGCATTTATGAGAGCAAAAATAAGGCGAACAGCAGGGGTGGCTTACCCAGCGGTACACACCACATGTTAAGTTGTCCCGGGTCTGTTCAGTAAATCTGTGGGTTTGTGGCAGTCTGTAGGAGGCCCCTTTGCTGTTTATTCATCCTCTCAGGCTCAGCAGAGAAAATGCAAAGAGGTCTCCTGTAATGGCTTCTCCAGTGGTCCATCTCTCCAGAATGAGTTTGATTATGATAACGCAACTTATCTGAGCTGTTTTTCATATCTACACCTGTACTAGACACTCGCTTGCTGAGCATTTGCATTTCATACTTACTTGCAATCCATTTGCATTTGACAATTCCTTGCATGGCATTTGTATTTGACAGTGCTTGCATGACATTTGCATTTGAAACTTACTTACCATTAGCATGGCACTGCGGCCTTGAGGCTCAGTGGTCACTTGGTCGCCCAACTGGAATGTTATTTACAGCGACTGATTTTGTCTGTAGATTGAGACTTTTGATTTAAGCATAGTGATGTCTAACATTCATTCTACCGGCAACACACTGTGGCACTATACATTTTTCCACAAATGTATTTCTGGCATGGTTATAGAAATTATTTTGACATGCACGTGTGGTGAAAAACCATGTACTGCACATACGCCTGGTCTGTGGTCTTCTGTGATGTTTCTTACTTTTTACATGTTGGCCTATTGTTATTTTCTTTGCATAATTTATTGTTAATTTGCAAGTTGTGCAAAATAAATGAAATCCGTCTGCAGGCAGTGTACCAGGCAGATACTGCTTCCCTCGTTCACTCAAAGAGATACTTTTCATAGCATTCAAACTTCCATCCGTGTTCATCTTCCTTCCTCTGACTCTCCCCATATTAGATCAACAAATTGTTTTTATAATATTTTCAATTAGTAACTCAATTGTATGATTAGTCACTTGGCTGTGCCGTTGGAGTGCCTATGGGGACCCCTGGAGGATAACCATTGAAATACATGTTTAAATCCCTGCAGGTTACATGGTGGCCCTAGTTATGCCTATGGAGATATCAGGCAGCGACATTGCAGGTTTATTGTTAAGCGGGGCACATTCAATTGTTCTTCAACCTGTGTATGTGTGTATGGGGATGGAAAAGGCTTGCTTACCTCAGCAGACTGGCGAGTTGACTGGCCAGTGCGTGCGTGTGTTTTGACCCCTAGTATTATGTGACTTGAAGACTGAAGTCAGGCACAACAGAATAAACAGAACTGGAATTAAATTTATTTGACCATTCAAAAGCTTGACTTCCAATGTAAAACTGCGCTGTGAATAGTTGACTGTTGACAGAGCTGCTCATTTTCAAAGGCGCACATGTGCTATCATGACCACTGCGTACCGTAGTCTAATCCAGGTAACTTGAACTGTAATCTCCTTTCTTGATCCTTTTTCATTCCTGTAAACCCTGGATGTTGGACATTAAATATTTACCACCCAAGTAGCTAGACAGTCATAAGCTTTGTCGATACTGAATCTGATAGCAATGATAAAAAATGGCTTAATGGAGCTAAAGGAATGCAATATATCACTGTAACAGAGCACTCAGTATACTGAAATGTTATTCTTCGCCGTTTACCTCACTGCCCCCTACATATTCCACAGCACTGTTGTCTCAAGCCTCGCCGTGGAGCTAGTGTTTATGCTTGTTTTTTTCCCCAGCTAAGCTCTCGGTTAAATTGTTTTGATTGAGAAGATAACTGAACACAATTTTTATATCACTTTTGCCAAAGAATTGTATGTAGTAAGAACTGTGCTGTAATCTTCTGTGCCGTATATTTTCTTCATATGCACTCTCCCATACTAAGAACACCTTCTCTCTTTTATATGCACTCTCCCATACTGAGAACACCTTCTCTCTTTTATATGCACTCTCCCATACTGAGAACACCTTCTCTCTTTTATATGCACTCTCCCATACTGAGTACACCTCTCTTTTATATGCACTCTCCCATACTGAGAACACCTTCTCTCTTTTATATGCACTCTCCCATACTGAGAACACCTTCTCTCTTTTATATGCACTCTCCCATACTGAGAACACCTTCTCTCTTTTATATGCACTCTCCCATACTGAGAACACCTTCTCTCTTTCATATGCACTCTCCCATACTGAGAACACTTTCTCTCTTTCATATGCATTCTCCCATACTGAGTACACCTTCTCTCTTTTATATGCACTCTCCCATACTGAGAACACCTTCTCTCTTTTATATGCACTCTCCCATACTGAGTACACCTTCTCTCTTTTATATTCACTCTCCCATACTGAGAACACCTTCTCTCTTTTATATGCACTCTCCCATACTGAGAACACCTTCTCTCTTTTATATGCACTCTCCCATACTGAGTACACCTTCTCTCTTTTATATGCACTCTCCCATACTGAGAACACCTTCTCTCTTTTATATGCACTCTCCCATACTGAGAACACCTTCTCTCTTTTATATGCACTCTCCCATACTGAGTACACCTTCTCTCTTTTATATGCACTCTCCCATACTGAGAACACCTTCTCTCTTTTATATGCACTCTCCCATACTGAGAACACCTTCTCTCTTTTATATGCACTCTCCCATACTGAGAACACCTTCTCTCTTTTATATGCACTCTCCCATACTGAGAACACCTTCTCTCTTTTATATGCACTCTCCCATACTGAGTACACCTTCTCTCTTTTATATGCACTCTCCCATACTGAGAACACCTTCTCTCTTTCATATGCACTCTCCCATACTGAGTACACCTTCTCTCTTTCATATGCACTCTCCCATACTGAGTACACCTTCTCTCTTTTATATGCACTCTCCCATACTGAGTACACCTTCTCTCTTTTATATGCACTCTCCCATACTGAGTACACCTTCTCTCTTTTATATGCACTCTCCCATACTGAGTACACCTTCTCTCTTTTATATGCACTCTCCCATACTGAGAACACCTTCTCTCTTTCATATGCACTCTCCCATACTGAGTACACCTTCTCTCTTTTATATACACTCTCCCATACTGAGTACACCTTCTCTCTTTCATATGCACTCTCCCATACTGAGTACACCTTCTCTCTTTTATATGCACTCTCCCATACTGAGTACACCTTCTCTCTTTTATATGCACTCTCCCATACTGAGTACACCTTCTCTCTTTTATATGCACTCTCCCATACTGAGAACACCTTCTCTCTTTCATATGCACTCTCCCATACTGAGTACACCTTCTCTCTTTTATATACACTCTCCCATACTGAGTACACCTTCTCTCTTTTATATGCACTCTCCCATACTGAGAACACCTTCTCTCTTTCATATGCAGTCTCCCATACTGAGAACACCTTCTCTCTTTTATATGCACTCTCCCATACTGAGAACACCTTCTCTCTTTTATATGCACTCTCCCATACTGAGAACACCTTCTCTCTTTTATATGCACTCTCCCATACTGAGAACACCTTCTCTCTTTTATATGCACTCTCCCATACTGAGAACACCTTCTCTCTTTTATATGCACTCTCCCATACTGAGAACACCTTCTCTCTTTTATATGCACTCTCCCATACTGAGAACACCTTCTCTCTTTCATATGCACTCTCCCATACTGAGAACACCTTCTCTCTTTTATATGCACTCTCCCATACTGAGAACACCTTCTCTCTTTTATATGCACTCTCCCATACTGAGAACACCTTCTCTCTTTTATATGCACTCTCCCATACTGAGAACACCTTCTCTCTTTTATATGCACTCTCCCATACTGAGTACACCTTCTCTCTTTTATATGCACTCTCCCATACTGAGTACACCTTCTCTCTTTTATATGCACTCTCCCATACTGAGATCACCTTCTCTCTTTTATATGCACTCTCCCATACTGAGAACACCTTCTCTCTTTTATATGCACTCTCCCATACTGAGTACACCTCTCTTTTATATGCACTCTCCCATACTGAGAACACCTTCTCTCTTTTATATGCACTCTCCCATACTGAGAACACCTTCTCTCTTTTATATGCACTCTCCCATACTGAGAACACCTTCTCTCTTTTATATGCACTCTCCCATACTGAGAACACCTTCTCTCTTTTATATGCACTCTCCCATACTGAGATCACCTTCTCTCTTTTATATGCACTCTCCCATACTGAGAACACCTTCTCTCTTTTATATGCACTCTCCCATACTGAGAACACCTTCTCTCTTTTATATGCACTCGCCCATACCGAGTACACCTCTCTTTTATATGCACTCTCCCATACTGAGAACACCTTCTCTCTTTTATATGCACTCTCCCATACTGAGAACACCTTCTCTCTTTTATATGCACTCTCCCATACTGAGTACACCTCTCTTTTATATGCACTCTCCCATACTGAGAACACCTTCTCTCTTTTATATGCACTCTCCCATACTGAGAACACCTTCTCTCTTTTATATGCACTCTCCCATACTGAGATCACCTTCTCTCTTTTATATGCACTCTCCCATACTGAGAACACCTTCTCTCTTTTATATGCACTCTCCCATACTGAGTAGACCTTCTCTCTTTTATATGCACTCTCCCATACTGAGTAGACCTTCTCTCTTTTATATGCACTCTCCCATACTGAGTACACCTTCTCTCTTTTATATGCACTCTCCCATACTGAGAACACCTTCTCTCTTTTATATGCACTCTCCCATACTGAGATCACCTTCTCTCTTTTATATGCACTCTCCCATACTGAGAACACCTTCTCTCTTTTATATGCACTCTCCCATACCGAGTACACCTCTCTTTTATATGCACTCTCCCATACTGAGAACACCTTCTCTCTTTTATATGCACTCTCCCATACTGAGAACACCTTCTCTCTTTTATATGCACTCTCCCATACTGAGTACACCTTCTCTCTTTTATATGCACTCTCCCATACTGAGAACACCTTCTCTCTTTCATATGCACTCTCCCATACTGAGAACACCTTCTCTCTTTCATATGCACTCTCCCATACTGAGAACACCTTCTCTCTTTCATATGCACTCTCCCATACTGAGAACACCTTCTCTCTTTTATATGCACTCTCCCATACTGAGTACACCTTCTCTCTTTTATATGCACTCTCCCATACCGAGTACACCTCTCTTTTATATGCACTCTCCCATACTGAGAACACCTTCTCTCTTTTATATGCACTCTCCCATACTGAGAACACCTTCTCTCTTTTATATGCACTCTCCCATACTGAGTACACCTTCTCTCTTTTATATGCACTCTCCCATACTGAGAACACCTTCTCTCTTTCATATGCACTCTCCCATACTGAGAACACCTTCTCTCTTTCATATGCACTCTCCCATACTGAGAACACCTTCTCTCTTTCATATGCACTCTCCCATACTGAGAACACCTTCTCTCTTTCATATGCACTCTCCCATACTGAGAACACCTTCTCTCTTTCATATGCACTCTCCCATACTGAGAACACCTTCTCTCTTTCATATGCACTCTCCCATACTGAGTACACCTTCTCTCTTTTATATGCACTCTCCCATACTGAGAACACCTTCTCTCTTTTATATGCACTCTCCCATACTGAGTACACCTTCTCTCTTTTATATGCACTCTCCCATACTGAGTACACCTTCTCTCTTTTATATGCACTCTCCCATACTGAGTACACCTTCTCTCTTTTATATGCACTCTCCCATACTGAGTACACCTTCTCTCTTTTATATGCACTCTCCCATACTGAGTACACCTTCTCTCTTTTATATGCACTCTCCCATACTGAGAACACCTTCTCTCTTTTATATGCACTCTCCCATACTGAGAACACCTTCTCTCTTTCATATGCACTCTCCCATACTGAGAACACCTTCTCTCTTTTATATGCACTCTCCCATACTGAGAACACCTTCTCTCTTTTATATGCACTCTCCCATACCGAGTACACCTCTCTTTTATATGCACTCTCCCATACTGAGAACACCTTCTCTCTTTTATATGCACTCTCCCATACTGAGAACACCTTCTCTCTTTTATATGCACTCTCCCATACTGAGAACACCTTCTCTCTTTTATATGCACTCTCCCATACTGAGAACACCTTCTCTCTTTTATATGCACTCTCCCATACTGAGAACACCTTCTCTCTTTTATATGCACTCTCCCATACTGAGTACACCTTCTCTCTTTTATATGCACTCTCCCATACTGAGAACACCTTCTCTCTTTTATATGCACTCTCCCATACTGAGAACACCTTCTCTCTTTTATATGCACTCTCCCATACTGAGAACACCTTCTCTCTTTTATATGCACTCTCCCATACTGAGTACACCTTCTCTCTTTTATATGCACTCTCCCATACTGAGAACACCTTCTCTCTTTTATATGCACTCTCCCATACCGAGTACACCTCTCTTTTATATGCACTCTCCCATACTGAGAACACCTTCTCTCTTTTATATGCACTCTCCCATACTGAGAACACCTTCTCTCTTTTATATGCACTCTCCCATACTGAGAACACCTTCTCTCTTTCATATGCACTCTCCCATACTGAGAACACCTTCTCTCTTTCATATGCACTCTCCCATACTGAGAACACCTTCTCTCTTTCATATGCACTCTCCCATACTGAGTACACCTTCTCTCTTTTATATGCACTCTCCCATACTGAGAACACCTTCTCTCTTTTATATGCACTCTCCCATACTGAGTACACCTTCTCTCTTTTATATGCACTCTCCCATACTGAGTACACCTTCTCTCTTTTATATGCACTCTCCCATACTGAGTACACCTTCTCTCTTTTATATGCACTCTCCCATACTGAGTACACCTTCTCTCTTTTATATGCACTCTCCCATACTGAGTACACCTTCTCTCTTTTATATGCACTCTCCCATACTGAGAACACCTTCTCTCTTTCATATGCACTCTCCCATACTGAGAACACCTTCTCTCTTTCATATGCACTCTCCCATACTGAGTACACCTTCTCTCTTTTATATGCACTCTCCCATACTGAGAACACCTTCTCTCTTTTATATGCACTCTCCCATACTGAGAACACCTTCTCTCTTTTATATGCACTCTCCCATACTGAGTACACCTTCTCTCTTTTATATGCACTCTCCCATACTGAGTACACCTTCTCTCTTTTATATGCACTCTCCCATACTGAGTACACCTTCTCTCTTTTATATGCACTCTCCCATACTGAGTACACCTTCTCTCTTTTATATGCACTCTCCCATACTGAGTACACCTTCTCTCTTTTATATGCACTCTCCCATACTGAGAACACCTTCTCTCTTTCATATGCACTCTCCCATACTGAGAACACCTTCTCTCTTTCATATGCACTCTCCCATACTGAGTACACCTTCTCTCTTTTATATGCACTCTCCCATACTGAGAACACCTTCTCTCTTTTATATGCACTCTCCCATACTGAGTACACCTTCTCTCTTTTATATGCACTCTCCCATACTGAGTACACCTTCTCTCTTTTATATGCACTCTCCCATACTGAGTACACCTTCTCTCTTTTATATGCACTCTCCCATACTGAGTACACCTTCTCTCTTTTATATGCACTCTCCCATACTGAGTACACCTTCTCTCTTTTATATGCACTCTCCCATACTGAGAACACCTTCTCTCTTTTATATGCACTCTCCCATACCGAGTACACCTCTCTTTTATATGCACTCTCCCATACTGAGAACACCTTCTCTCTTTTATATGCACTCTCCCATACTGAGTACACCTTCTCTCTTTTATATGCACTCTCCCATACCGAGTACACCTCTCTTTTATATGCACTCTCCCATACTGAGAACACCTTCTCTCTTTTATATGCACTCTCCCATACTGAGATCACCTTCTCTCTTTTATATGCACTCTCCCATACTGAGTACACCTTCTCTCTTTTATATGCACTCTCCCATACTGAGAACACCTTCTCTCTTTCATATGCACTCTCCCATACTGAGAACACCTTCTCTCTTTTATATGCACTCTCCCATACTGAGTACACCTTCTCTCTTTTATATGCACTCTCCCATACTGAGAACACCTTCTCTCTTTTATATGCACTCTCCCATACTGAGAACACCTTCTCTCTTTTATATGCACTCTCCCATACTGAGTACACCTTCTCTCTTTCATATGCACTCTCCCATACTGAGAACACCTTCTCTCTTTTATATGCACTCTCCCATACTGAGAACACCTTCTCTCTTTTATATGCACTCTCCCATACTGAGTACACCTTCTCTCTTTTATATGCACTCTCCCATACTGAGTACACCTTCTCTCTTTTATATGCACTCTCCCATACTGAGTACACCTTCTCTCTTTTATATGCACTCTCCCATACTGAGTACACCTTCTCTCTTTTATATGCACTCTCCCATACTGAGTACACCTTCTCTCTTTTATATGCACTCTCCCATACTGAGTACACCTTCTCTCTTTTATATGCACTCTCCCATACTGAGAACACCTTCTCTCTTTCATATGCACTCTCCCATACTGAGAACACCTTCTCTCTTTTATATGCACTCTCCCATACTGAGTACACCTTCTCTCTTTTATATGCACTCTCCCATACTGAGTACACCTTCTCTCTTTTATATGCACTCTCCCATACTGAGTACACCTTCTCTCTTTTATATGCACTCTCCCATACTGAGTACACCTTCTCTCTTTTATATGCACTCTCCCATACTGAGTACACCTTCTCTCTTTTATATGCACTCTCCCATACTGAGTACACCTTCTCTCTTTTATATGCACTCTCCCATACTGAGTACACCTTCTCTCTTTTATATGCACTCTCCCATACTGAGTACACCTTCTCTCTTTTATATGCACTCTCCCATACTGAGAACACCTTCTCTCTTTTATATGCACTCTCCCATACTGAGAACACCTTCTCTCTTTCATATGCACTCTCCCATACTGAGAACACCTTCTCTCTTTTATATGCACTCTCCCATACTGAGAACACCTTCTCTCTTTTATATGCACTCTCCCATACTGAGAACACCTTCTCTCTTTCATATGCACTCTCCCATACTGAGAACACCTTCTCTCTTTTATATGCACTCTCCCATACTGAGAACACCTTCTCTCTTTTATATGCACTCTCCCATACTGAGAACACCTTCTCTCTTTTATATGCACTCTCCCATACTGAGAACACCTTCTCTCTTTTATATGCACTCTCCCATACTGAGAACACCTTCTCTCTTTCATATGCACTCTCCCATACTGAGAACACCTTCTCTCTTTTATATGCTTTGACTGAAGCTCGCAGGATAGCCTTTATTTCATTGTTATAACACTGGCTGTTTGCTGTTATATCCATATAGGGCAGTGGTTCCCAACCCTGGTCCTGGGGACCCCCTGTGTATGCTGGTTTTCGTTCCAACCACAATTGCAATACCAGAATTTTAACAAGCTGTTATTTTTTCTTAATTAGGTGTTTTTATTGTATAGAGAACACTTTAAACTCTTTACTCTCTTAAGCCACGTTATGTTAGCAATAGCTATGCATGCCATGAAGAAAGAAAAACCCATGTTCATTATGCTCATTGTGTTATATTGCAAACAATTACAAAGAAGAAGTAACAACTCAGGTGATTAGGCTCCTAATTAGGTAATTGAACGCAAGTTTAAGTTCCTTCATAATTTTTTCCTTAACACAATGCAGGTTTGACTCGTTATCATTTGCTTTGTCTTTGAATTCTTCATTATTTACCAAACGGTTAGTTTTATTGGCCATGTGTCCACAATTTCACCAATTATGAGCCTATTGATTCACCTCAGTCTTTAATTTGATCAGTTAAAACATTTTTTACCTCCTTTTAATTGTTTACAATACAACACAATGTGAATCTTGGACTTTTAGTCTTCATGGCATGTATATTACTAACATAATGTGGCTTAAGAACGTAAATAATCCCTCTAAACATTAAAAACACCTAATTAAGAAAAATTAACAGCTTGTTAAAATTCTGGTATTGCAATTGTGGTTGGAACGAAAACCAGCATACACAGGGGGGCCCCTGGACCAGGGTTGGGAACCACTGATATAGGGCAACGCATGTTGCTAAAAATGGTATTTTCATTTTATCCTCGCTTGACATTTTGCTGCTGCGCTCGAGGTGTGTTTCTTGCCCTCAATGGAGGTGAGTGGGCTGGGTTTAAGATGCAGTGGTGGACTTCTTTGATTGCAAAGGCAGGGCCACAGCATGGGTACCTTCAATGCCACTTTCAAAGGTTTGTTCCTGTTAGATATTGCATGTACACGATGACAAAAAAGAGCAAAAAAATGTAGATTTTCATACTTGTCTCATTGTACAAAATTTAAGCATTTTTCAATGGTAAGCAATTGCATCGGACTGGAACACAATCAACTCACAAGAGTGTAGTTTCCATCAGACCTGTGCAATGCAGAAACAGCATAAATGTGTATACTTTTACAGATGGTGTACAAGTCAAGAACTGAAGTGAAGCTAGGTCTAGGGATTACAATGTCCTTCTGTGACAGTTGATTGAAATGTACAGTATGATTGAAATGTACGTATCTAAGATGGAAAGATGAGTTTCCTCAGATTGCACTTATGATGTGGTTTAAGTAATTTGTTTCCTTTTTAATGGAATGTATTATTAAAGTTCAACCTTGTTGTTTGTTATTGGACTTTACATATTCTAATAAATCAAATATGACACGGTTCTTATCAAGACTGTGAGCATCGCTATGCTAATACAATAATATTCCACAACATAAGAGGCACCACATGCTGTTTGTTTTTTTGTTGAAACCCAGAAAGACAGTACACAATAATAGCTCTGGGGTTTATTGTCTTTGCAACAGTTTAAGTGGTTTGATAATTCTGTTGTTTTGTGGTGTCCTCACTGTTAAAGTAAGAAGATGTTTATATTATTTCATACACTTAATCTTGTCAGGTAAACAGTTACAGTTAAAAACTCATGCTAAATATAGGATGGCAACACATTCTAGGTTTTACAAAATACAACTTATCATGTTTTAGCAAATGGGAATTGGGAAATGCCCCTGGCAAAATTATATAATTATTTTTTTTTTTTAGCAGTTTCTTCTTCAGATAATCTGCCTGCTTTTCTGATTCTTATACACATGGCCATTTTTATTCACTCACAACACAAATTTTATATATAATTCATTTAATTGGACGTTAATTTAATTGGAAGTACTGGGAAAAAAAACATACTTTACAGCAAATCATGCACAATCTTAAGTTAAAGCTTTTAGACAGCCATTGCCTCTCTTCTTACAAAGTCTTCTTTTAATAGTCAAATCTTTTTTATTGTAACCAGCTGCCCCCAGATTTTTCCGAGTGACATTCTTACAGATTTGATTGACGGCTGCAACATGCAAATCTGATGTGTATTTATTTGATGCTTTTTGCTTTTGTATCTTCCAATTTGAGCAGTTACAGAAGCTTCAGCAGATGCAAGCGCTTTGGAGCTGGCACCGTGTTTCAAATAAACCCGGGACTGCCAGCCTTTCACATTCTCATTTAAGTGCTCTGAAAAAAGAAAGATAGGTTTCATAAAAATGCACTGGCAAACAGCTGGGCCACCGTACTTTTGCAATAATTGGAGCAACGGGCAAAATGAAAAATGGTGACCATTAAGTGTACAGATTACTCATTATGAAGCATGAGATAAGGGAGGAGAAAGGGAGTGTTCATAATGAGGCCTGTGTCTTGCCTTTGTCTCATGAAGCGGTTGGTGATTTCATGATGGCGAGGCTGTCAGCGGAGCTCGGATTTCATGTAGGGGGTGGCCTCTTCCCCCAGAGTGGATGACGGGCATGATTGAGTGATAGTGTGATGAATGGCATTCTTGCGGCTGCAATGAGGACCAATCTAAGCTCCATTTCAGGCAACCAGGACAATCTCTTTCTTACGAGAGCTGGTCTGTCACTGTAAGTTTCATATTCCTCACAAAGCGTGCCCTTGATCTTAACCCTGCTGGAGATATGGGACAGGCGACACTGCTTGAGAATAAATGATGTGGTCCTCTCCCCCCATTCAACTACAGAATGGGATGTCTATTTCGGACATCAGGTTCCCTGGTGTCTGACAGGTGCAAAACTTTTCTTTCTTTTTTTAAGAAGAAAAAACTTTTTTTCACTATAATAGCTAAATGACCCAAAATTCTATTAAAGAGATAAATTAATATATATTACTTATTATTATTATTGTCCAACTCAATATTACAATATTATTATTATTGTCCAACTCAACTCATAGCTGTAATTTAGTGTAAATAAATATGTGAACTGATGATTATTAACCTGCGCTCAAAAAATATAATTAAATTATCGGTGCTGCAGTCTCCCAGAATAGCATAAGATGAAGAGAAACGGGAGTGCGCACTGAAATCACAACAAAAGTTATTAAAAAATAAAGCTCTTGACAACTTCAAACTTATTCATACATTTTAGACTTGAAAATAGACAACCATGAAAATATGAAAACATGTTTCGGCCTAAGCCGTTTTCAGTGTCTAGTGGTTAACCACTGAATCAGCGACAGTTTTAAAGAGAAAAAATAAAAAACAATGATGACGAGAATAATTGCGTCATCTTTGTCAGTTAAGGCTCTAAATATCCAATAAATAAAACAACGTATTAAGCAATCAATTATGTTCACAAATAGTCAATATGTGCCAAGTAATTTTAAAAAAAGCTCCACATTATACGAATAACCGTTCGTATCTTAAATGGCGAGAACACGCGTCAGTCCCTTATTGGACAACCAATTGGACCAAACATGGACAGGAAATTAGAATTAGATGAAAATAACGAAAACAGAACATAGAGGAACATACAATAGCATAATTACTCATAGTAAATACATTTTAACAACAGGTGGTATCAATTCAGACATACTTTGGGCTTATTGGTTGTGCATAGATCCTAAACATGATTTGATCATTTCTATAACAAAGTTCAGCCATCAAAAAGATTGTACCTCAATGTCATTCATGTATTTCAATTTTTACAAGAAACATGATAGTTCAAAATCCTCGTTCATCCCAGAACATCTTGTGTCCAAAGTGAACTGCCAGTAGGCTTCACGTCTAAGGATTAGTTAGTTAGTGGAGATCCCCACCCCTTCTACTTGTTTTCACTTTCTCAATGCCAATGCATCTCAAAGATTGGACTGTGTGTCTGTGTTCCACAAAGTGTCTTGCCACTGGTGAATTCAGGTCGCCCCGTCTGATGGAGCTTTTGTGTTCACTAAGGCGGACGCGGAGCGCTCTCGTGTTTTGGCCAAGCCCACACGGGCAGAGCAGGAAGTAGATGATGTTGTTTGTATTGCAGGTTATACGCTGTTGGATTTTGAATTTCCTCCCAGTCGTGGGGTGTGTAAATGTATCTGTTTTAATTCAATTATTGCATGATGCGCAATTGTGGCAAGAGAAGCAACACGGTGGTATGGGGAAGTATGGTGGCTTTTGTTTATAATGATCAGCGTGGACTAGTCTGTCCTTCAAGTTCCGTGCTCTGTGGTGAGTCAATAGAGGGGGGTCATTAAATGTTTCACGTAATTGTGGGCCAAACTGTCGCCAAAATGTGCCATCTTTTTGATGGCCGAACTCTGAAGAACATAGGTAAAAGGGAAGATGACAGAGAATTTTTTCTTTTGGAACAGCTCACTCCTATTTTTCGCCTCAGCGAGCCAAGAATCTGGATAATTTCGCTCGCGAAAGCGCTCGATCATACTATCAGCTTCTCTTTCAAAATCAATATCTGTGTTGCAAATCCTGCGGACTCTGTACAATTGACTTAGGGGCAAACCAGCAACAGCCGTGACTCTGGTGACACTATCCAGCATGACTCAAAATATAAAGTTTGATTGAGTGCCAAGCATGACTCTTGAGTGGAATTGGTATCAATGTGGGGTTATTTTTATTATTTAATCTGTAGATGCACAACACCTCTGAAAGACCTGGTAAGAGTGAAAACTGCAGTATAGGATCTTCTCACGATCCTTATGGTTTAATCACAACTGCTTGAGAAGCTACTCAATGTGTGAATTCACTGCAATACTTTGAAGATCACATACTGTATCTATGTGACGCGGTCACTGGCCCGGGCTCCCAGGACACCCTCTCAAGTCTTTCCCTTGTCTTTGCTCTGTGGAAGGCTGCTATGGTTAATAATGAAAGTTCATAACTTGAACTTGGCCATGTCCTTCTGCAGGCCAAGCTGTTAAGCCAAACACAGGTTGATGACATCTCCACAGCAAGCGGGTCATTGCCTCTCTCTCTCTCTCTCTCTCTCTGCCTGCCCCCTCGCCCCCTCGCCCCCTCGCCCCCCAAGCTCCCCGCACCTCTGAAATTCACTGCCAGGAAAGAAATGATTTCCCAGGACCTCCAGCATCTGCTTTGCAGGGACGAGTCTGGCTCCCATGCCGGGAGCTCGCCAGAGGCATGAGCGGAATCCAAACAGGACGTGTCCTGGAGGGAGGCACACGAGAAGCACTGACAGACTGAATAAACACGCTTCACAGTTTCATTAGATGTGGGGACTCGGGTGAAGTTTTGCTCCACGCAGTGCGGAGTTTTAAGAGAGGAAGAGCTCTGCCGAAAGCTGGCTTGGTCTTCGGGCGTTTCCGCTTAAGAAAGTCTCTGCCGATTTGTCCCTCGCTTGCCCATTCCAGGTTCCTTCTTCACGCAAGGACACAGGAGGTTTGTGGCTGCTCCAGCTGGCCGCACCGGTGTCTGTGTGTCTAAAGCCCTTTTCAAACATGGAACCTGTAAGATTGCCGGGTTCAATTATCCAGGTTAGGTAGTGGTTTTGCGGAGTTGTTTTTAGGTAAAATGCAACAAAAATAATTATGTTAGCCAAGTTAAATAGCTAGTTATATCTGCCATTGATATGTGGTGCTCGCCAGCTTGCTAAATTGGGTAAAAAAAGCAACTTAAATCTGGAAGAGCCTGACACAGAAGGTATCCAGGGAGAAGTATTGCATTGCACACAAGCAAGTCATGAGGCAATGATGACAATCTTGTAGTGGTGTTCTTACAAGCAAGTAGAGCGACACTGTTTAGTCCATTTCTAAAATAAATGTCAACATTTTCCTCATAAAATCACACAGTGCAGCTGCAATATCTTCTATGAGCAAAGTCTCATATTTATTTTGATAGTGCTGTAATTGATGTGGTATGCCTGCCAGTCAAATACATGAAACAGAGATTCATGTGGTTATGTTGTGGGTTAAGGAAGTAAAGCTCTTTTCAGTTCATAAAAAAACAACATGTCTGTGTCCTTCTTTTAAAAACAATGGGGCCAAGGAGATATGCCTAGAAGTACAACTATGACTATAGAGGGAGAGCTGCACGTGCGTGCAGTAGAATTGCGAACAAAGGTAGATTGTTACCATGTAGCATTTTCTTAGCATTGCATTAGCGTGTTTTTGATGGCATAGGCCGCTGTATCTGGAGTCATTGCCTGGAATTTGTGAAAAAGAAAAAAAAAACATGTGGATTTTCTTTTTGAGCTACTGACAATGTAAACACATTAAAGCTTAGTATAGTAGCTCCTAAGCCAGCTAAGTCACATGCTAAGTCCTATGGGTAGTTAGCTATGTGAAAGTGTCAGCCAGTTTAATACATAATTCTCCACATATTTAATCCAATAAAAAGAAGCTGGAATACATCTCTGAGGGATCTGCTGTAATGCTGAATGAATGACAAGTGATAGCAAGGTCAAAGATTTTGTTCTCAGACTAGCACTCAAATCACTGTGGAATAATCATGTCTCTGTTTCACAGTGAGAATGGACCTCAGGTGTGATAAAGGTTGGCATAGCAGAGGATTGCAGGTTAAATCTCCAAGTGCAACACTGCTTTGGCCACCTCAAGAAAAGTACTGAAGAAGATTAACTTTGGTCAGAGATGTACCAATGTGAAAAAGGTTAGTTTTGCCAGTTGCTCTAGATTTGGGCACCTGACAATCAAGTACATGTTGTCAAAAATGTAGGCCAACCACTTGAAGTGTCTTAAATGAACAATCGGATGAATAATATGCCTGTGGATAATCTCTTACTGAGACCATCCATCCACCACATAATATCTCAAAGCTGTACTGTACTGTATACTGTGGTTGAAGAACATGGTGCTAAAAGTACTGAAGTCACATTTTTAGACAATTCAAGTTGAGCATAGAAACATGTTGTATTAGTTTAGCTAAGTCCACCCTATAAATATTGTTAACAGAAAAGGTGCCTAGGCAATGCATAAAAACAGCAAAACTTTTAATGGCTGATTTTATGGATCAATGATATTTTCTGATTTGCTTTTCTCAAAATAGACATTTTGTGACTTCAGTACTTTTAGCACCAGTTTCTCTTGCAACCTCCGATTTATTCGGCCAAGTTAGCATAGTAGGATGAATAGGTGATATTACTGTTTTACTCTCAGGATGAGAGCTGATCATTGGTGTCCTGGCAGGGCTATAATTAAAGTACTGAATCTAAAGGTGTGTGTTTCTCTCACCAATTCAGCTTGCTCTCAATGGTACCAAAAAATATCAGAACATGCTATATTTAATCAAATATGCCCAGGCCCCAGTCTTGATTTAAATTAATTATCTTTTAAATTCAAGTTAGGGGGAATTAACCTTTCCACAACCAACATGTAAGTTGTCTAAGGTAGAGCGGGTGAATATTCTGCTATTAAGTATTTCAAAGGCAATTTATTATTTATTAAGATAATAAAAAAATTATAAATAATGACATTTATTTAAGAAGATTTACGTTATACCGTTCAGTTTGTCAGATATCTTGTCAGAGATTATTCATTTTTGTGTTGTTTCCCTGTAGTAGTAAGAAAAAGGTCAGTCTGGCATATTATTAACATGGAAACACACTAATCTCTTGTCTTCTACTCCCACGCACGCCTGACCTTTTCTGTGCTCTTTTGTAACAGGTTAAAATCATTAGCCATGAATCAGACTGGAAAGTAAATACCAAGTGTCTGAAGCATGCTGATGATTAAACAGCAAGCTTAAATATATGACTACACTGTTTAACTATACATCTAATGCAAGTATCTTTCCACTTTCCCATTGAGTCTTTCTACTGTGAAAAAAACACCCCATATCTCTGTAGCAGCAACAACAAATGGACAACATAAAATTCAGAATATTACAAAATTCATATTCAGAATTAATAATTTCAATATACTGTAGATTCAGGCACAAAAGCACAAAATAATAACACCCCGTAATACTTATTTCCAAATTGTGCATGGCACAAGACATTATAATTCTCCTTTTCCTAATTTTCAGAAATTTCACAGTAAAACCAAAGACTAAATAAAGATGAAAATTAAGTTTTTTTTACAGGCATACATCGTTACCATTAATTTCCTATTAACCTGAATCTGCATGGCTTTCAGCTGCCAGGTTTGAGGGAATGTACAGTGATGGCCACAGTGATGGTCTTCCTCTTCTGCCTCCCCCAATAGGGTGTAAATGTTCCGTGAGACGTAGCACACTTGGTGATTTCCATGCATTCGGCTGAGTTCAGAGGGAGTTAGGGATGCCTGTTTGAAGTCGTGTTTTGGGGGGGGGGTTCAATGGGTGGAGGAGTTGACACGGCTCATATATAAGTTCATAAATCAAAGACCAAAAGACACATGTCGGAGTTAGTTAGGCCGTTGGCGAGAGCGTGGCGCGGGGTGACAGAGGAACACAGAGGACCTGTTCCAGAAACAGCGGGCTAATGAATGCTCGGGCCAGGTGGAGGAGGTGTGCAGCGGCTGCTTGCATTCTTGGCTCAAACCCCACTGTGACCGGCCTTTCTTCTTCAATGCGCATGGGGAGACCGACGCCTGAGTCTGCACTCATATAGGGAACAAGCACAAAAAATCTGGAATCCAGATTCTTAGTTATTTAACTTTGACTCTGGTCAAAGGGACTTCTTAAACGTTTTGTGTCCGTTCACCAAATTTTTTTGCTGTGGTGATTTTGTATTTCCTTTTACACCAAATTTTTCTTACAGAAAGCAGGCAATGCACACAGTTAAATATGTGACGGGACCAAGTGCATGCCATACATTGTAAATGAAAGGCTCATATATGCCAATTATGCTACAAGGAAAGCTTTGGATGTGTGACACTCTCTGTCCCCATTCCCGTTTGTGCTCCTTGTTTTGCCCTGTTCTCGCGTTTCATGTCTTGTTTTCATGTTTCTTGTTTGTCTTCCTTGTGCTGCAGGCTGGGCGTGGTTTGCCTCTTTGTTGTAGTTTCCTCTCGCATTTCCTCCGCCTGTCACGTTCCTTTCTTCGCTTGCATTCCTCACGCTCTTTTCTCTGTTAATCACTCTCGCATTCTCACGCTGCATGCATTTATTGGCTAATTGACTCTCATATATATTCCTCGGGTTTTCGTTGTCTTGGACCGGTTCGTTAAGTGTTGTTGGGTTCGTGTTCGCTAAATGTTCGCTTAAGTTTCGTTTTTGGAAAAAACTCTTGTCTTGTCTCGTATCATGAATCTAAGCCTTGCCTTGTCTTGATTTGCTGCCTTCAGTCTTGCCTAGCTCAGCGTATTGACGCTGCCTATTTTGTTCATGCTTTGCTTTGTTTAACGCCTTGTCTGCTCTGCCTGTCTGCTAGCCTGCAGCTGTCCTAGCACCACTCACGCAGCCCGTTTCCCGCATCCCGCTCCTCCTCTGCTGCTCCAGCCCCGGATTCCTCCACCATCCAGCCCCTTGCCAACTCCCACTCCCGTTATGCCCCCGGCTACTCCATTCCAGGATCCAGTCCTTGTCTTGTAATTCTCCCTATACTTCTGGAGTACTGGACAAAGTAATAAATTATTACCTGGATTGTTGGATTTCTGTCTCTGAGTCGTGCATTTGAGTCCAATCCCTTCTCGGACCATAACAAGATGTCCCCTTTAAGGCCTTAAGTGGCTCAGGATGTGTCCAAACTACAGAAAATCCAATAAAAATTACAGAATGTCTTTTAAGTTTTGTTATTTGTGTACTAAAATTAGAGGCAAGTGGTAATTGAATTGTTTTCTTTTCTTTATAGCACCAGGAAACTTCTAAGTCAACCAGAATGCACTTTCTACTTGCATAACAAATTCAAGAATAATAACAATAATAATAATTATAATAATAATTATATCTTTTTAAAGTGAGTTTTTTGGGGTTGGGTTGACCTTCCTCTCTCCCCTGTACACAGTACACTTGTGATTATTGGGTTGGGTTGACCTTCCCCTCTCCCCTGTACACAGTACACTTGTAATTATGGGGTCGGGTTGACCTTCCCCTCTCCCCTGTACACAGTACACTTGTGATTAGGAGGTTGGGTTGACCTTCCCCTCTCCCCTGTACACAGTACACTTGTGATTAGGAGGTTGGGTTGACCTTCCCCTCTCCCCTGTACACAGTACACTTGTCATTAGGGGGTTGGGTTGACCTTCCCCTCTCCCCTGTATACAGTACACTTGTGATTAAGGGGTTGGGTTGACCTTCCCCTCTCCCCTGTACACAGTACACTTGTGATTAGGGGGTTGGGTTGACCTTCCCCTCTCCCCTGTATACAGTACACTTGAGATTATGGGGTTGGGTTGACCTTCCCCTCTCCCCTGTACACAGTACACTTGTGATTAGGGGGTTGGGTTGACCTTCCCTTCTCCCCTGTACACAGTACACTTGTGATTAGGGGGTTGGGTTGACCTTTCCCTCTCCCCTGTACACAGTACACTTGTGATTAGGGGGTTGGGTTGACCTTCCCCTCTCCCCTGTACACAGTACACTTGTGATTATGGGGTTGGGTTGAAGTGGTGCCCTGCCAGAGCTAGAAATTAAACTGCCATGCCATGAGCGCTTACCTGAAACATAGCACAGCCACAACATCACCACAGCATCTGCCAGGCTAGATGCTAATCATACATCCCTGACAGTAGTGGTCACTGCATTGCAGCGCTAATCAAAAAAGCAACACAGAACAAGGGAGATGGGTGCGTGAGGGTTGGACCCGAAATGCACGACTCAGAAACAGTGGTTGAATGATAAAGTCCCGTCAGGGCTTTATTAAAGGAATGTCCAATGAGCGTAGTCAAAAAGCAAGCAAAGTTCATACACAAAAAGTCCAGCCAAAACCAATGTACAGTACCGATGGGAGAAGGCAGTCTCAGAATCGGTACACCATGCAATAGTCCAGTAACCAGAGTAACTGTCAGGCAGACGTTAGGCAGGCTCGGGGTCGAAGACGATGCAAGGGTCAAGACCGGAGTCTGCTCCGCAGGGTAAAAGTACAAAAGACAGCAGGCAAAAACTTGTGGTACAGGCAGGCAGTGGTTAACAAAACAGAGGTCAATAACAATGGTCAATAAACAGGCTTGGATCGTAACAAAAAGGCAGGCTTGGGAAAAACGCTCAAAAGTGCACTGAAAACAGGAGGCAACAATTTTGCGAAGACAAGACATGAACACTGAGCTTAAATGCAGGTGTAGACAGGTGCAGACACTTAGCTTGAGAGCAGCATGTGAATGGAAATCAGGTGTGGAGGGCTGACAAGGTAACAAGATAATTAGCAACCGTTAGTAATAAACCTATCCTGACTTAGCGTTAGTAAATTAGTAAATGAGATGCACGAGAAACGTAAGGTAAACATGAACACATGGTTAGAGAGTTAGTATTACCCAATCCTGATCTAATGTTAGTAGATTAGTAAATAGACATGGGAGAATGAAACAATTAGGGAAGCGTGAGCGACAGCAAGAGAGAGAGAGAAACAGCATGAACGCAAGGCTGCGGAAAAAACACGGAAATGTGTATGCTAAACAGTGAACGGGAAACGTAACATGAATCAAATATAAAACATGACAAGAAAATAAATCATAACAATAATCAAACAAGAAACGTGACATGACATGAAAATGAAACGTAACAAGAATTAAACATAAAACGTGGCCTGACTAGACTAAACACAATACGTGACATTAACAAGAAATCTAACTAAGACAAGAAAATAAAATAAAACGTGACATGACAGCTGGAATCGTGACAGGACCCCCCCCTTAACAACCGACTCCTGGCGGTCTCATGAGCTTCTCAGGGTGGTCATGGTGAAAGTCTTTGATCAAAGATTTGTCAATAATAAGACTGGGAGTGATCCAGGAACGCTCCTCTGGGCCATAACCCTCTCAGTCAACCAGGTACTGGTAACCACGACCCCTCTTACGAATGTTCAACAGTTTCTTAACAGTGTATGCAGGATGGTTATCAATGATGCGGGGAGGAGGGGGTGGGGGGGTCGGGGGGACATAGGGGGTGAAAAGATACATTACATTACAATCATTTTGCAGACGCTTTTATCCAAAGCGACGTACAATAAGTGCATATTGAAGGTCATTGACGCGACTACAAAGCAAATCCGACAAAGCACCGCTTTCTCACAGCATAGGAGCTATCCCTAGTAATAAACATGAGAAGTACACACAGTCAGCTATACATTCTGAACTATAGAATAACCAAAAACACAAGTTAAATAGAAAACAGGAAGCGAATACTATAGAATGGCCCTATATAGGTATAATTTTAGTCAAGGTGGAGTCTGAAAAAGTGCGTTTTCAGACCACGACGAAAAACAGACAGTGTTTCAGCTGAGCGCAGCAGAGTGGGGAGTTCGTTCCACCACTGGGGAGCTAGGGTGGAAAAGCTCCGCAGTCGGGACGAGCGGGAGCCTTTAACGCGGAGGGAGGGAAGTGCAAGTCGCCCTGCAGCAGCAGAGCGAAGTGGTCGAGCAGGAGCGTAGTGCTGGATTAAGTCCTGTAGGTAGGAGGGGCCTGACCTTTTGGCTGCAGTGTAGGCCAGGGTCAGAACTTTGAACCTGATCCTGGCCACGACCGGCAGCCAGTGGAGTGACCTCAGCAGGGGGGGTGACGTGCGAAAACTTCGGGAGGTTGAACACAAGCCTAGCAGCCGCATTCTGGACCAGTTGTAGGGGCAGAATGGCGCAGGCTGGTAGGCTTGCGAGAAGGGAGTTGCAGTAGTCCAGACTTGAGGTGACCATGGTCTGGACAAGAAGCTGGGCGGAGTAAGTGGTCAGGTATGGCTGATGTTGTACAGGAGGAACCTGCAGGACCGTGTCGTTGCCCTGATGTGTTCTCTGAAGTCCAGCTGATCGTCCAGGACCACCCCCAGGTTCCTTGCAGAGCGGGAGGCGGTCACTATGGTTCCGTCGACGGTGATGCACTGGTCTAGGAGCGGGGAGGTCTTGTATGGCATGAAGAGCAGCTCAGTCTTGTCGAGGTTGAGCTTCAGGTGATGGCTAGACATCCACTCAGAGATGTCAGCCAGGCAAGCAGATATCCTTTCCTTTACCTGTGGGGTAGAGGGAGGGAAAGAGAGGAAGAGTTGAGTGTCATCAGCATAACTATGGTAAGAGAAGCCATGTGAATACGGGCTTGATACAGGAAACATGGAATGTGGGGTGAACCTTGAGTGAAGCAGGGAGTGACAACTTAACAGATGAGGGGTTGATAACACAAAGAATCCTAAAGGGGCCAATGAAACGGGGTTGCCGTTTGTGTGAAGTAGACTGAAGGGGAATGTCCTTAGTGGAAAGCCAAACGGAATCACCTGGCTTGTAAACTGGGGCTGGTGTGCGGTGGCAATCAGCGAAGCGTCGATTGCGGTCTGCCGTGCGTAACAGCGCGGCCCTGGCGTCCCTCCAAATCTTAACACAGTGTCTCATGTGGGTGGCGAGGGAGGGAACAACAATCTTGGCTTCCTGGTCGGGAACCAATGGAGGTTGGTAGCCAAGGGCGATCTCAAATGGAGACTTTCCGGTGGCGGCGCAGGGTAGGGCGTTGTGCGCGTATTCCACCCAGGTGAGCATCTTGCTCCATGAAGCTGGGTTCTGGGCCGAAACGCAACGTAGAGCGGCTCCCAAATCCTGGTTGGCCCTCTCGGTTTGCCCATTGGACTGGGGGTGGTAGCCAGATGAGAGGCTACCAGTGGCACCGAGGGCCAGGCAGAAGGCTTTCTAAACCTGTGAGATGAATTGAGGCCCTCGGTCGGATACGATGTCCGCGGGGATGCCATGGATGCGGAACACCTCTTTGACTAGCACCTCAGCGGTCTCTTGGGCGGTGGGTAGTCCGGGCAGGGGGATGAAGTGGGCTGCCTTGCTGAACCTGTCCAGGACGGTGAGGATGGTGGTGTTACCTTCGGAAGGGGGAAGTCCGGTAACGAAATCCACCCCGATGTGGCTCCAGGGTCGGCTGGGCACAGGCAGAGGTTGGAGCAGTCCAGCTGGAGCCTGGTGGGAGGCCTTGCTTCTGGCGCAGGTGGTGCAAGCCTTGATGAAGCGCCTGGTGTCAGGTATCATGGAGCTCCACCAGAACTTACGCTTCAGCACCGCCAAGGTACGGGTAAAGCCGGGATGGCAGGACAGGAGAGACGAATGAGCCCACTGAAGCACCTTTGTCCGAGCAGCTGAGGGGACGTAAAGGCGTGTGCCGGGGTTGGACCTGGGATCGGGCTCCTCACGTAGAGCTCTCTGGATCACCCACCGCCTCAATCTTGGAGGTTACAGAAGCGACAGTGCAGGAAACAGGGAGGATGTTCTCAGGCGTCTCTCGCTCGGAGCAGGTGTTGAATTGTCGGGACAGGGCATCTGGCTTGATGTTCTTGGAACCTGGGCGGTAGGTGAGTGCGAAGTTGAACCTTCCAAAGAATAGCGCCCATGTGGCTTGGCGTGAGTTCAGTCTATTAGCTGTCTGGAGGTACGCTAAGTTCTTGTGGTCTGTCCAAACGACAAAAGGTTTCTCGGACCCCTCCAGCTAATGCCTCCACTCCTCCAGTGCCAGTTTGACAGCGAGGAATTCTCGGTTCCCCACGTCATAATTCCTCTCCACTGGTGAAAGCTTCTTGGAGAAGAAAGCGCATGGGTGCAGCCAATTGTCAGAGGAGGAAACTTGCGAAAGCACGGCTCCCACCCCAGTGTCGGACGCATCCGTTTCCACAACAAACTGGCAGGTGGGGTCGGGGTGCACCAGGATAGGAGCGGAGGAAAACAGTTTCTTGATCTTGATAAATGCTCCCTCCGCTTCGGGACCCCAACGGAATGGCATGGCAGTGGATGTGAGTTTGGTGAGGGGGGAGACAACTTGGCTGTAAGACCTGATGAACCTTCTGTAGAAATTGGCGAATCCCAAGAAGCGTTGGAGGTGTTTCTGAGAGGAAGGCGTAGGCCAGTCAGTGACCGCCTGAACCTTCTTGGGATCCGCCCGGATCTGTCCCTTCTCCACAATGAAGCCCAGGAACTCCACAGTGTCGGCGTGGAAGACACATTTCTCCGCCTTGACAAACAGTTTGTTCTCCAACAGTCTCTGGAGAACTTGCCTGACATGGATCTCATGTTCCTTGGCATTGGTGGAGTAGATTAGGATGTCGTCGAGGTAGACGAATACGTGTCGGCCCAGTAAGTCCCGAAGGACGTCGTTGACGAGCGCCTGGAATACGGCGGGTGCGTTAGTGAGGCCGAACGGCATGACCAGGTACTCAAAGTGTCCGAGGGAGGTATTGAAGGCGGTCTTCCACTCGTCACCCTCTCGAATACGAACCAGGTGGTAGGCGTTGCGTAGATCTAACTTGGTAAAGATGGTGGCATTGTGTAGAGAGTGAAAGGCGGCGGGGTACTTGTTCTTAACCGTGATGTTGTTGAGTTCTCTGAAGTCGATGCAGGGACGATCGATCAGTCCACTGGCTAGGCAGTCCCAGATATATTTCTCCATGGCCTCCCTTTCAGGTCTGGAGACATTGTAGAGGCGGCTTGAGAGGAGTGTGGAACCGGGTAGCAGCTCGATGGCGCAGTCGTAGGGTCGATGAGGAGGGAGTGTCTGTGCCAGCGTCTTGGAGAAGACCGTGCCCAGGTCGTGGTAAGGGGTGGGCACCTTCTCAAGAGAGGGATTGGGAACTTGCGGTGGAGTGGATGCGCCCTTTGCTGGTGCAGGGGCGGATCGCAGGCAGGACTGGTGACACTCACGACTCCAGGCTTGAATCTGGCTTGAACTCCAGTCGATAGTAGGGTTGTGTCTCTGGAGCCAGGGTATTCCCAGAATGAGCAGATCGTTAGGGGACCGGATGACGTGGAACTGGATCATCTCATGGTGGTTTCCGGAAATTATTAGCTGGATGGGTTTGGTGATGTGGGTCATGCGGCAAAATGTCTTGCCATCCAATGACCGAGCATTCTCGGGGTGGGGCAGTGGGAGGGTGGGAATGTCCAGTTCCTTGACTATCACATCATCAATGAGGTTTGCGTCCGCTCCGGAGTCCACCAACGCGTTCACCTGGACCATTTTATCGGGAAGCATCAACATGGCGGTAAGGGTGGGACGATGGTCATTCCTAGCAGACCCCTCCTGGTTGTTGAGCGCTCTCACCGCAACGGATGGGCCTGACTTCTTGGAACGGAGGGTACACTGCTCTTGGGTATGTCCCAGCCTCCCACAATTGAAGCAGGAACCAGTAGCTCTCCGACGTCTCCGTTCCTCGGGCGAGATCTTCATACCCGCACGGGAAAGATCCATGGGTTCGACTCCCTCAGCTTGGATCTCCACGGGCCGTGAACTAGATTCTCGCCTGGGGTACGGCTGGCCGGGTAGAACCTGTCTTTCAGTCCGGCGTTGTCTGGCCCGGTTGTCCAAACGAATGGCGGCACAGACGAATGGGTCGAACTGGGTGATAGGTTCGAGACGCGCCAACTCGTCCTGGAGTGCCTCACTCAGACTGGCCAGGAACAGGTTCGCTAGAGCTGCATCATTCCAGTTGGTCACAGCCGCGAGGGTGCGGAAGTCGATCGAATGATCCGCCGCGGTCTTCCGGCCTTGATGAAGGGCGATCAGGCGCTGGGAAGGTTCTTAGTCACTGGAAGCGTGCTGGAAGACTTTATGGATCTCCTCTGCGAAGGCCGGGTACTGGGGAGCTGTAGCCCAGTCCAATGCTCTCCCCTTGAGTAGCCCCATCACGTAGCCGATCCGGCGGTCGTCACTGTTGTAGGTCTGTGGTTGCTGCCGGAACACAAAGTCGCACTAGAGCAGGAACGCCTTGCATCTCTCCGGTTCTCCACCGAACCTCTCTGGGGGGGGGGTTGTTGTGGCTCCCGGAATTGCCAGGTTCCCATGGGGCGGGTAGGTGGAGGTGCAGGTGGTTTAGCAGGTTGTTCCAAGGTGTGTGGCTGAACAGTGACGGCAAGTCTCCTCATCTCCGCACACAGCTCTCAAATCTCCTGATGAAGTTCAGAGATCCCTTGAGAGTGTTGCAGAACCAGGGCGCCTTGTTGCTGGAGGGCGTGGAACATGGCCGTTGAGTCAGCGGGGTCCATGCTGGCGAAATTGTTCTGAGACGGGTGCGTGAGGGTTGGACCCGAAATGCACAACTCAGAAACAGTGGTTGAATGATAAAGTCCTGTCAGGGCTTTATTAAAGGAATGTCCAATGAGCGTAGTCAAAAAGCAAGCAAAGTTCATACACAAAAAGTCCAAAACCAATGTACAGTACCGAGGGAGAAGTCCAGTAACCAGAGTAGCTGTCAGGCAGACGGTAGGCAGGCTCGGGGTCGAAGACGATGCAAGAGTCAAGACCGGAGTCCGCTCCGCGGGGCAAAAGTACAAAAGACAGCAGGCAAAAACTTGTGGTACAGACAGGCAGTGGTTAACAAAACAGAGGTCAATAACAATGGTCAATAAACAGGCTTGGATCGTAACAAAAAGGCAGGCTTGGGAAAAACGCTCAAAAGTGCACTGAAAACAGGAGGCAACAAATTCGCGAAGACAAGACATGAACACTGAGCTTAAATGCAGGTGCAGACAGGTGCAGACACTTAGCTTGAGAGCAGCATGCGAATGGAAATCAGGTGTGGAGGGCTGACAAGGTAACAAGATAATTAGTAATCGTTAGTAAAAACCTATCCTGACCTAGCGTTAGTAAATTAGTAAATGACATGCACGAGAAACGTAAGGTAAACATGAACACATGGTTAGAGAGTTAGTATTACCCAATCCTGATCTAATGTTAATAGATTAGTAAATAGACACGGGAGAATGAAACAATTAGGGAAGCGTGAGCGACAGCAAGAGAGAGAGAGAAACAGCATGAACGCAAGGCTGCGGAAAAACACGGAAATGTGTATGCTAAACAGGGAAACGTAACATGAATCAAATATAAAACGTGACATGACAAGAAAATAAATCATAACAATAATCAAACAAGAAACGTGACATGACATGAAAATGAAACGTAACAAGAATTAAACATAAAACGTGGCGTGACTAGACTAAACACAATACGTGACATTAACAAGAAATCTAACTAAGTCAAGAAAAGAAACTAAAACGTGACATGACAGCTGGAATCGTGACAACAAGCTAGTGATTAAATTATTATTCAGATATTTAAATAAGGTAAAACTAGATAATTCTATAAAAATGTAACAGAGTGCTCTGGTAGTATGTGTCTCTTTACCTCAGCCCTTACACTGGATAGTTTGCTGCAAACTTGCAGCTAATATGTAGCGCATTTGCCACAAACTAAATTGTTGGTGAACTTTTTGCAACAATGGCAGTTCTCACAAAGCTAATTTGCATGTGAAAATATTAGCTTGCCGCAAACCTGTGGCAACAATGCAAATTTGACGCAAATTTGCCAGAAGGCCTACATTTTTGTAAGGGAGTGCATTTATAGGTTTAAAGCAGACATTCCTCAAACAACTCTACAGTGCCTTACACACTAGAACATGTTTGAATTATTAATGGTCTGAGATGTTGGGGCAGCTACAGCACTCGATAAACTGTCTGGGGAACACTAGTGCTTTTACACATGGTATGTGTTATAAAGTGTATCACAGCTCTGCATAGACAGAATGCTGCAGAGAAACTCTCCGGGATAAAATACACTGGCCCGTGTTCTCTTGGGTTCGCTAAATAAAGCAAAGATGCTTCTTTGTTCTGTGAGGTTCTATATATCACCTTTACGTCCAGGTGCTGAGAGTAGAGGGAGCCTGTTTCCTTGCCTCTGTGAGTCGGAGTGGAAAGTAACGGGCAGCTTATTCATTTCACCGCATCAAAGAAACGTCTGCACGTGTGTACTTTCGAGAGATGAAAGAGAGGTTGACTTTGCGGTCTTCAGATAATGTGCACAATAAAAGATTCCTCTATTTAAATGTAAGTTTGAATGCCTCTCCTTAGATCAGGGTCCTCAATCTTATCCAGTAAGGGCCTGTGTGGGTGCAGGCTTTTGTTCCAACCCAGCAGTAACACACCTGATTCTACTAATCAAGGTTCTTAGCAAAGACTCTAGTGGTTGATTAGTAGAATCAGGTGTGTAACTGCTTGGTTGGAACAAAAGCCTGAACCCACACCGGCCCTTACTGGATAAGATTGAGGACCCCTGCCTTTCGATCATCCACAAACTTAAATCCATCCAAACGTATCTAGGTGGAAGTGTGATGTCGCTGTTAGAGAACTGGGTACCTGCTGCTGGTTAAAGGTTACCGTACCTGTGAGCAGAACTCAGAGCGTACTTCAACAATATTTTTTATAAATTCATGTGTTGCTCCTCAACGTCAGTATATAATATGCATCCATACCAAAAATATTGTTTTAATCGATTTGAAACAAACCCAGTTTGAGCAAATTTTGATTGGTGAACTCTCTGAACTGCGTTTCTGAAGAAGAAAAGCACAGAAATTTGATTTATTAACATTATAAAATTAATTACAAATGTTGATTAAATCCAGGCTCAAATCATGAGGAAAACCAGTATTCCCCGTCTTTCGATGTATGCTGGGAAATGGGGGCTGAGGGGAGCAACATTAAATTCATAACTGATTTTATACAACATGATAACATACAAGTTCATACATAACTCACTGCTTACAATTATAAATGGCTTAATTCATCCAGGACAGCCACTTGCACATGATTTGAAGACTTGTATTGAGATTGTAAATATAATTCAGGGAGTCTTAAAATCCAGTATCCAGTGATAAAATGCATTTATTCTATTATAGTATTTATTAAATATGCAAACAACAGAACCCCCCCCCGCAAAAAAAAAAAAAAAAAACATCTAACCCCCCAAACCAAATTCCTGAATTCCTTGCTATTCCACTGCATCGACACATTCACAGGAAAGTATCCCCAGTTTAGACATATGTATTCCAAACAAGCTCTCTTCCACAGCAAAGAACAACCTTTCAGTGTATTTTCTTCAGCCTTCAGCCCTGAGATCCCCCTTTAAACTAAACTAGAATCTGAGCCCTCTATAAGTAATAGCCGCAAGGAACACAGTCTTATACCACTGTTTTATGTTTAGACAGAGTACCTTTGGTGCGTTATGCCACGCAGTTTTACAGCATTTTATGAAGGTTTGAATCACCCCATTAAATTATATAGATGCATAAACCAATTCTGAACCAATAAAGATATATTGCCACACACTATGGAACACAGAATCATTACTTAATACTGCACTTCATTGGCTTTTTAAGATATCGGACAAGGAGAGTAAAACCTGGAAAAAAAGGTTTTATTGACCAAAACTGGACGATTGAAGATTGGGAAAACATTGCCTGGTCTGACAAATCTTGAGTACTGCTGCAACATGCAGTTGGTGGGGTCAGAATGTAATGTAAACAGCATGTAAACAGCATGATTTCATGGATCCGTCTTGCCTTGTGTTAACGGTGCAGGCTGGTGGTGGTTGTGTAATGGTGTGGGGAATGATGGTGAGCGTCATTTGAATGCCACAGCATACCGAACCATTGTTGCTCACCATGTGCTTCCCTTTATGGCCATGCTCTACACTTTTCCAAATGGCTACTTCCAGCAGGATAATGCACTATGTCACAAAGCACGCATCATAAAAAAAAAAAATATATATATATATATATAATCATACTGACTGCGCCCGGTGTTTGAATTCGTATTTACCTTTTAGGGTTGTTTTTAACGCACTTGTTTCAGGTTGGAAAATGCACTAATGTACGTCGCTCTGGATAAGAGCGTCTGCCAAATGTCTAAAATGTAAAATGTAATGTAAAATCAATCAATCCGGTTCCATGAACATGACAGTGATTTTAAGTTCACTCCAATGGCCTGCACAATGCCCAGATGTCAGTCCAATAGAGCACCTTTAGGATGAGCTGGAACAGGAGGTTTGCAGCATGTATGTGTCGCTGAAATATCTGCAGGAACTCCATGATGCTATCGAGTCAGCATGGACCAAAATCCTTAAGGGATGTTTCCAGCACCTTTTTGAATCCATACCGTTAACAATTCAAGTTGTTCTGGAGGCAAAAGGGGGTCCTACCAGGTACTAGATAGGTGTACCTAATAAAATGGCCACTGATTGTATATACACATTTGGAGGAAAGTTTCTTTAACAGTTTAAGATGGCAATGAATGATTTTTGTGTAATTGATATATCCCTGGATCACAAATGGTGACACATTTCTACACAATGCTTCCTCTGGTTTCTTGTGATTAACTATGCGATGAATTACCCTGAGCAAGCATATGCTGCAAGAGGCCATAAGTGAAAATGATGAGGGTGATGGGGTCTACTAAAGTTGGATTACTGTTGCTAGAATGAGGCCGTTGACAGAACACAGCTGTGTGGTCCTCTTTCATCCATGCAGGGCTCCTGTAGAAATGGACAGTGGTGTCTCTCTGTTTATTGTCTGGCTGACGTGCAGGGGATTTGTGTGAGGAGGTGCAGCTAGATCTGGGAAATACCACAGGACGCTCCCTGCCTCTTGCCAAACCCAAAAACAAGCTGGGTTGGAGGAGCAGTACACCCGAGAATAGAAACAGTGGCCTTTGAGGGTCTGCTTAAGATATTTATTATCCAAATCATCAATGCACGTCTGACTGCATCTCTGTAGAGCAGGGGGTGGGGTTCCCTGTCATAGCCCATCATACCCCGGGATCCCATCTCTATCTGTAACTCTCTCTGTGTTCCCCCTGTCTGAATAAAGTAGGGAAAATGTATCTAAATTTACAAAGCCAAACATAATCCCTGTATGTTTCTCTTTTGGGAGATTCTTTTATTTTCTTTTTTTCATCAGACATTGACACAGATTAAGATCTGTTCGGAGTATTAGTGTCTCTCTGGGCATGCTGTATCTATTAAATGTTTCAGTTAAGCATTCTGTTCATAAAAGCATAAGGTTTCAGTTGGATATTAATTCATTTATTTGGGGGGGGGGGGGGTTCAATGATCGTCCATAATGTTGAATTTAGTGGTTGTGATGAAGTAGCTTGTATGTCACGGGGTATACCTGAATAAGGGAGGAACATCATATTGCTATTCTCACAAATGCACCCCACATGTACACCTGTACTCCTGCTTGAGCTGTCTCTGTGGGCCTGCTGGCAGTGACCGGAAACCATTGAGCCCCCTCAGCACAGGACAGATGACCCGGCAAGTGGAACATCGCATAGAGAAGAGGTAGGTGACATATGTGCTGTGGCCCTGGGCACTTTAAAAGCACACACCAGGGCACTGTCATTGCTGGTTAGCTCCATACTGGACACTGGCTCCCACATCTGTGTCTGCCAAACAGTCATAAATAGCACAGTAAACCTATTGGTATTAGACTTCAGCTTTTTCCCTCATAAAGCGGTACACTGACTTTCAGCTATAGCTAAAGCCATAGTTTATAAGATCAATCTTTTGTGTCAACAGAATTGTGCAATGCAAAGGCCAATTAACATGCTTGTCAGTTTGTCAGGTCTGGCTGGAGAACATTACATTACAGTAGAGTATGACATTACAGTATGACTCACATGAATCACCTAATGTGTCACACGCACAATGAACGATATGTTAAATGCCTAAATCACTGTGATTGAAATTAGCAACCTATAGTTTTCTGATTCTGCTCAGATTATACCCCCAGTTCTGACTGCCTGATTTATCTGGCTTGCAAGCCTGTTAGCCAAATGAGTGCTAACGACAACAACGGGAAAAGGCTGTTAATGTTTGTGGAAGTTACAAGTCATCTAATCAGTTACTGTATATTTGTTTTGCATTTTAAGACTCCCGGGCTTTCAGATACAGCAGGTATATAATCATGTTCAAGCAAATCCAAGAAGTGTGGTTATGCGTTCTGCTTATAGAAAAGGGTTGGCTTGAAATATATTCAGATTGAGTCTGAACTGAAGTGGGTCCTCAGCATACATACACACACACACACACACCACACACACACACACACACACACAACAAACATGATTGCTTTACAAACTGTTATAATGCTTGTTCGCTTGTTAAATAAAACTTATTAAATAAAACTTGCAATCTAAATGGAAAATAAAGTGTAAAATAAGCTGTCTAAATATGGATGCCAATGAGTTATGTTGGTTAATAAGAAAGTTTCTCATAGTTACACATTCAATGGCAAATCAGCTCTTCTTGGTTTGTCACTTTTCTGATACCACATCTATGCATATCAAGACACGGATTTAACATAATTCACATGCGATTTTAAGACACTACTATATTATAAACATGTTGGTATTGATATAGCCTACAATGGACTATAACCATTTTCTCATACCCTACTTTTATATTTGAAACATGGCAATACAATGTGAGTATACAAAATGATTTAATGTTTCATATTTGGTACAAGGAAAATTTGATACGTATTGCACTTGTCAACAGCAATTTATCATTTCCATCCAGTCACAACTGTTGTTTAACTCAAAATATTTTACACGTTTTCTCAAATAAGTTTTCACTGCATTTACCCTTCAAAGGTTAAGAATATGAAGACGAAACATGTGTACATATTATTTTAAGCATGATTCTGTTCATACCAGAAGAATACCATTAAAAGCAGTAGAGTAGTTTGAATTCTATAGCTGTTTTACAAGCACAAAATGTCTAATTTGAATAAAAATAAACCTTAAATATACCTTTGCATCCAGATGAAGCCTCAACTCTCCGAGTGCTTGAGATGGTTGGGAAATGTGAACATTTTAACGAAGACATTGTTTGTTTTCTAGCAACATAGTGCTTCATCTGCCACAAGAGAAAAAGATATCTCAATATTAGATAACATCTGCATTGGGAATTATGCCATCTTAATGTAACAGTACTGTTTATGCAGCAGAAATCTATATTATATTTATAAATTTATAGATTTGATGGATCTATGGTCTATTTTCAGAAAGAAAATACTCTTCATTTCCCCCTCATCTAGCTGCAAAGAGTCCTGCATCAGTGTAAGGTTCGTGACGTGTGAGGTTCAAAGGACCAATTGCAGCAAGGGGATTCATTAAGCTTGAAAGCCACTGAGACGGAGAGACCCCGTATTTGAGGGAATATTAACGACAAAACTCAAATAACCTAGCTCCCACTCTCGACTGGAGGGAAATAATGGAACTAGGAAAAAGGGGCGTATCAGAAAACGACCCGTATAACCGGGCGAACGTCACACGAAAGCAAAGAATCTCGAGCTCGGTAAACACAACGAGCTAAAAAAAACACTGAATACTCACAGTATACAAAACAGTGAAAAACGAGATGCTAACGTGAACTGAGAGATAGAGCTGCCTCATAGGTAACAAACAAAGGAACATAAAATAGAGCTAATCAAAGGGAGAACGCAACAAGCGAAAAAATAACTCCCTAGCTCTAAACGGAGCGAACTGCTTGCTGCAGGAATTGAAGGGAAGCAGTCTCCGTGTCCTAACCTGCCGGCAGTGTGCCAAACGCAAGACATGCAAACACTAATAGCCCTACATCTCAATAACCGGGTGAATGGCACATGAGAGCAACGAATCTCGAGCTCGGTAAACACAACGAGCTGACAAACACTGAATACCTAACAGTATAAAAAACAGTGAACAACGAGATGCTAACGTGGAATGAGAGAAAGGGCTGCCTCGGAAGTAACACAAATGAAGGAACATAAATTAGAGCTAAGCAAGGGGAGAACGGAGACAGGTACAGAACAGAACAGCTGGACATTTGCCGGCTCAATGACTAACGCAAGCCTAGTAAAAAATACACGCTCTGCCTCTCAGTATAGAGAAAGCCCTGCCTCAGTATGATAAACGCCCTGTCTCTTAGTAAGAAACAAACATGCCATGACAAACAAAGACTCCTCTCACTTCCAAGGAAGAAAGCAGACAAAGAGAGGAGGGAGAGACAGAAAAGGCAACAGGTCTAGGCAAAGAAAGAAAGGAAAGACCAGGAAGCGGAGACAGAAAAGAGCCACGGACGATGAGTCCTAATAGCTACATACACAAAGGCAAGTCCCGCATTACTCCAGTAAAACACATTGGAGCAAACAGGTCTCCTACAGAGCCTAGACCTAACCATACTGGCTAAGCAAACAAAGGGCAAAAAATAATACAAAACACAAAACAGTGCAAAATAATATAGAAGCCCAGAACGAAGGAAACGTGGGCTTAAATAGCTCCAAGGTAACCACGCGCAGGTGTGATGCTGAGAGAAGCTCCGCAATAAAGATGGGGCGGAGCAAACATCCACTAAAAGGGCAGCGCCCTCGCGTGGCTACCAAGGAAAATGACCGCAAGGGAAGGACTCGTCAAAAACCATGACAATCAGTCTTACATTTTTTAGTGGAAATGCAGAATTGAGGGCCATAAACTCTCCAAATCTCCAAATGAAACAAAAGAGCAGCCTTGTCTGGCACTCTTCAATGGTCCTGCAACTGTCTCAGACTGTGGTCGCTTGAGATGGGACGTGAGCTGGGATAGACTGTAGCTGAAGGTACAAAATTATTGTTTAGAACTTTCTACTCTTTACAACTTCATAAGTCTGGATTGCAGCAGTACTTATTGTAGATTATTGGTGTCCGATGCCTTTATTCAATTTTACATAGCATTTTCCTCCATAGAGTGACCAATTCTTAAGCCATATATGACTATATGATATCTGTTACCCTCTCTGCTTTCTCCCTGTTTCCCTCTCTGCTTGCTATCTGTTACCCTCTCTGCTTTCTCCCTGTCCGAATAAAGCAACAACAAGGAAGGCAAAACTGCACTCCCTTTAGGAAAAAAAGAGAACTTCCTTTTATGTGTTTTCATTGTTTTATGGAATTATTTTCAAGCACTCATGCTGCTTCATTTTATATTAAATTTATACATTTCTACAGTTAACTGTACAGTTAAATATCTGCTCCACCTGTACACTCCATTCTGTGAAACAAATTTGTGAGCACTGCTTTATTTTATTTCTACTAAAGTACAAAAAGAAAATGACAGTTGGTTGGATAGTGCAATTACTGACTAAAAAAGGATAGGAAATGCAATGTTGTTGTGTCAATTAATTACCATCCCACATGTAAATGGGCCACTTGTGTTCAATTGTGTTCTCAGTATTAGTTTGCATGTAATATAATATGCAAATCTGGACTTCTAATCGTCCTACAGTTATTATAGGAGAACTATGTCAAGCAAATCATTTGAAGCGATCCAATATAATATACAAATATCTGGACTTCTAATAGTCATACAGTTATTATAGGAAAACTATGTCAAGCAAATCATTTGAGGTGATTTAATATAATATGTAAATCTCTGGACTTCTAATAGTCCTACAGTTATTATAGGAGAACTATGTTAAGCAAATCATTTGAGGTGATCCAATATAATATACAAATATCTGGACTTCTAATAGTCCTACAGTTATTATAGGAGAACTATGTCCATAAATTGCTTTCTCAAATGCCCAGACCAAAAACCAAGAATGAACCTTCTAGATGCCAGATCGAGACTCTTATACCAACATTTGTCATGGACATGACCTCCACGTAGTGACGAAATTCCCCTCTATAAAGTGAGGCACGTCAATGCGGAAGTCCTCTTCTTTTTCTCGCCATTGCAGAGTAAAGACGTGAGACTGTGGCTGCGGTCCAATCCATTAAATGTTATGCCCTCCTGAGCTGCGTTCGGATCCGAAATTTATCCTTTCTTCCTGTCGTTCCCTTCCCTTGGTTCAAGGGGGGAATCCCCAAAATGCCAGGATGAAATATGGCAGCCACACCAAGTGTGATTCGGATCCAATTTAAGAAAGGGGAGGGAGTAATTATATTCCCTCGCTCCCTGGTTTATCCTCCCTTCCACCAAGGGTATAAAATGCAACCTTCCAGCAAGAAGGGAATCCCACGATGCAATGTGGAAAAAGTGGGCGGTCACCACAGAACTATGTGGCCGTCACATTTCATCTCTATGGTGTTGCACTTCTGAAATGTTGCGAGGTTCGGTTCCATTTTTGTTTGTTTCTCGTCAATCCTCCCTTGCAGAGCACCTTTTAAGTTTGCTTGCTGCACGTAGCAAATTGCGTCACAAGATAGCTCCCTCGAGGGAAGACAGCAAAGGAAGGGAGCGTGTTAAATTGGATTTGAATGCAGCCCTGCACTTCCCCTCGCCACTTCCACTTGGGAGGAAAGCTGTGACGCAGCACCAAAACAACATGAGTATACACTCGAACCGATGGGGAGGAGCAAGGGAGGGAGCGGAATTATTTTTGAATTGGACCGCACTTGCACTCGGAAATTCGCCAGAGCCAGTGACAAATGAGTTTGTGCAAAAGCACAGAAGTATAAAACATAAAAGAGGCGAGCGACCTGTATTAAATATGAAATCCAAGCAAAATGTATTTTTAAAAGGCTATTGCCCATAAGCTTGCACTGGCTCATTTTCTGGATACTCGCTGAACGGCAGCGAGCTGATTATGTAGCTAGTTATCGTTAACTGGCCTGAAAAAATCATTCCCTTCAACCCTTCAAGTTATCCATCCATATCTACTGTATTTCTGGCAGCAGAGTGATGATTTAAGGCTTTTTTGATACATCAGACCCTTGATGACTTAGAGCCATTTAGCCAACCATGTGTTCCATACTGTTCCAGTGAAATTTACAGCTAAATCTAGCCCCACCCCACAATTCCCATAGAGATCCATTCAAATGCAGAGCAGTTATAGTATCGCTTGTAAGAGTACCAGAAAATAAGATATCAAGAGCCTTTTGATGTTGTTGGGTCACAGACATCAGGAAGTCATGGCATGCAAAATCAAAGGATATGTGACCAAATATAAAAAATCAGTCAATGTATGTAAACTTCTGACCCATTGGAATTGTGATACAGTGAATTAAAAGTGAAATAATCTGTCTGTAAACAATTGTTGGAAAAATTACTTGTGTCATGCACAAAGTAGATGTCCTAACTGACTTGCCAACACTATAGTTTGCTAACATGAAATCTGTGGAGTGGTTCAAAATTAGTTTTAATGACTTCAACCTAAGTGTATGTAAACTTCCGACTTCAACTGCATGTAAAGGCATTAAATTTCCAAAACAGGAAGCTTGGAGTTACAGTAAAGCATTCTGGGCAATTTCACTGCCCGAAGTCTGCAGTCTTGTGGACTCGTTCCCTCAAGCGAAATCGAGGGTCGAGGGACTAATTTCATGTACTTCACTTGCATTTCTAACGGATTGGACCGCACTCGCCTTTGGCAATGCCCAACTTCCGATTTCTAAAGGGGTTCCCCCAAGTGGACGTGGTGAGGGGAAGTGCAGGAGGACAGAACATTTAACGGATTGGACCGCAGCCTGTTTGTATCTTGTGCTAATTCCGTACGCCTTGTGACTTCGGTCGGAGCTACGATTCTTATCGTCCTCCAAAGGCGGTGATAAGCACTCGCATGCGATATCCGCTGGTAGCATTGCTATTTAAATACGGGTATCGTTGTTTGGATATTTTGCTGGCGCTAAACTAAAAGTGTTGTACATTGTCCCTGACAAATAAACACAATAAATAAAATAAGTCCTTTTGTATTTTCACTGATTCCGCCACGTTTTGCATCCTCGGGTGCTCTTATCCTGCTAAGGCATGAGTGCCTTGTGCACGGAATGTGCGGAAGCCATGGATATGGCTGATGGGCACACCCGGTGCTGCCTGTGCCTCGGCCTAAGGCACCTGCAGGAGGCGTTCTCAGACCGCTGCCCATGCTGTATGGGTATGTCGCTGGAGAACAAGCAGGCCCAATTGGATGCGTTCATGTCCCACATGCCCCCCTCGGGCAGAGCGCCATCCGTGGTAGAGGTTGCCCCCAAATGCAAGGGTATTATCGCCACCGAGGGCGAAAAAAGGGCAAGGCTGGCAGGGGCACCAACCTCTCCACAGAAGTCATGCAGCTGCACGCTGCAGTACAACAATTGACTGAGATGCTGGGAGACCGTACAAAGGTGGAAACAGCTCCCCAGCACGGTCCCCTGGAGAGGCCCCCAGCAGAGGAGGATTCATACAAAGATCCAAATTCAGAGGGGTTTGATGCGCTTTCCTGGAAGGTGTACCACTTAGAGATTTGTGAGGCGGCGACTTAAGCATCCCCCTGCACATTCTCAACATGGCGCCGGGTTCAATGGTCGGATCAGCCATCCTGCCGGCGGCCTTGACATCCACTTAAAGGTATGACTATCCCTTGTGACGTTGTTGGTATTAGTCATCCATGGTTGATGACCATAATGGTCAGAGGAACAAAATAGAATGAAGGTTACGACTAACTACGGTTCTATGAGTTCTGGATGACCATTAGGGGTCATGGTCACTTGGCACCCTTTAAGGGCGAGAAAGGTTCTGAGGACTTCCGCATTGACTTGCCTGCCTTTATAGGGAGGAATTACTGTCACGATCCTGGTAAGGGCTGGACCTAAGTGCAACGACTCAGAGACAGGGGGACAGAAAAGGTGGTTTATTAAGGAGCTTGGGGTAGTCCCAAGCTGTACACAGATTTAACACAACAGTATAAAGGGTGGTTAGGGAGTTCTCCGGCACTTGGAACTGCTCCAAGGCAGAGCTGGACTTGGATCTGGACCGGACGGTCCAACAGGAACTGGATCACGGGAACGTGGCGTTTGTTCCAAACCGGAAATGGGCTTGATTCGGGAGACAGGAGTTCCAAACAGGAACTGGGCAGGACAGGAAACAGGAACGGGATCACAGGAACTGGATCACGGGAACATGGAGTTGTTCCAAACCGGAACTGGACTTGGTACAGGAACTTGGACTGGATCTTGACTGGGTAGTCCAACGGGATACTGGGGCTGGAACTGGACTGGACGGAAGGTACCGCAACACAAACAGGGAGAGGTACACAGCTACAGACTGGCAGGAACAATAAAGGTGGTAAACGAGACAGGCAAAGTACAAAACAAGAAGAACAACAAACAAACAGGACTAGTTCGCAACAACAGCAGGCAGTGAGCATTTAAGCCCCTAGACAGAACCAAACTGAAGTTAGCAACAAGGACAGAGATTCAAGGAAGAAGGTATAAGCACACGTTATAGAGCACCAACAAGGTTTAGGAAAGCAACTAAGGTAATGAACCAGCACTGGAGGGGAGACAGCAGGTGGGTTAAATAGGGGAGTGTGATTGGAAACAATCAGGAAAAGCATGAGAATGAAGACATGGGTAATTGAACAAATGAAGGGTGCAGAATGCATGCAACAACGGGGAAAGGAGATTGGTTGAAACCGGAGTGGGTAAAAGGAGTGAAACAAACAGAGGGAACACGCCCAGTCTGCAGCAACAGGGAAAACATGGACAAGGGAATCAAACATGACACGGAGGGACATGGCAAAACACGGAAAACGGACTGGATGGGAACGGGACGTTACAATTACGTCACTATGTGTAGGTCATGTCCATGACAAATGTTGGTATAAGAGTCTAGATGCATCTGGCACCTTGAAGGTTAATTTGTGGTTGATGACCCAAATAGTCATCCAGAACTCATAGAACCGTGGTTACAGTCGTAACCTTCGTGTCATGGTTTACAAAAATTTATTTATATATATAATATTGTCCATGTTACGCCCCTTCGCCAGTAGGGGGTGATAGTTGTGTCTCACCTGGTCTAATTATTTCCAGGAACTGGAGAACACCTGTATGGGGGCCTATTTAAGATGCGCTGCTTCGTCCTCTCTCCTTCACACCTGGACCACATCACCCTGACCAAGATGCCTGATTCCGGCTGTTAATATAGAGTTTGTTGTGTGTGGCCGTGGCAAGCTCTACAATAAATTATAACTCTTTTATGACAAACCTTTTGTTGATTCTGATTATGTTGGGTACTACACTGAGTACATAACGTAAATGGGGGCCCGTTCAGGATTTTTTGAATCCTATTGATTTATGACAGTGTGTATGCACATTTTCATTTGGTCTGCTTGGTTACTTTGAATGGTGTTTAGTAACGCTGGCATTGTTGTGCATATAGCATGCTTTGCGCAGACATTTGCCTCACCTTTGGTTTATTTTGTTTTTGTGGTCCATTGTGAAGGAGAAAAGCAATTTGTATCCCTTCAGTTTTGCTAATGCGTGAGTAATTATTTTGTTTGCCAACTGACCTTTGGTGAGTAATAATGCAGCAATGTATCTGAATTGTTTAGAACTTTAAAGAGAGAGGTCATTGAGACTTGTCACTATTATTTTTCCTTTTTTATTTTTTTGGTGGTTATTATGAGTGGGGGCACGCTTCAGAGGCCTGAAGTGACTCGTTGCTGATGGTACTCATGAGTTCAGCGTTTAAAGTCGCCCCGAGTGCATAAATCCACTAAATATTAGTTTAGTTTATTCCTTAGAAGGGATTGAATGATTTAAAATAGAATTTGTCACATTATATTCTTTAAATTGCAAGCCTTTTGTGTACGGATTTCTTGTTGCCCTGTTAATTGCCTAGTGCCTAATGTACTGCCTAATTGATTGCTCTAAATGTATGCCTTATGTTTTTGTATGGGATTTGGTTCTTATTGTATAGAAAGTTTTCCTGGGCAGTGCGTTTTGTTTGGGTAATTTCCATTTATTCAGCTCTGCCGATTAATAAACTTTGTGGTGTTCGGTGTCCTTAATTTAATTTGAACTTGATTAATTTAATTTTGAATTAAATAAGTGTAGTTACTAAAGACCAAAATATTAGTTTGCTTGTTTATTGGACAACCTTAATTGGCGCTGCATCCGTTGGGGCTTAATTGCTTGTTGAGCACATTCCATACGCTATTGTTGCCACATGCTGATAACACTTAGTATCATATTAAGTGCGTTTTGGTGGACTTTGGTTAAGCTTCTTTGTATTTCTACCATGGCTTCGGTTGACAAGTTTTTTGCAGAACCCTCTGACGAGGTACTTAATCTCTATACTAAAGAACAGCTGTTAAAAATTGCTGAGCATTTTCAAATTGAGATTCCTAGTAAACACTACAAAGAGAATGTTAAAACAATTTTAAGAGCTACCTTGATTGATCATGACATTCTCCCAGCTAAATCAGAGGAATCTGTTACTCCTGGTTTTTAATTGATGCAAGTGAATCCACTTTGAGTTAAAAAGGTTGGAGTTAGAGGAGAAGGAAAAAGAGGGAGTTTGAGATGAGGAAGCTAGAGTTGCAGTCCGACATTGAAATAAAAAGATTGGAGACTGGTAATCTGGGTTCTCCACCTTCCTCTATGTTTAAAGGTTCTCCATCTACTGGTGTGAATATTGGGCGAAATTTACGTTTGATGCCACCCTTTAATGAAAAGGATGTGGACAAATTCTTTACACTATTTGAACATTGAAATGGCCTGACGCTGAAACACCTTGTTATTGCAATGTGTGTTTATTGGAAAAGCGCAGGAAGTATATTCCTACCTTACGCCAGATCCGAGTCTTGACTATTTGACTGTGAAAACCGCAGTTTTAAAAATGTATGAGCTAGTACCGGAGGCATACAGAAATTTTTTTCGTAATTTGAAAAAAGGAGACAAGCAAACTTATGTTGAGAGTGCTCGTGAGTTGTCATTTGATCGCTGGTGTACACCCACAGAAGTTAATACATTTGAAAAGTTATGGAATCTGGTGTTGTTAGAGAACTTTAAAAACTCTGTGCCCGAACGTATTGCCACTTATATTAATGAGCGCAAAGTTAATACACCTGCAGCAGCTGCAGTGTTGGCTGATGAGTTCGTTTTGACCCACAAAGGGGTGTTTGGGCATAACTCGCGCAATGATTATGTGCCTAGAGATTCTCTCCGGTCTCTTGTAGTTAAACCTGGTAATGCTACTGCTACTTTGAATACCTCTATGAATAAGAGAGATGATGGTCATTTCACTGGTAAAGCTATGGACACCCGGTATTGTAATAATTGTAAACGACAAACGACGTGGACATTTGGTATCTAATTTTTATCTAATTGTTATATCTTAAAAGCCAAGTCTAATGTAAAATCTGCAATGTTGGTTACTCCCCCACTGACAACAAACGTTGAACTGGGCTCTTGTGAAAGGAAGTCCAAGTTGCTGGAAAGTGATGTTTTGGATTATACCCCCTTTATTATGAGTGGTGCAGTATCTTTGCCTGGTACTGCAGTAAAAGTCCCAGTTAAGAGCCTCCGAGACACTGGTGCAGCTCAGTTTTGTCTCCTTGAAGGGGTTTTACCTGTTTCAGAGGAGACGTTTACTGGCCGTAGTGTGTTGGTTCCAGGTTTTGAAATGGGCTTTGTGAATGTGCCCTTGCACCGTATTGACATCACTTCTGATTTAGTGTCCGGTAATGTAGTGGTAGAAGTGCATCCCTTATTACTGGTAGAAGGTGTAACCTTCGTATTAGGTAATGACTTAGCAGGTGGTGCCAATTGGAAAGGGGTGGAGAGGCCTTTGAAGGTTGTATCTGTGCCAGTTCCATCCTTGAACTCGACTTGATTTGTGTTCTCCCTTATGTTTTGCCTGTCTACGCTGTAACTCACGCTGTGACTCGCCAACGTAAGGTGCACTCTGTTTCTCGTGTGCCCAAGACTGAATAGTCCAACAGTTTGGATTTCAATGACAAGTTAGATCTTAGTGAGACATTTATTGCCAATCCAGATATAAGCGATCCACCTCAGGTCTTCCTAACTGACTCTACAAAGGTTTCTCGCTCTGTGCGGAAGGTGTGGACAAGCGTGACTGATTTGAGAAATGGTGGCAGCCCAAAAAGCTGCTCCTGATTTATCTTCCTTTTTTGAGAAAGTAGTTCCAGATAGTTAGTTGAAGACTGTACCCTGTGGTTATTTCATTCAGGATAAAATGTTAATGAGAAAATGGACATCTAATAAAATGTTTGCTGCTGGGGTTGTATACCAGGTAGTTGTTCCTTTGTCTTATAGGCAGAAACTTTTGAGTATTTCCCATGAAGGTGTTGCAGGACACTTGGGGGTAAACAAGACGTATGACCGGGTTCTTCGTCAGTTTTTCTGGCCAGAATTGAAGAAGGATGTAGTTCAGTATTGTAAAACCTGTCATGTCTGCCAGCTCGCTGGTAAACCGAATCAAGTAATTCGACATGCTCCTTTGTATCCAATACCCGTCATTGGTAAGCCATTTGAACGCCTAGTGGTCAAAAGCTGGATATACATACTTGCTCACGATTATGTGTCAAGCCACACGATATCCAGATGCTATTCCGTTGCGTAAAATTATGGCTAAAGCAGTATTGAAAACTCTAACCCACTTTGTTTCGGTTTTCCTCAAATAATTCAAACCGACCAGGGAACTAATTTTATGTCATGTTTTTAAGTAAGTCCTTCACCAGCTTGGCATACAGCATGTAGTATCGAGTGCTTACCACCCTGAAAATCAGGACATGTTTGAACGTTTCCACCAAACACTAAAGTCCATTCTGCGTACTTACTGTCTTGAGTTGGACAAAGAGTGGGAGGAAGGACTTCCCTGATTGCTTGTAAGGTTGCGCAGGAGAGTACCAGTTTCAGTCCTGCTGAGTTGGTGTTCGGACATCAAGTTCGAGGCCCCCTGGGGCAGTTTAGAGATCAGTTGCATTCTGAAACTCCTCCAGTTAATCTGCTAACTTATGTAAATGATTTCCGCCTTAGGTTACATACGGCTTGTGAGTTGGCTAGGAAAAAGCTGGAAGGCTCGCAGAAAAAAATTAAATGTTGGTCTGATCATAACGCTCAAGTCCGCTCCTTTAACCCAGGAGATCAGGTTTTAGTTTTGTTGCCTATTGTTGGTTCAGCCTTGCAGGCTACGTTTAGTGGTCCTTATGTGGTTGAGCGTAAGGTTTCTGACCTGAACTTGTTATCACTCCTGATAGGAAAAAGCGTGTTCAGCTCTGCCACATTAATATCTTAAAGCCTTATCATGCTTGCAATTTAGGTTTGCTCTCTGCAGAGCCCAAGGATGAAAAATATTTGTTTTCTGGTGCAGTCCAGCCTGTTGCTTTGTCTCCGGTGCTGACCACTTCTGTGGCTGACAACTCTGCTGTTTCTCCTTTGTCTCTTAAGATGCACTTTGCCCTCTGAGGATGATTTTAGGGGTTGGTTAAAAAACTCTGAGTTCTTAGAAAATATTGAACAGCAGTTTTCACATTTGGCCTGTTCCCAGCGTTTTGATATTGTAAGTCTAATTAAATCGCATGCTTCTCTTTTTCCTGATGTTCATTCCCAGACTATGATGGTAGAGCTTGACATCGATGTGGGTGACGCACGCCCTATCAAGCAACATTTTTATCGCGTATCTCCTGAGAAAAATGAACACCTGTATAAGGAAATCAAATGTATGCTTGAAAATAATATTGCACAGCCAAGTTTTTCTAGCTGGTCTAGTCCTTGCTTGTTGATTGCCAAGCCAGATGGTTCTTACGGATTATCGACGTGTCAATGCTGTGACTAGACCTGACTGTTATACTCTTCCCAGAATGGAAGACTGTGTTGACAGTGTTGGGGCAGCCTAATTTGTTTGATTCACTCAAGGGGTACTGGCAGGTTCCCTTAACTAATCGAGCAAAAGACATCTCTGCCTTTGTTACTCCCCAGGGTTTATTTTCCTATTACGTCATGATTTTGGCATGCGTAATGCACCCGCTACGTTTCAAAGGCTCATGTATTGTGTATTGTCTGGTCTTGATGGGTGTGCGGCATATTTAGATGATGTAATAGTGTTCAATGACAGCATTTGGGCCGATTTAAAGCATTGTTTTCCAGCCTAGTGGAAGCAAACCTTACAGTTAACCCGGCTAAATGTGAGTTTGTCCAAACAACTGTCACCTATCTGGTGAGGTCCCCCATGGTGAGGTCCGGCTGGTGCGTGCAAAAGTTGAGGCTATTGACCGTTTTCCCATACCAACTACCAAGAAGGAGGTGAGGAAATTTTTGGCCATGACTGTTTATTACTGTGGATTCTACCCAAATTTCTCCACAGTAGTTTCTCCTTTAACTGACTTTCTTAGCCTTAAGGTCCAGTTTTTTTGGTCTCCTGCTTGTCAGGAGGCATTTGAAAAGGTGAAAGCCCTGCTATGCTGCATTCTGGTTTTATCTGCCCTGCGCTTTGACCGAGCTTTTGGATGCTAGTGACGTTCGTTCTGGTTCTGTGCTTATACAAGAAGATGAGGAGCACATTGAACATCCTGTTAGTTTTTTTTCTCATGAATTTAACAGACACGTAACTACTCCACGATTGAGAAGGAGGCTTTGGCTCTGTTTTGGGCAGTGCAGCATTTTGATGTGTATGTTGGCTCAGTGACGCATCTGGTAATTATTTTCACAGACCATAATCCTTTGGTTTTTCTTCATCAGATGCGGAACAAAAATCAGTGTCTCATGCGCTGGAGTTTATATCTACAGGGATATAGCCTACAATTTTGACACCTTCGGGGTAAGGACAATGTGGTAGCAGACGCATTGTCCCGCGGATGTGCCGGCATCGTGGGGGTCACGTGAGACCCTGAGCAGCATTGTTCTGTTTTTCTTTTTCCCTCCGTTGTTTTTGTTTTTTTCAGGGGTTGTGGAGCAGCAGTGCAGTTGGACGTGCATGATGAACGTCGTCTATGGGGCTTGGAAGTTTAACTTTTGGGGACTGGTGTCCCCAGCTGATGGTAGGGGTGTTATACCCCTTCGCCTGTAGGGGTGTTAGTTGTCTCACCTGGTCTAATTATTTCCAGGAAATGGAGAACACCTGTATGGGGGGGCCTATTCATACTGATCCACTGCTTCATCCTCTCTCCTTCACACCTGGACCACATTGCCCTGGCCAAGATGCCTGATAGCAGCTGTTAATATAGAGTCTGTTGTGTGTGGCTGTGGCAAGCTCTACAATAAATAACTCTTTTATGACAAACCTTGTGTTGGTTCCGATTATGTTGGGTACTACACCGAGTACGTAACAGTCCAAAACAAGTGAGTGTTTAGCCTTGTTAGATAGAATTGCAACCAGAAGGTTGTAGGCAGAGCAGCCTCCTCTATGATCCCTTGCTGATTTGTAGAGTGCTTTACAGAAGTAAAACTATACCCAATTAATACAAGAGAAAACGGGGAAATACCATATGCCAACTATTTAAATTAAGCTGTGTGCATTTTAAGCAATAAAGCAAATCCAGAGAATAAATGAGAATGAGATATCTGTGCACATTACCTGGATTTATAGTATTTCCAGGAGTTGCTTTGCATTGAGAAATGAGAATCGTGAAAGAAAGCAAAGACCTGTAAGACATTTAAGATGACATACAGTACATGGAATCAGCTCCACTTTCTGTGTTCCTTTGTAGTCTTTATCAGTGATTTGATGTAAAAATAACAGAACCATTAGCTGTCAGGGGCCCTATCTTACACCCGGCGCAAAGCGGCGCTAACCCAAACGCAAGTGTCTTTGCTATCTTACACCCGGCGCTGGGTTCATTATAACGCCTAGCGCTCACGTCCTTTAACTACCATGTATTCTTGCGCCCGTTGCAAGTGAACTGGGTGTGTTGGTTTTAAGATGAGGAGTGGCCAGGATTGTTTTTGGCGTATTGCTATCTCGAGCCAGCAGAAAGCGCACTAGAACCACCACAAACCTGGTCTAAAGTCATGTCGCAGTTGTTTACATGTTATTTTAAGTGCGTCTACATAGGCGTGTGCACAACGCGCATACACCCTCCATACTGTTATACACAGGGGTGCGCACAAGCATGACTAAAATATCAAGATTACAATGTGAAATAATATTATTGTGTAGGTTATATCAAAAAATGCATAATAATAAAAGGGTCCATAGGTCAAAGACCACACACCTGTCCCTCAGCTCACTCCATCAACATCCAGACGATGTGCGATGGTACAGGACAATGTCTATCCATTAAAAAGGAAGTGATAACACCTATATCAAGCGTAATGCGTGAATTGTCATTCAATGGAAAACTCGCGCATTGCAATAGATGGACATTTGAGTTCTGAAAATGCGCTTCAGATGTCATTTGCCTACAAGATAGCTCTGTTAATCTAGGAATACAGCCTGTAAGTAAATAGAATGGTTGTGACTGAAAAAAGTGAATATCTTATCCAGTGAATATTGCCTTTATTGTTTTTCAAATAGCCTAGGCTACAGCGGATTCGCTGTGCATAAGGTTTCTTCGATGGCCTATGGTTAAAAAACGGAGATAAATGTCACCATGTTAACTGAATTGTAACCTTAGCAATTCTTCGTCCTTCATATTTTTTAAATTACAGTGACAAGGTTTCCATACTCTCAGCTTATTAAAACCCCGCTGATTTCACCTGTTATTCCATAACGGAACAAAAGATTTTAAAGAGAACTAAGCGTCTAATTAGAAATGAATACAAATTTGCAGCACATTACACAATGAATTTACAATTAATTTTAATGCCATTATCTGCATGTGCACTTTACAGGAGCAGGTCTGTTTCCTCTGCTGTAAATCGTACTTTTCACGGTCTTCCTGGGAAAGTGGATCATTTTAAAGCATTACGCTACCAGTACATTTCCATAAGCAGATTATAAAACAAGGGAAAATATGCTGAACCTATGGGTTGCCAACCTGACAGCTTTATTGTAGTTTGTGTCATCATTAAGGCCAAATAACGTTATTTATGTTATTAATCAAAATTAGAATGCAGGTAGCCTAATGAACTTCGGATAAACCTTGAACATGAGTTCATTGCATAATCAAACAAAATTCTTTAAACAAGCAGGCTAATTTGGCGTTTTCTAAGGTGAGACGGAAGCCATTGGTCGCTTATTCTCAGTTGTTGCCGGTGCTTTTAACTAAATTTAACCGCATATATTTTGTAAACAGCACTGTCAGGAATTACCGGGAACTCATAATGGTTAGTCCGAATAATACTGATCATAGGCTACTATTGATCCATATAGCCTATTCCTTGATCACAGTAAACACGCACAAGCATGTCTGTTTCGCCATCATAAGCAATCCACCAAGGTGGAAAAGCAGGCTTTTAAAGGGAATGGGATATGACATTTTGATTGGTTTATTGCATGTCACGCCCAAGACACACCTATAATTAATGAAGTGACTAGGTTCAGCCCATTTGCACCTTGCGCCGTGCTTAGCACCCAAAAAACACGCCGTTAAAATAGCAAAACTGGACTTGGACACGCCCAAAATGGACTTTACGCCATGCGCTTAGACCAAGCGCCAAGATTGCCAAGATAGAGCCCCAGGTCTCTTAAGGCACTCCAGACAAACTTCCTGCTGACATTCTTAATCTGGAGAAACAAACCAGGGCTTCTCATAAGAAATGGAGCCATTCCTTGCATTACAGAAAGTGCATTATAGGTGAAACACATACTGTACATAGGAAAGCAAGTAATATAATTACCCAACAGTCCTATATTTCAGATTTAATTTTGAATTCCATTACCATTTGAGTCATCTGGGTGGCATCATGTTTTTGTGCCAGGAAGTGGGACCAGCGGCACCCTAAATTAGAACTGCATCTTACTGAAACTCTGACATCTCCAGGCAACACAATGGGGCCATTACAAGTAATGACATTTGGGAACTGTATCGGGGGAATAGAAGGCTTTGCAGATGTACTTTGCAGTAAAAATATATTGAACTGTGGCACTTCTGCTCTGCACATGGGGGGGGGGGGGATCTATATAATTACATGAAATTTGAGAGCCACACCACAGGGGTCAAAAACTCAAAACTGGGTGTTGAAAGAAGTGAATTCTGTGGTATTTCAAACCTTTTCATGCAGTAAATTTAGGAGTGTTGGATGGCATATACCACAAACCTGATATATTGTAATTTTATGCATTTAGAATGGGTACACACAGTAAAAAAGCTTGTTTATCACCAACTCAGTCTTTATTTTGAATGTTACCACTCTGGTAGAAACACTGGCAAGGTAAGCCTTTGTGCCTTTAATTGTCCTTAGGATAATAGGATAATGTATGTAGTGTGCATATTGACACAGTACTCACATGTTACACAGTGCTTAAATTATCCTAAGTCCAATAGCAAAGGTATATGTTCTTCTCTGTGTTAGGTGCAGCAGCATAATTATTTGCTATCCATTATAGACCCCCTTTCCTTTCTCATGAGGGCTTCCCCACAGTGGTCTGGCAGAAATTTTAATTCTCCAATTGGCCATATATAAAGCTAGACAATCTGATAATTGCTGTGTGCACTGACCAACAGGTATACAAATGTCCATGTAAATGGGTAAGGGGCCCATTCATATCAAGCGATAGACAGTACGCATGCAAACATTTGTTCCAGATTTGTGCGATGGGGAAAAGAAAAATAGACTTGTCCTCTCTTCTTCACTTGAATTCCCATAGATGCATACAGCATATTTTTCTGTTTTAGGTGATTGCATATCTGATATATTATTCATGTCTTTTTTCATGCTTAAGCAGATTTCATGATGGACCAGCTCACTGAATAATTAATGTGGCACTCAACATATTTATGAAGAATTTATTACTGAGGCTAAGCTCTTATACAGCTTGAGCGGCTGTCATTTTGGACATCTTCCCCTCCCTCTTTTCTACAATTTTTGGTGTTGTTTGCTGAAAGAATACACCTTTCTTACTTGCAGAACATGTAGATATGTACCTTGAGATTAAGCTGGGGTTGGGTTCTCTCTGCTTCTGCAGCAGTATGGGTCTTGATCTCTCAGACAGTTATGGAAAAGGACAATGATGAGTCAGGCCCCAGGAGTTGAGGTGTTAACATTTTAAGTGTACTCTCCATCACCAGAGCTGCTTTGCCGTTGCTTCAGTAAAAGTGACTGTGACAGGAATATTACTGTACCTTCACCTGAGTTCTTATCATAACTGCTTATATACTGTAACTAATGCTATGTGGGCAGTATTCCTCAGCATTCCTTTAACAGGAAGATAAAAAATAAAATAAAAAGAACACACACACACAGGTGTGTGTATATACAGATCCTTTCCAAAGAATTAGAATATCATGGAAAAGTTTTTTTTTTTTCCATAATTTCATTCAAAAAGTGAAACTTTCATAGATTATATATTCATTACACACAAAGTGAAATATTTCTAGCCTTTATTTGTTTCATTTTTCATAATTTTGGCTTACAGCTCCAGAAAACACCCAAAACAGCATTTCAAGAAATTAGAATAGTGTGTCGAAAATCAGCATTTACTTCAGTTATTTCGGAGAATGAGTGGAGTGGCTTGACTCGAGGAATCCGACAGTTGTAGCCCATGTCCCGGATACGTCTGTACGTGGTGGTTTTTGAAGCACTGACTCCAGCCTCAGTCCACTCCCTCTGCATCTCCGCCAAATTTTGGAATCGTCTTTGCTTGACAATCCGCTGAAGCCTACGGTCATCTCTTTTGCTTGTGCACCACATTTTTCCCTTCCACTAAACTTTCTATTGATATGCTTGGACACCGCACTCTGTGAACAGCCAGCCTCCTTAGCGATGACCTTTTGTGGCTTACCCATCTTCTGGAGGGTGTCAATGATGGTCTTCTGGCCAATTGTCAAGTCTGCAGTCTTCCCCATACTGAACCAAACTGAGATAAACTTTGCAGGTGTTTTGAGTAAATTAGATGATAGTGTGACACTCAGTCTAAAACATTCATTCTCTGAAATAACTGAAGTAAATGCTGATTTTCAACACACTATTCTAATTTCTTGAAATACTGTTTTGGGGGTTTTCTGGAGCTGTAAGCCAAAATTATGAAAAATGAAACAAATAAAGGCTAGACATATTTCACTTTGTGTGTAATGAATCTATAATCTATGAAAGTTTCACTTTTTGAATGGAATTATGGAAAAAAAAACAACTTTTCCATGATATTCTAATTTTTTGGAAAGGATCTGTATATATATATATACACACATATATATAGTATATAGCTGTACTACAAAACCAAAACATAACTATGGATATGAAAATATACAGGAATACCTGTATTCATTATAAAGAAAAACTCATACACACTACATGGCCAAAAGTATATGGACACCTGCTCGTCAACATCTCATTCCAAAATCATGGGTATTAATATGGAGTTTATAATTTATTGCTGTAACGGCCTCCACTCTTCTGGAAAAGCTTTCCACTAGATGTTTGGTCATTGCTGCGGGGATTTGCTTCCATTCTCCACAAGAGCATTAGTGAGGTCGGGCACTGGTGTTGGGCGATTAGGCCTGGCTCACTGTTGGCTTTCCAATTGATCCCAAAGGTGTTTGATGGGGTTGAGATCAGGGCTCTGTGCAGGCCAGTCAAGTTCTTCCACACCAATCTTGACAAACTATTTCTGTATGAACCTCGCTTTGTGGACGGGGGCATTGTCTTGCTGAAACCGGAAAGTACCTTCCCTAAACTATTGCCACAAATTTGGAAGCACAAAATCGTCTAGAACGTCATTATAGTGTGAACAATTGCCTTCACTGGAACTAAGGGGCTTAGCCCAAGGAGTGTCCGGATACCATTGGCCATGTAGTGTATAATCTGATCAAAAAAACGTATAAAAATGTCAAATTACTCAAAAAAATCAATAAATAAAATAATAATAATAATAATAATAATAATAAAGCAGTGTGTGATTGTCATTAATTAAAACTTGCAAAAACTAGGTCTGCCGCTGAAAGTATTATCATCAAAATGAGGCCAAGTTACAACAAACAGTATTGCCTATCGTAGGTCAGAATGTGAAGAAGTTAATGTTTTTAAGAGTGTATGTGGTCATTGTAGTCATTTCTGTAGGAAACCCTGAAAAGTGCCAAACTCTCGGTGCTGTATAGGTATGGGGCATGCCCCACCAAGCCGTAACTTGATTATTGTTTATTTGGCAACTGCTTACACATATTCAGAGCAGACCCTTTCTATAATTATGCATGATATAACCATTTATTGTGCTTGTTCATGGAGCCATGCAAATTAATGATCAAAAGCAATAATGCGCCCATTTGATTGAATGGAAATAGCAGTAGGACAATAGGATGTTTCTTTTTAGAGCATAACAATTGTGAGAACGTCTTCATAAAACAATATTGATCTGTTTCTTGCAGCAATATCACACTTTAATTAAGAAGTAGTTTTTTTTCAGAGCAGCTGAAGTATCACTGCTGCTGGAAGGGATTTCTATGGAAATATACACTGCAAAGAATGTTTTAGAATGTTATTTATGTTACTTTTTTGCTAAATAGAACAAACTATCTACCAGTGGGGTGAGATATTTTCACTTGTCAAGTTAAAACAAGCTAATATTCTCCACTTTTGAGGAAAATTTTTTATTTTTAAGTCTCATTACAATACTAAAACACTTGTCACACAATGGCACAAATGGCACTTACTCACAAAATTCTGCCTAGCTTAAGCTATTTGTGATTCAGATATTTGACTTATCCGCTGTTTTAAGCGTCTCTCCAGTATATACGTGCGCGCGGGGTGGAGATTTGATGAAAACGAGGCATGTCTGCAAGATACACAGATTCAGTTTTCACTTAATATTTTTTTTCCGCTCAACTTTGGCCTGAAAAAAAGGTGGTTTGTGTCTAGCACCGCCAAAAAGATTATTATGAAAACTGAATTTAAATTTCTCATCTTTCATATAAATGGATGTTAGAATAAATGCATTTGAATTGGTCTTCTGTCCTTGGCCTAGCCTACATGCAATTATCAAAAAGCTGTCATAAAAAGAAAAAAATGTGAAAGTATGATTGACAGTCTATATCAATATATATTGTAGATTCACTTCGACTGCATCTCCCCAGCTGCATTGGAGCTGAACACTGAACACTGCGCTATTGCACACCTGACCAGAGCAGGACCCTAGTATTGCACACCTGACTTTGGACTTTAAACACACCATTAAAGTTTATTTTAATGTTCACGCAGCTAGTCTGTTTACTAAACTGAGGGATGGGGTTAGGAAAGTGTAAAAACAGCTGATAGCTGGGAACTGGTACCAAGCTCACAGCCAGTGACAGATAATGTAGTGGGAGGGAGTTGGGAGTGGAGTTAACCAGCTACTGTTCACGCCATTCATATTGGCAGCCTGAGGTGTGAATCTTTGCAAATCTTTGAGACTTTTTTTCTCAGGAAAGTGTTTTAAGTTATACCAACATTCAAAGAAGCATATCTTTATCAAATTGTTGCAGAATGCAGGGACATCATAGCCCCATACATAGTCCCCCCCCCGCCCCCCATTTTCGGGAATCAAAAAATATTGGACAGTTTAACATCACGTCGAATAAAGTAATCATTTTTAATATTTGGTCACATATCCTTTGCATGCCATGACTTCTTGATGTCTGTGACCCAACAATATCAAAAGACTCTGGATATCTTATTTTCTGGTACTTTTACAAGCGATACTATAACATCTCTGCATTTGAATGGATCTCTATGGGAATTGGGGGGTGGGACTAGATTTAGCTGTAAATTATGCTGGAACAGTACAGAATACATGGTTGGCGAAATGGCTGTAAGTCATCAAGGGTCTGAGGTATCAAACGAGCCTCAAACCATCACTCTGCTGCCAGATATGCAGTAGATATGGATGGATCACTTTAAAGGTTGTTTCTCCTGACAAATTTCCCTATTCCCGAACTCTATGGAAAAATAAGTCAGGAGAAAAAAGAGATTAAAATTCAGTTTTCACAAAGGGGTTAAACAGAGCACCCCTGCTCAAAGGGGTTAGATTAAGACACAAGGATCTGTTTCCAGGCCACGGAGGAGAGGAGGTGGTAGTGGAGGAAAGGAGGGTGCATTTTTCGAGTATTGGGACGCACCCTTCATATTTAGTTTTTAGCGATATCAAACCTTGTAAAATTACACCACCATGTTGGTTTCCGTTTGCCATTACATTAAGCGTGGCAGATACACTATTAACATACAAACAAACAACAGATGCCTTAGTAATTTTCTGCAGGAACAAATGTAGCACAGTGCGCTGCCATTGGGCACGTTGACTAACTATGATCACATTTCATATACAAGGTGTATCGTTTACAACTCCATTTCAGGAACCTGCCCAGCTATCTTCTCATTTGAACAGTAGGGTCTTGGTTTTTGTTTTATTTTTTAGTTTAGTTTTTTTTTGTCTTCCCACCCTGGCTCACAAAACAATGTCTGGACGTGGCCTGACGGTCCTGTGCCGCCATATCTCCCGAGTCGATCCATTGAGAGTGGGGTCTGAGGAACATTAGGCTGAATGAAGTGAATGAAGGGCTGTTGTTATTCGACGCACCAGCCGACAAGGCGCCGTACACACACCAGCGCTGCTCTGCCCTGTCAGCAGGGCCTCTGGACCGTGAACACTGACAGAAAGCAAAGGAATGCTGCCGGCAGCCAAACTGTGTGTCACCCCCCCACCCCCCCCACCCCCACACACTCTCGTTACCTACCCTGCTCCCTCCTCTACCGACAATGGAAACCCAATACAATGACACAGGGACTTTTTCCAGTGTGATCCTAGCTGACTTATCTTTTCTCCCCCCCCCCCCATTTTTTTTCCATCCACATTCTTGCAGGTATTTACTGAGGGGCCTTTCTCTCCGCCTGTTTCCTTTTTTTTTTTTACCACAGGCGATACTGCGGGCGCGCCCCATCCCACCTTTTTCATCATTGCTTTCCTCATTCAGTTTGTTTGTTTGTTTACTAAACAGGCGGCCCGTCCCCACACGCTCCCTCCTCACCAGTAAGAGGCAGTGAGACTCCTGTTCCCAGTCCAGGGGGGTGGGGAAACGAGGCAGAAAAGGGGCCAACATTGAAACTGCCCTCTCTCAGGTGTACAAGTGCTGTTTGCCCCTTTGAAACAGTCTAGTTCACGTACAGAAGTGGTCTGTGATATAAAATGCAATTACATAAATGAATAAATAAATAAAATTCAAAAATCGCACCAAGGATCCTGCATACAAATTGTCCCCCAGTAACAGCAGCTGAACACCCTGAGCCATCTCTCTTGAGTTGTCATGACGAATGATCCATAATGATATTCATTTAATCCATCAGCATCCAGAACTGTTTTATTTTACTACACCATTTTATTCTCCTGTGCAGGCAAGATTTGTCTCTGCAAATTATTCTCTGGTTACTGTCTCCTTTCTCAGTTCCACAGCAACAGGCAAGGTAAACAGGGACATCAAAGCATGTAGTTATGCTGAAATAATGGCAACTGAAGCCCACAGCTCTTTACGCAGATTCAAACTAAGGGGTCTAGTACAATTTCAAGCAAAGAAGATCCAAGCTTCCCTGGTTTGACTCACGCTAAATGATTAATCGTCAACAATGCCTGTACATATTTAATCTAGAATGGAAAATCTCATCACATTCTGTGATAAAATCTTGATTTAAATAAAAATTTGACTGAGATATCTCTCATATATCTGCTGCAAAAAATGTAGGTTTAAATGGCGCTACAATAAATGAAATATTATCATCTGACACATTTCAGTCCGTGAACGCAATACACTTCAGTGGAGTAGCTGCAGTTATATTTATTTTTAGATGTATAATATGTACCTGCATATCATTTGCACCGAGATGAAACATTGTCAAAAGACGTCTAAGTAAATGCACATCTGTGTGCAATGCTCTCCACATTCAAATTAGCGTCAAGTGTGAAAGGTCTTCAAAGGGGCCTACTCTTGTTCTGAGGCAAGGCTTGCACTTTGCATGATGTTAGCATATGGCGACAATGTAGTCAATGTATGTATGTAACCGGCCTGAGCGCGCATTAATGCTTCATATCGCGCTCCTTCGACATGTGTGCGGAGCCAACAGCTGGGGTGCAGACGCATCTGGGCGGCAGTGTAACGTTATGTTTCGGGAACTGGCCTGGTAACTCCAAGGTTGTAGGTTTGACCTCCAGACGAGGCACTGCCCTTGCGCAAGGTACTTCACCTGAATTGCTTCAAAAAAATATCCCCCTGTATAAACTGGATTTTGTGTAAAAGGACACGAGCTGTGTTAGTCCCTCTGGATTAGAGTGTTTGCTAAATGCAAAAATGTAAAATTTAATGTAAAATGTGCCTCCCAGGATATTGACTCGAATCCCCCCCCTTCAGATACCTTGCTGAAAAGGTGGCTTACATTTTCATTGAGGATCTTCAGGCCCTGGGACGGGCCTGCAGTGATGGCCCTGGCTCAGTTTGCCGCACTCTTTCCCACTACATCTTTCACCCATTGTCTGACAGCCAGAAACAAAAAAGATGTTGGACAGGTCTGGCTTGATGAAATGTCAAATCATTGGCTTTGGGGAGGAAAGTGACCTTCGCAGGTTTTCTTTCTTTTTTGTCCAAGGGCTGCAGAGAGAGCGACTGAAAGATATGGCTGCTGTCAAAGGCTGACCGTTTTTCTCCAGATTAAGTTTATTATTAGTATTATTATTATTATTATTATTATTATTATCAATAATAATAATAATAATAATAATGACCCCTGCTGTGCTGCAAAATATTGTGGTTGGTGCATAAGAGTTGTTTTTTTATTGGATATCTGAAGAAGAAACAATGTGAAGAAACATCAATGACGGAGCATAATATATTTTCACTTGACCAAAGCATTTTTTTTCAACAGGAAGTGTGTGTGTGTGTGTGTGTGTGTGTGTGTGTCCGTGTGTCCGTCCGGGACTCCCTTGGGACAATGTTTGGCATCCCGTGTGTGTTGAAAATATCCCTCAGCATCTTCATCTTTAAACAGATCTATCTGATGTACCGCTTTTTATTTTTATCCTCACTTAACTGGTTTCCTAATGGAAACCAGCAGTATGTGTCGTTGGGCATTTAACCCTGCCCACTTGTCAATCAATTAATTACACTTAATTCAGGAAACAAATTAGAGGCCTAATAACAGTGTAATTACACATTAGTTGATGCAGTAGAAGGCTGCTTGTTATCATTAGGTAAATATGATGCAGTTTAAATTGTTACCTCAAGGCCGGAGTGTTGACATCTGAACCGCATCAGGGCTGCTGTTGAATGTCTCAGGACCGGGGCTCACTTAGCCAGCCAGGTTGGCCATTTATCTTTCTCACACCATCTGACAGAGGGACATGCGGATAAATGTGGGGAGGGAGTTTGTTTCCTTGGTTTTTTCAGAACCTTTCAGGTCTGGTTTGAAACCAAACAATCGCCATTTATGTGGGCATGAGAGTAGTGCTAGATTTTTAGCCCATTTGAGTTAATGCAAGCAAGAAAGAGCCCTTACAGAGCTCTTAGACATAAGTCTAAGTAAAATCATAAATGGTGTATTGCATGAAGAATATTTTTTATTCCATAAATGGGCTTTTTCCCTCTTTACAGAATGTGCCTAACTGCCAACTGTGGCATTATGTGGATTTTCTAAAAGGAAAAGGTCCAGAGCAAGCAGCATTAACCATCATATTGTGTGTCAATTTGACCCGATTTAATGTTTGACGTCTCTTAAAAACCAGTTAACCTTATTTTTTCCATCCTGACACACTATATGACTTTTCCTAATTGTTGGAATTAAATAGTAAACATGCAATAAACATAATGCCTTTTTTTCAAAAGTCCTACACCAACTTTGTTTTACAAAGGTGTTGTGTGGGGTCATTTGTGGGGTAGCTATATGAAATCCAATAAAATACACAAGATTTTTTAGTTTTTATCTCAGATTTTTTGTGGCTAATTCTGGTGGCACTTTCCTATACAGGTTTTAAAGGTAACATACTTTCACTTACCTCAGGCTCTAAAATAAGATGTCTCAACACAGATTTTTTATATTTAGGGAAAAAAGACTATAGTCAATTGGGAGACACACAAAATACGACACAGAAAGTGTCAAAAATGTTTTACAATAGTTTTGTGTTAGTTCAAACTGCTTGGGTCAATTTGACCCCAACATAAAAGGGGTCATAACATGTTAACATAATACGAGGGTTAATCACAGGACCCTCCATTATTTGTGGTCATCAAAAATTAAAAATAATATAGTCTTCCATGGAGCAGACTGATATTTCAATGATCCCCATAGAGACCTGATATACTGTTATTACCTGCAGGCAGACATTGCCTTGAGCCTGAAAACATTTTTGCCTCTGTTTTATCAGCATGGAAACAAACTTCAAGGCCACAAAGAAGTTTTATTTTTTATGTGCTGAGGTTTTGAATAGGGATCTATTTTTAAAGAATACCAACCAAAGCCAATTGACATTTTGTTCCTTGTAAAATATTAAAAGCCTTTACGTCATACTGTAAGATTGCTATTTTTTTCATTGGCTCTGAATAATACATTTTGAAAAGTTTTACTTTCTGGGTCATTACTTAAACAACAGCGCAAGTTTGGAAGCTTCTGACATTAAGACATAAAAGTGACAGTTAGACCTGAAGGAAACATACCATTTTGCTTGCAAAATACATCATTTTCTATCTGTATGGGCTTCATTTGAGTCCATCTTGAGTTAATGCATTTGGAGTAAAACCAGAATGAGAAAATATCATTAAATGGAAACCAGCTGGCCTTTGGCTCTTTGTACTTTATTAGCTAGTTTCTACATGATGCATTTGACAATGTAGCATTGCTAAATCATATAGTTATTTATGATAGTTTCTGTTAAAAATAAAATGTAATTCCCTGCTAAGAACCTAAATAGTAACATGTATGTGTAGGATTATTGATAATCACAGAAAAAATTGTGAAGAAACATCAGGAAAGCCACTGGTTGGCTCCACATACAAGAGGTTTTTATAAAATATAAATGCCGGCACCGTCTATAACTGCAGCAGAACCAATACTGTATGTCAACAGAGGCCACACTTGATGAATAATTCAATAGTGATAACATCGGGTACCAGGAATATTACCTTTCATAATATGGTCATCTCTTTTAGCTGAATATGCAGAGCCACAATACATAGTCCTCAACACGAATGAGACCATCATAGGCAAGGTAGCCACATTACTTGCTTAAATCTTTAATGTGGTATTGAATGGTCAACAGATATGTGGGGTAGATACAAAGTATGTAAAAATGTTTCAGAGGAACTGATTACTATTCAGTATAAAATGTGTAGATAGAGCATTGTTTCAGTGCTGTGTGTATAAAATGTGTAGATAGAGCGTTGTTTCAGTGCTGTGTGTATAAAATGTGTCGATAGAGCATTGTTTCAGTGCTGTGTGTATAAAATGTGTCGATAGAGCATTGTTTCAGGGCTGTGTGTATAAAATGTGTAGATAGAGCATTGTTTCAGTGCTGTGTGTATAAAATGTGTAGATAGAGCATTGTTTCAGTGCTGTGTGTATAAAATGTGTAGATAGAGCATTGTTTCAGGGCTGTGTGTATAAAATGTGTAGATAGAGCATTGTTTCAGTGCTGTGTGTATAAAATGTGTAGATAGAGCATTGTTTCAGTGCTGTGTGTATAAAATGTGTAGATAGAGCATTGTTTCAGTGCTGTGTGTATAAAATGTGTAGATAGAGCATTGTTTCAGTGCTGTGTGTATAAAATGTGTAGATAGAGCATTGTTTCAGTGCTGTGTGTATAAAATGTGTAGATAGAGCATTGTTTCAGTGCTGTGTGTATAAAATGTGTAGATAGAGCATTGTTTCAGTGCTGTGTGTATAAAATGTGTCGATAGAGCATTGTTTCAGTGCTGTGTGTTGAATTATTCCCATCAAAAGGAACCATTAATGGCACCCAGAAGGGGAGGGGGAGGAGTAGGTTTTAGATTTTTTTTGCTTCAAAACTTCAACATCAATCATTTCTTTCACTCGAACATTCAAAAACACTCTGATATTTCAATAAACGCATAATTCACTCAATTACTTCCCTCGTGAAATTTCTCATACTCGTATCAAAAAATGTATTTTTGTTTCTGAAGCAGAAAAAGGGCGTGACTGAGGCCACAATGAGATTTTGTGAACAATTATTTAGATATTATCAGCAGTGTACCTTCAAAAAATATTACTGGAACTAGAAAGAAGGAGAGAGAAAAAAATGTAGCGCAATATTAACACAGGAAGGTAAACATCTACTCAGGGATCTGTGGATTTTTGGAAACAGCTCCGTTGTGTCACTTTTATGCATTGTAATCTATTGAATTCACATCTCATTTACAGTGCTGTGCTCTATTCCCCTATTGCAAGATCCCAAACCCAAAACAGTGTATTATAAGAATGTTTTATGCATCTCATTTCATAGAGTATTCCTCAGAATATAATGTAATATAATATAATTTACTTTACACATAATGCACACAATTGCTTGTGTTCATCAGTAGAATGCACACCATGTTGAGTCTGGGCTTTACTGTACCTGTCACTGCCTGTCTGCCATCGCTGTGCTGTGTAAACCTCTCATAAATACCAAATGAATGTGCTATAATAGCTCAAACTCGAAAAAGCCATGCTACAGTACGTATATCACTCCACAGTGGCATTTGCCTCCCTGGGAAGAGGCGGCAGAGTACGTGCAAAGCAGGCTCTCGAAGTAGTGCCGCGAAGCCGGACAGGCATGGTAGTGGAGCATAATGGTTAGAGAACCGGGCTTCTGACTCAAAGGTAAGATTCCCAGGTGGGATTCCGCACCTGTACCCTCGAGTGAGGTACTTAACCTGGATGTTTCAGCAAATATCCAGCTGTATAAGTGGATTGTGTGTAAAAAATTTCACCTGTAAGTCTGGATGACTGGCGCCAGACTTTAACCCTTCTTGCGAATCCCTGTATCCCTGCTAATGTCCCTATAATTGCAATACTTACAGTGAAAAGACTTTGCAAGCATTCCCGTCCACTCTAAGACATTAGGTAAAATAAAGCATGCAAATATAAAAAGGAAGAGGAGTCACATTTTAATCCAATAAAAGAGTCACACGAATGAAATGCACACAGTGTAGTACAGCAACCAATAAAATAGTTTGAGCCGATAGCTAACGTTAGCTCAGCTAGCTATCAATAGCTATATTGCGTACACATGCTTCTGCAAAAATGTCAAAAGAAACAGAGCATAAGAAAATAAAATACAGCCAAATAAAACTGAACTTTAATGCTGCATCCCTGCCTTCCACAACTCTGTTGGAGTGTGCCCCAAGGCAAGCAAAGTGTGCCCCAAATTTATTTATGGTATGAATGGCATCTTCACAACAGCAGGGTATGCTAATAATTTACCAATAGCCTAGGCTAAATTGTTTTGTTGAGGGATTAGGAAGGTCATTGCTTTTCAGAATTTTTCGTTAAATATGGCTTTGGAATAGAAGATATTGAACTATTTGTGGTCAGTCGGTAGCTTGTTCGCTGATAGGCCAACTACCTGTCTTTAGTTTCAAGATTCAAGATATTTATTGCCGTTTGCACAGTACAGGGACAGTACAGGTACATCGGAATTATTGTGCGTTACTCGAGTCAGCTTTTAAAAAAAAAAAACAAGAACACATGAAAAACACACACATGAAAAATAAAGAGCAAGTACACTACAATAGAATAGAATAAAAAAGATAGAATAAGATAAAATGCAGAGTTCAGTGCCTAATATAATGTAAACCTAGTTTACATTAATACTTCATACACAGTATAAAAAATTAAAAATGTAAAAATTAAAGGAAGGACTATTGCACATAAGAGCTTATTTCACTGTAGTTATTGCACGCAAGATTATTGCACTGTATAATATTGCACATAAAAATAATTGTCCGTGTTGTGTCATTAGGTGTGTGTGTTGTGAGTGAGGGGGGGAGCAGGGGCGCCTCCAGAAATTTTTCATAGGGGTGGCCAGATGGGGCCACTTAAAATCTTGGGGTGGCACACCAAAACTAAAAGCCATAATTTCAGGATTTTATTATACTGTTGTAGTATACAGGCTAGTAGAAAACTATCAGAACGACTTAAGGAAATGCCTACTGATATACTTTGGTTTATTGTGTTACATTTAATGTTACTAATGATTTAATGTGCATAGACTAATAATCGTTCAGTTAACATTTTGAGTTCCACAACAATCCTGTTTTATTGTGTTATGTATATATTAGGCAATTCATTGTTTTTAAAATAGGCTAGTGTGCTCACTGTGCTCTGTTACTGATGCTGGCTGTGAATCCTTGTCATGCTGCTCTGTCTGTTCCTCTCCTCCATCCTCCTCCTCCTTCTCCTTCTTCTCCTTCTCCTCCTCCTCACTAAGCCTCTGTTGCTCCCCTGTCGTCTCTTTCTCTCCTCCTGTTCTAATTTTCTTCTTAAAATAAGAAGAGATGACTGTCGACTTTCTCTTCATTGTCTGCAAATTGACATAACATATACAAGCAACAGCTAACGTTAGCTACGCAACTCAGTGCTACATGTCAAAAATACATCAAAATGCTGCTGTAACAGGTGCTGTAACAGCACTATTTAGCACTTAAAAAACACATGTCACGACGCATACTTCCCCCTCTTCTTTTACTAAAGAATATTATGACTTATTTACTCACTGGTAGTCTTCTGCGTCTTCTCTCTTAACTCCTTTGAGATCGGTGACCGGTCACGCGCGCACGCTGAGCTGCTGTCGGAGCGCGAAACAGCGGCCAGGGGGCGGGGGCGGGGGCTACCGTGAGTGACGGAAGGTCAAGAGCGGCAAAAAAAAAAAAAAAAAAAAAGTCAAGAGCGGCTTCCTTTGCCTGGCTGGCTGTGCATTTGGGATGAAATGCATAACTGACGCTACTACAATCTATGTGACTGGCGCTGGGGTGGCCAGTGGGGTGGCCAGCAAATTTATAGGGGTGGCCATGGCCACCCCTGGCCACCCCCTGGTGGCGCCATTGGGGGGGAGGGAAATATGTTTTACCCAGTGTGATGTCCTTTGCTACCATTCTGACAGTGGCTGGAAAAAAACTGTTGTGGAAACGTGCTTTGTGGGTGGTAAATGCTTTCTGGTCTGTGGTGTCTGAGTTTGTATCTAGTGTTATTCCATTTGAACAGAGAGTGAGCTGGGTGGTGTTGGTCCTTGGGGATGCTCTGTGCTCTCCTCCTGCAGTGCTGTGTGTAGATTTTGTCCATGGATGGGAGGTTTCAGCCAATGATTTTCTCGGCTGACTTTATGACTCGTTGCAGCTTCTTTTGCTCAGCCTGTGTGGTGTTCCCAAACCACACAGTGATGCCATTTGTCAGAATGCTCTCAACGAGTCCTCTGTAGGCCAGGATGAGGGGCTGACGCCTTCTTTAGCAGCCTAAGAAAGTAGAGCCGCTTCTGTGCTTTCCCCACTGTTGTTGCAGTGTTTTTGGTCCAGCTCAGGTCATTGGAGATGTGGAGGCCGAGGAATTTTTGACTGTCAGCCCGCTCCACCTCAGTCCCCTTGATGGTGAGAGGCTGCAGAGGGGGGGTTCTCCCCTCCAGAATCAGTTCTTTTGTTTTGTCTATGTTGAGAACAAGGTCATTGTCCTCTCCATAGCGAATGATGTTGTTCACCTGTTCCCTGTATGATGACTCCTTTCCCCCCTGAATGAAACCCAGGATTGTGGTGTCATCTGCATATTTAATGATTAGATTGTTATTGTCAGTGGAAACACAGTCATGGGTGTATAGGGAGAAGAGTTTGGGGCTGAGGCAGCAGCCCTGCGGAGTTCCTGTGCTGATTGTGAGCTTGCCAGAGACCTTGTTTCCCATCCTCACCACCTGTGGCCTGTCTGTGAGGAAATCCAGGATCCAGTTGCAGGTGGGTGTAGGTACTCTGAGGTCTGTCAGCTTCACAATCAGCTTCATCGGCCAGATTGTGTTGAAGACGGAGCTATAATCCAGAAAGAGCATACGTACATATGTTCTGTTCTTGTCCAGATGTTCCAGTGTGGAGTGAAGTGCCAGGGCTACTGCGTCGTCCACTGATCTGTTCGGGCGGTAGGCAAACTGTAGAGGGTCCACTGAGTCTATGGACAGTATTTATGGACTGAAGAACCAGTTTTTCCAGGCATTTCATGGCAACTGAGGTGAGTGCCACCAGCCTAAAGTCATTCAGTGTGGATGTGTTTGGTTTTTTAGGAACCGGTACTTTTTTAGGAACCGACAGAAGACTTCAAAGACTGTGGTACTGTTTCCAGTGTGAGAGAGCAGTTAAAAATGTCTGTGTGCACCCCTGCCAGTTGTTCAGCACAGGCTTTCAGGACTCTAGGTGCCACTCCATCAGGTCCCGCTGCCTTCCGGGGGTTGACCTGCTGCAGAGCCCTCAGAACCTGTGTGTGTGTCACCTGCAGTGAAATCTCCTCAGGGTTACAGGGGGATTTGGAGGGGATATTCCTGTTGAGTCGGTCGAACCTGGCATAGAAACTGTTGAGGCTGTCTGGAAGAGTGTTGTCTCAGTCCCATTTATGTTTATCTTGTAGTTCGTAACAGCTTGTATTCCCTGCCACATACTGCATGTGTTGTTATCCAGATAGCAGTTTTCAAGTTTTTGGGAGTATGCCCTTTTTGCAGCTTTGATGGATTTTTGCAGCTCATATCGGGCCCGCTTATACTCCCTGCTGTCCCCTGATTTCAAAGCTGCACATCTTTGCCTGATCTTCCTACATATGTCAGCATTAAACCAGGATTTTTGATTTGGAAAAACACGAATAGTCTGGGAGGGGACACAGATGGAGGTGCACCAGTTAATATAGCTACTAACAGTGTCTGTGTACTCATCAATGTTATTGTTTGAGGCCTGTTGGAAAATGCTTATGTCTGTAGCCTCCAGACACTCCTGCAGGTCTGCCAGTGCACTGTCAGTCCATTTATTAACAGTTCTCACAGTGACTAGGTTAGCTTTCAGCTTATTGATGTAAGTAGGCTGTAGCAGAATAGACAGATGGTCAGACTTACCAAAATGGGGTTTGGGGACTGCAGTGTATGCATTTTTTATGTTGCTGTAACAGTGGTCCAGAGTGTTGTTTCCCCTGGTGGCGAAGTCCACAACCTGGTGAAGTTTGGGCATGTTTTTCCGGAGGTTACAGTGATTAAAATCCCCCAGAACAATAAGAGCGGCATCCGGATATGTATTTTCATGTCCACTGATCATGTTGTGTAGTTCTTTGAGTGCGTTGTCCTCATTGGCAGAGGGTGGGATGTAAACAACACTCAGTATAATGCACTGCAGTTCTCTTGGTAAGTAGAATGGTCTACACTTTAAGGTGATATATTCCACATCCACGGAACAGGACTGGGATATTACCTTCGTGTCGGTACACCAGGATTGATTGATGAGAATCGCTGTTCCTCCGCCGCGGGTTTTGCCGCAATCCACCGCATTTCCGTCGGCCCTGAAGTGTAGCCTGCTGGTGTTATGGCCTCGTTGGGTGTTCCCTCTCCGAGCCGTGTTTCACAGAAACACAGCACAGAGCAGTTCTGTATGTACCTCTGTGTAGCCATCCGACTGTGGAGATCGTCCATTTTATTGCTCAGAGACTGAACATTAGCGAGGAGTATGACCGTGAGAGTTAGCCTTCCTCTGCTAACCAGGCGCCGGAGTCTCCGCTCTGCTCCTCCCCGCCTGCCACGCCTCCGTGGCGGCCTTCGGTTGCCGGAGAAGCCCGTTGCTGCTGCCCCATTCGGCGTCGCTCCGACATGGGGATGTAGCTCCGGGAAGGAGTCGAGCAGACCGAGGTTGAAAAAACCCTTGTGGCTCAGGCCTCCTAGTTGCATTAAGTTGTCCGTTCATACTTAATGCTGGCCCTAACGTACCTCACATTAAAGGAAAGTAGGGACAGTGACAAACACAGGAGAAAGAGAAGCTTGACTCGGAGAGCCACGCTATGTCGCACACAGGGGAGCGCCACCTTGATATTCTAGGATTCACCTGTGTGAATATTAAGCGTGTCTGCCACTTGGTAACTCAGAGTGCATCTGATTCAGATTACTCTTTGATTCAGATAAGCATGTCTTTTTAATAAAAATATTACAAATAATTTATTTGTAATTAGGGATGCACCAATATGAAAATCTCATGCCGATACAGATTTCCGATAATTTGGGAAACCCATTGGCCAATGCCGATATTGGTACCGATATTTTGGTAGTTCTGCTTCCATGTCAACTTCAAAAACTTGCCATTCAAAAAAACACAATTTTAGTTGCACAACTTTAAAGTAATGCAACAAAGTTAAACATTTATTTTTTATGATATTTCTTCACATTCATCAACTTAAAATGCATTACTCCAAATGAAAGTGCATTCCGGAAATATCAGTGTTTCCCTGAGAATTTTCAGGCCTGGTCGTACGCACGGATAAACTCCTAAAGTGACGTGGCACGTGGGGTGGCATATTGGCGTGGTCAGATGGTACAGCAGGCGCTCTGAAATTTATATTTGTGTTCAGATTTCTGTTCGCCCTGGATATTCAAGACTTAAAACAAAATTAATCAATTTGAGAGAAGGTTTGAGCCAATCTGCCCAATGATGAGTACATGTCGTTTGAAATACAGTAAACCAACATAGCTACAGAACTGTATAGCAGTCAGATATAGGCTGTTAAACAGAGTACTGGAAATCCCTGATAGTGTAGAGAGCTGAAGTTTGGCTTGGTGGTGCTCATTTCAATTTCCTGTCTTTGACACTTAAAACATAGTTTTTTGTTACTAATTCCCAGGGTTTTTTTTCTCCGGAAGGTGTCAATTTCTTAAAACGATGTAATCATCATAACTATTGTTACACATCCACTTGAACGTTGAATAAACATAACTGAAGATTACACAGTCACGGGAAAATGTATAGCTACATACCACTAGAAAGTTCAATCAATGTGCCTCGAGAGCACCCTAATAGACCAGAATAAGACCAAATAACATTACAAATATAATATAGCCTACAACATAATAATAACCTGTCAACCCTCCCGTATTTCCCGGGTTTCTCCCGTGTTTTAACCCCATCTCCCGCTGTCCTCCCGTTTGGTATTTTTCCCCTTGAATCTCCCGTATTTTGCTTTTATACAATTAAATGTCTACAGAAGCATCGGCCTGCTCAGGATGCTTTTGTAGAGACGTGTTGCCAGTAACGTCCTGCTATACCCACTCCAGTGCAGCAGGTGGTAGTATGCAGCATAGAGTAGCATACTTGTCTTCGTTCAAAGTCTGAGAAATCTGGGGGAGAATTCAGTTAGAGCAGGGGACTTTGGTGAAATGTAACAAGATAAACTCTTCACGGTTAATCAGCTGTAAACTATGGAGGATTATTCAGCCCAAAATGAAAATGAAAATGGAAAATGAAAATGGAGGATTATTCAGCCCAAAATTAAAATGAAAATTTAAAACTTTTCATTTTCAAACTGTATTTATGCAAATGAGGGGGTATGGTCCTCCTATCAATCAAAGCAAGCAGGGTGGGCCTCATACAGGTTTAGTGCAGTAGCACTTAATGAACACTAGGGGGAGCATAGCATAGGGATGGGTAACAGTCTATGCTTGATACTATGCTCTCAGGGCACTCGTAAGTTTTAATGGATGAAATGATGAAGAATCTGAGCAGTGGTATAAAGTATTCTTGTTTTATGAAAGAAACGGAGCTAGCTAGTCAGCGCTACGCTGTGTAGGCTATAGGTCAAACCTACGAGGTGGAAAATCCAGGTTCAGAAAGTGAAAGTCCTCCCCAATCATTTGTTCCAATCACCTGGATTTGCTAATTATCACAATTCTTCAGCCAAGAGGTAGGAGCTAACTAGGCTAATTAGTGAAATCGTGAGTTCATGGAAGAAACACGGCAGGACTTTTACTTTCTGACCCCTGGAATTTCCACCTCTGCAAACCTGGTAGTAGTCTATGATAGGCTACATTGTGCCAGGTTAAACGTTGGATTGGATGGTTGTGTTGGACTGCTGGAAATAAATGAAATCCTCTCTTAAAATAAATGAAAAGACCGCAAATGAGTCACTGGATCGTTTAAACTTTTAACCTGGCTCCGGTACTTTAAGCGAACATTAAGGCATTGCTTCAAAAAGTCTATCAACAGCCAGATTCTATACTATATGTTATACAAATTGAGAAATGTTAATGTAGGCTATTTGAAAGTGAGTCGGGTTCGTTATACAAAAATCCAGGGTTAAATCTTAAATTGAGCTTGCTAGCAGTTTATTATTATCCTAAAATAGCTCTCATAAGTGTTTCTCTCATAAGTGTTTCTGTCCCATCTATTGTTAATTGTGTTTACTGTATTACACACTTCATCCCTGCTTGAAAAAACATTAAAAACCATCAGACAATTCCTAATGGTTTTAATGGAATTTCATGTTCTTGTGATGGATTCTGCTGAATTCAACCTAAGTGTATGTAAACTTCGGACTTCAACTGTATATACAGTTGAAGTCGGAAGTTTACATAAATGTGATGTTCTCACTCCCGTCCTATTGTTCCCGTCCTATTGTTTTCCCTTTCCCCCTGTCTCGTGTTCGTCTCTCCATAGTCCGTTTTCCCCTTGCTGCAGGTTGGGCGTGGTTTCCTATTTGTGTCACTCTGTTTCACTTCATTTATCTCAGCCTATCCCATTTCCCCGTTTCGCATGCATTCCACACTCTCCGCTCTGTTAATCACTCTCGCATACATTCGCACGCGGCACCTAATTGATACCAATCAATGTTTGCATTTAGTCACCCGGTGTTCTCTGTCCTGTGCCAGTTCGTTAATGCTCTTTGTCTGAAACCTCTGGTCCTGTCTTGAGTCCTAGTATCCAGTCTAGTTTGTAACTCTGAAGTCTTGTTCTGTGCCGGCGTTAACTCGCCTTGCTATTATGCCTAGTCGAAGTCTGCTCCTGTCTGGAACGGCATTTCCCGCTGTTCATTGTTCCTGTCTCGCTATACTAACTTTGTCTGCTTCAGTCTGCCAGCCTGCAGTCGTCTGTTAGCTCCTGTTCCTCCACTCTGCGGCAGTGCCCGCTTACTGCCAGTGTTGCGGTGCTGCTGATGTATTGTCGCTCCTGCCTCTGCTATCGCTGCTGCCGCCCTGCTGCTGCTGTGCCGCTACTGCCGCTGCCCTGCTGCAACGCCTGCATCCTGCCCGGACCCCGCTCCACTGTCCTGCTCTACTGCTCCCGCTCCCGCTCATCCTCTGCTCCACCAAACTGGTTGTCCGCCTCCATCTCCTTCCCTGGCCTCTCCTACTCCCACTGCTCCCCCGCAGCCTCATACCTGGACTGTCTGTCATCTATGTTCTCCCTATGCTTCAGGAGTTTTGGTCGAAGCATAATTTATTAGAGCTACGCGCTCTGTTGTCTGTCTTGCTCATCCAGTTCCGGCTTGGAACATTAACCACCTTTTGCCTTTCTCCCCATGCTCAGGACTACCCTGATCATACAATAAAGTATTGAGTTTTGGCATTCCTGTGTTCGAGTCGTGCATTTGGGTCCAGTCCATTTCCGGGGTCGTAACAATTAACTTAGTTTGAAGTAATTAAAACTCATTTTTAACCACTCCACAGATTTCATGTTAGCAAACTATAGTCTTGGCAAGTCAGTTAGGACATCTACTTTGTGCATGGCACAAGTAATTTTTCCAACAATTGTTTACAGACAGATTATTTCACTTTTAATTCACTATATCACAATTCCAGTGGGTCAGAAGTTTACATACACTAAGTTGACAGTGCCTTTAAATTTTAAGATTTTTAATATTTAGTCGCATATCCTTTGCATGCCATGACTTCCTGATGTCTGTGACCCAACAACATCAAAAGACTCCTGATAAATTATTTTCTGGTACTCTTACAAGCAATACTAAAACGTCTGTGAATTTGAATGGATCTCTATGGGAATTGGAGGGTGGGGCTAGATTTAGCTGTAAATTATGCTGGAAAAGTATGGAATACATGATTGGTAAAATGGCTGTAAGTCATCAAGGGTCTGAGGTATCAAATGAGCCTCTCAAACATCACTCTGCTTCCAGATATGCAGTAGATATGGATGGATCACTTTAAGGGTTGTTTCTCCTGACAAATTTTCCTATTGAACTCTATGGAAAAATAAGTCAGGAGCAGAAACCCTTCAAGTTATCCATCCATATCTATGAAAGGGTTTGTGCCGAATTGCGATGAGCCAAACGCGATAACAGAAATAAGGGATAGAAAGTCCCTGGCAGCGCCAAATAATAACACACCCCTATAAAACGGGCTAACCACGTAAACACGGGCACAGCTAACTCTCAAAATAGCTAACGCTAAAGAGATAGCGAAAGAGGATAGAAAAAACAAGACACCTTCGGTACGTGGCTATAACGCCCGATAAATGGTGAAATAAATGAAATAAAAATAAAACTCACACTCTCAGAAATGAGAGTGGGAGCGAGGGAGAGGGAAGAGCAATAAGGGAAACTAAATCCTAATTCCCCTAGGCTTCTAAGTGGAAGAACGTCTGTACTGCGTAATAGAATAAATCTTAATTCTCACAAAAAGCAGAGACAAAAACTTACTAACCCTAACCTCGTGAAAACACGAAATGACAAAGAAGCGCCAAGAGGCGGAAGTGAGGGGTTTAAATACCTGAGAGGTAAAAGAACAGGTGAAACGAATAATTAGCGGGGAGAATGAAAACTCCGAAATGGAACGCAGAAAAATCCGATAGACTGAAAAGAGAAAATGGGAAAGAGATAAAAACCGTAGCAACAGAGGGAAGATAGGTAAAAACCATGACAATCTACTGTATTTCTGGCAGCAGAGTGATGGTTTAAGGCTTGTTTGATACGTCAGACCCTTGATGACTTAGAACCATTTAGCCAACCATGTGTTTCCATACTGTTCCAGTGTAATTTACAGCTAAATCTAGTCCCACCACCCCAATTCCATTCAAATGCAGAGACGTTATAGTATCGCTTGTAAGAGTACCAGAAAATAAGATATCAAGAGTCTTGTGATGTTGTTGGGTCACAGACATCAGGAAGTCATGGCATGCAAAGGATATGCGACCAAATATTAAAAATTTTAAAATTTAAAGTCACAGTCAACTTAGTGAACTTCTGACCCACTGGAATTGTGATATAGTGAATTAAAAGTGAAATAATCTGTCTGTATACAATTGTTGGAAAAATTACTTGTGTCATGCACAAAGTAGATGTCCTAATTGACTTGCCAACACTATCGTTTGCTAACATGACATCTGTGGAGTGGTTAAACATTTGTTTTAATGACTTCAACCTAAGTGTATGTAAACTTCCGACTTCAACTGTATATATATATATATATATATATATATATATATATATATATATATATATATATATATATATATATACACAGTATATACGTATATATATACTAGATTTTTTTTTTTTTTTTGCTCGCACACTTCTGAAATTATTTTGGTGTGGATAAGACTCAGCTAAATGCCAAATGGTAGTGTCGAATTATATCACACTATATGTAAACAGAAGAACCCTGTTTTGTTGTTGCAGGTTTTTTAAATTATTATTTTATGATAAAAAATAAAAAATATTTTTAAAAAGTACTCTTTTGTACATGTGCTATATGTGTTACATATATCCCTGACATTGAACCCATCAAAGAGAGCAATGCTTCTATAGTGACTTCAATGGTCTCACTTGCAGTCTATCTTCAGGGGGAAAAAGTGAATTATGATCAAAGTATTACGTAATGTGGCACATATACAACAGGCAAATGTTTTTCTTATTAGGGTCTCCCTGTGATTTGGCACATATATTGACAGCTGGCTCCAAACTAATTTATGTCAATGTGCTTCAGATAAGTTCTAAAGCAAACCATCAGTGCCCGTGCTGTAACGTTCAATACAAAAGGCCAACCCTCACCTGCACGTTCCTTTGATTTAAGAAAGGGGAAAAGGACATTAAAACACCAACAGAAGGAACAAAGAAATTTCCAACTGCACTGCTATGCTGCAGCAGCCCGCCTGGCCTTTACCATCACAAATCCAGAGAACCTCCTAAAATCCCATTACGCAGTGACATTGGAATATGATACGTGAGAAAGACTTGAAACGACCTGATTCAATAAAGCGGGATTCTGAGGGCCAATTGTAACATATTGCTTATAAACCTGAACCTCTCCCTATCATTATTCCCAAAGGTGCTTCTTCTGTGCAGGGTATTCTCAATACACTGAGATACATTGAGCAATCTGCTCCATCAAAGCCCTGCCAGGTGAAAGCAGGAGCTAACTGATTGTGAGAAATCTCTCCTTTGAGGGACGTCTGGATGTAATTATTTGGATATCTGCTCCCCCACCTGCAATGCCAAAGGAGTCAAATGGCAATAGAGACACTAAGAGCTCTCGGCACCCTTATGATATTGCTATGGTAGTATAATTCCAGACACACACACACATACATTGTCCATGAATAGGTTATGCAAAGATTCCCCATTTGTTTTTACCTAAACTTCTTTTTTGACAGGCTCTTTGGGGCAGGTTGAAAAATTTTTTTCAACCTGGGGGGGGGCAGACAATCCAGGCTGTCCAACTCCGCAGTAGACAGCCTATCGGGGTGATGCCGGGGCATCTAGCCACAGGCTCCCATGAGTCATGGCTGCAGACCGTATGAATGCTGAAGTGTGTACAACATCATTAAGCCACGCACCCAACCAGTACTACTGCAGGGTCTCAAGGGAGTGAAGAAGCCTCAGGTAGTGTTTGCCCTCACGGACACAGAGGCTCTTTTCGGCATTAAAATGTTTGTATGAAGTATGCATACACATACATCATAGCTCAAAGAAACACGTAGGCCTGAATTCAGTAATTTTCCCTTTACCATGAATTACAAATAAATGGAAGTTGTAATCATATTTTTAAATGGATTATGGTACGTGTCTTTAATGGCTTATTGTAGCCTACACAGTAGATCTACTAATGGTTTGTATGTCGGTAGACGATCTAGCTAATTCATTTTATGAACTTGGTGTAACTACAGTAGCCTAGTTAACGTTATTAAAATATAACACCAGGAACGCTACAGCGGTCAATGACCATTGTCACTAATAAGATCAAACTGTTTAAATTATAGCACTAATAAGATCAAACTGTTTAAATTATAGCACTAATAAGATCAAACTGTTTAAATTATAGCCTATGTTGACGCAGGTGAAAGTAATAATTGCTGTCATGAAATCCATATAGCTCTACCTTTGTGACTTTTCTTCAACAAATTTATTGGACATTCTGATATAATTGGAATATCAATATTGCATAAGGAAATACATTTATAAATACTTACTTAAATGGCCATGAACGGTGAAATTGACAGCAATTTATGTTGCCTGTATGCTTGATAATTGATTTTGTGATGATCAGTAACATTGTTGAGACCTGACAAGACATACAAGCTTGTTTTGCCTAGTAACTCTCTAATCATAATTACAGTTATTACTGTATGACTTATGCTAGCTATACAGTATATTTAATTACCTAGCTATCATCAAAGAGGAGTGTGCTAACGCTGAATGAGGGTCGATTACACTGACAGTGATTATATGTGGGTTTGTGGAAGTTATAGGCTACTGGCGAGAGTGACAGTGAGCCAGAAAAAAACTTTCTTTGCGTTAAAACTTTATTTTCTGTCTGACAAATGGGATATTTTTTACTGTGCTGCATAAGGTTTCCTGCAGTAAATCTTTACCTTGCGGTAAAACGTTACCGGTCCATGTCAGCTTACTTTCACCTGCGTCAACATAGGCTATAATTTAAACAGTTAACAGTTAATATTGTTCAATTTCTTTGCCTTTGCAATAAAAAGACATTCTTTTATGTGAAAAGAACATTATTATATGTGAAAAGCATAACGTGTGCACACTTTTTTTGTTGCAAAAATATATTTAATGGTAGAGACCTGGCAGGGCTTGAACTGAAGTCTCCAGGGCGAAAGCTGGTTGCTCTAACCAGCAAGCTAAGGCCGCCTCTTGGATAAGCAATGCTACATAAGCATTTTATCCGTGTATCCTGCGATTGTCTACTTTGATCAGATGCTTTGATCAGACATTCTTACTGGCAGATCAGATGTAGTTATCCAATGGAGAGAATTATTATTTGAAAGCTTGGAGTATTTTTGATGATGAAATCGGCAGTAAAAAGAAGAAGTAGAAGAACAACAACAAATAAAAATAACCCAAGTTTGGGTGTTTATTGTATGGATGTGTGAAATTGCATCTGAAATCTTGTATGGTTACAGAAAGTGCAGAAGTTAATGTTTTTAAGGGCTGAGAGTCTGTGGTCATTGTGGTTATTTTATGTAGGAAACCCTGAAAAGTGGCAAACTGTCGTGCTGTATAGGTATAGCCCCGCCAAGCCATAACTTGAATACCTGTGATCCTAATTTGAATTTTGAATATTTTAATTAAGTAACATCACCACTAAAGACCCCCCCCCCCCCCCCCCCCCCCCCCCGTAACACCCATTGCAACACATACTTATACCACCTTTATTCATTATCATCAAGATTCAAGCATTTTGTATACACTCTTATCCAGAGCAACTAATTCAGCTTAGATTTCACATAAAATCCATTTGGATATTTACTGAAGCAATTTAGGTTAAGTACCTGACTGAAGGGTAAAACGACAGTGCTTCACTGGGGAATCGTACCTGCAACCAATTACAAGGCAGGGGATGTAAAAAGGGTGAAAAATTCAAGAATGGAATTCCAAGAAGGAATTCAAGAGGTAAATAAATATTCCCAACACCACTGGCTGGGCAGCTACGACTCATCCCTCACTCACCCCCTGTCCCCTTCTGCCCCAATTTGCCCTTTTAATTACTCTTGAGTTTAAGAACCCTTATCTAAGAACCAACAGCATGTTGTTGTGACTCTTGGATAGCACATATCTACAAAATAATATTACTTTCTGGTCCAAATGTTTACTGAAACTGATTCTGATCTGGAGTTCAAAAGTAATTCTGAATCAGAGTTTGGCTTCTGGTCCCGTGTAATGCTCAATCTTGCATTTGGCTTCTGGTCCTGTGTAATGCTGAATCAGAGTTTGGCTTCTGGTCCCGTGTAATGCTGAATCAGAGTTTGGCTTCTGGTCCCGTGTAATGCTGAATCTTGCATTTGGCTTCTGGTCCTGTGTAATGCTGAATCAGAGTTTGGCTTCTGGTCCCGTGTAATGCTGAATCTTGCATTTGGCTTCTGGTCCTGTGTAATGCTGAATCAGAGTTTGGCTTCTGGTCCCGTGTAATGCTGAATCTTGCATTTGGCTTCTGGTCCTGTGTAATGCTGAATCAGAGTTTGGCTTCTGGTCCCGTGTAATGCTGAATCTTACATTTGGCTTCTGGTCCTGTGTAATGCTGAATCAGAGTTTGGCTTCTGGTCCCGTGTAATGCTGAATCAGAGTTTGGCTTCTGGTCCCGTGTAATGCTGAATCAGAGTTTGGCTTCTGGTCCTGTGTAATGCTGGATTCAGCATTACACGGGACCAGAAGCCAAACTCTGATTCAGCATTACACGGGACCAGAAGCCAAACTCTGATTCAGCATTACACGGGACCAGAAGCCAAACTCTGATTCAGCATTACAGAGTTTGGCTTCTGGTCCCGTGTAATGCTGAATCTTACATTTGGCTTCTGGTCCCGTGTAATGCTGAATCAGAGTTTGGCTTATGATCTTGTGTAATGCTGAATCTTGCATTTGGCTTCTGATCCAAAGTCAGATTGAATGTGACCCAAAGTAAGTTGTACACTTCACCCAAATTATTATTCTTCACTGCAAACACAAGGGAGGAAGCCTGTGTGTCTTGGAAACCCCAGACAGCCCCAGTGCAACGTGAGCAGTCAAGGGTAAGAATTAATTTATGGCACCTGGAGCTTTAATTCATTCCCCCGCCTAACACGGTCCCCCATCAATAAACTGGAGGAAGTTTATGGCTTACCAACGACAGCGCATGAAAACTCATGGCGAGCGTGGCCTGATGAAATTCTTTTACTTTTGACATGAATGCAGTATAATTCACGGTTATGATACCGGATGAAATTCTTTTACTTTTGACATAAATGCAGTATAATTTACTGTTATGATACCTCTCCTCTTAATCCCTGCCACTTTATTACCAGTTGTTTTCTATAATGAAGCAATTAGGAAGTCGTAAAAGTGAGTTAAGTGCTTGATGCAAGAGACTGTGTATCATTACCCATGTCGACCAAACACAGAGAGAGTCATGATCAGATTATAAATACTCTGCTCCATTTGCTTTGATAGTTTATACCCTGAAATTCTGTGGCACTATGTCTGAATGCATGCTCTCCAGGAGGTAACGATGCACCTCATCTACAATGCAAATTAGTAATGAAATTAATTTATGGCAGCCTTATCTTGGCTTTCCAAAAGTGGAAGAAAAACTCCAGCAGGCAGAAACGGGGACCTGTCCCAATCAAAAAGTGCAGCTTTGCTTAAAATAGAGCCACAGGGACGCTCAAACGGATCTGCAATTGCAAACGGGAATGCAGTAAGGCATCCTCACAGATATCATAACTACCCACTGCCGCAAGCAGTAGAAACATGCACTGTTGCATAGCCAATGGAACACCTTCAGAATATATACAGGTTGGGGGTAGTTTCCTTATTAGGCTATTATATAGGTTGCCATATAAACCAGAAGATAAAAAAGTGAACTCATCTTTCACTTTTTTTAAACCTGCCAGGCTTTCTCTTTGATCTGACTTGAGAAAAACTAAATCACAACAAGGCCTTCTTCCATTTGGCCCTGTACCATTATGATTTGGCAGTGTGTTTTGTTTTTGTTTTGGCCTTGTATAATAACCCTCAGAATAATTTACCACATTTAACACATACCATCATCAATGGCACTACCAATTAATCAAACAATTAGAAGAGTGCAGTGAATTGTAATTGTGCCCTTGGCTTTATTTCTGTCATTCTCCACCAGTCATATTGTGGACCCATGAATTTACCTCTGACTGACAGCACTGTGAATGGCGGACAATGTGAATGGTGATTTAAAACCTGAAAGCCAAGGCTTTTCTCATTATAACTTTGACTTGCATGACATGGTGAATGACTCCCAGGGAACTCTATGAGCCGCTGCCGATTCACAAAGAAGTGATACATTTATTGAAAGATGAATCAGATGAATTGCTAAGTTGGAACTGAACTGTAATGGCCACTTCTATAAACAGCCATTGCACAAGGGGACTGTAATATTGAGTATATTATGAAAGGGTGTTTTTAAAAAATGTTTCTAAAACTGTTAAAATTCATCTTACTAAAATATAAATTTAAAGCATCATCCCTTTTAATATAAACTATTGTTAAAATAACACAATGTTCTGGAGAACTGACACAAACTTAATGGGAAAAAAAATATTTCTTGTTTGTTGTGCTTTACCTAGGCGGCACGGTGGTGCAGTGGTTAGCACGGTGTTAGCACGGTGGGGCAGTGGTTAGCACAGTGGTGCAGTGGTTAGCACCGTCGCACAGCCAGAAGGTAGCGGGTTTGAGATCCAACTCAAGTAAATATAACTCAACCTTATAGCCAAGTGGCCAAGCAGTCAAAACGTAGTGCAATGCAACACCAATAAACTGGTATGGATAGCAGAGTTCCCCTGCTGGTCGAGTTGAAGTGTCCTGGTGAACATGGAGTCACTTTATCATGTGGTATGGTGCCTCGCCAGTTTTAATGGCTGTGGATACAGCCTGCACACACACAAACCGTGTGGAGAAAGGTCTTCGTTATGCAAGTGTCACATGATTCAATTGATCTGACTCAGTCTTGCTTTACTGAGACACATGATATCCCCGAGTAGAATGTTGGAGGAAATTATCCTTGCATTGGTCTGCAGCAGGTAACACCTGCTAAAATGGCGGACACATGGGTCAGAGGTTAGGTGGTCTGACTTATTATTGCAAGACATGTCTTGTGTTCAAGAAAGCTGTTGCACAAATGACTTATAACAGATGGGAGGATTTAATGTTAAAAGGTTTTTCTGACTATTTTCTGTTGTTGATAATGGAAATCAAAATTCTTTAAATTATGTCGCAAGCTACTGTATGGACAGGGACAGGCAGGAGAACAGGAACTGGATGGATAACACAGGACTGGAAACAGGAACGAGGAGTAGGCAGGGAGCAGGCAGGAATAAACGCTGGAAAGAATTATACAGGAGCACGGAGGCAGGGCACAGGACGATCTGGCACAGAACAAAGAAACGGGAGACTATATGCCAGATTAATGACGAGACAACGAGGAACAGGTGAGACGAAACACGTGAGGAAGGGGAAGTGGAGACACAAAATGGGGAGAAAGGGAAAACACGGAACGGACTACCAATACAGAAAATACATATAAACGGAAAAACCAGAAATAGACTAAGGCGTGGAGGCACGGGACGTGACAGTAAATTATATTTAGGAAAATATAATACTAATGCATGTCAGAGAAAATGTATGATCACTGAGACATGAGTCCACTTTGGGAAGCCGAATTCAGTGGAGGAATCTAGAAAATATGGAATCTAATTCCTATGAATTGTTAAATATGAGTAAGTAAATAATATAATTCTGTTATAATTCTATGGTCACTCTGGCTTTTGTCTGAATGTTCTCTAGGTACAATGGAAAAATGCCTTCATAGAATGCATAGTTGCTATCAACTGAAATTACCGTTAATCCGTGGAACAGACAAATGGAAACCCTCAATACTTTCAGACTCCTATTTGACAATTTTGATAGGGTACTATAACTGCTGGGTCTGAATAAGAATCACAATTGTGATCATCAGTGTTTCATTTCAGGCTAGAGAAGGGGGTACCAGACCAACTCTAGGCAAATAATCGTACAGCAAGGTCACAGTCAGCTTGTAAATACTTGTGTCATTCTGGCCAGTGACACTGTTGGCACATTTGACATTATGCATTGGGTTTCCCTTAGCCACACACAGACTTGAAACCAGATTGTAAAACCATTTTTTTGTATAATCGGAACTTAATTATAGTTATTTTTTTAGTCCTTACACATTTTAGTAGGCAATGTGATTAGATTAAAAGTTGTGAGCAGAACTATAATTTAAATAAATGTTGTGAGCAGAACTATAATTTAAATAAATGAAGTAACATGCATTTTAAAAGGCACTCATTTTAAAGCTTAAATGTGCAGCTAGTTATTGTTGCAATCTACTTTACCTGCTGTTAAAGACTAGGGAAATTGTCATCTCTAATGGAACATATTGCTAATGCATCATTATTGTTGTGATCAAAACATCACACAGTTCTACATTCCTCAATTTAATCTATCTAGGAATCCAGCTGGTTGCAGTTACATTTAATTTAAGCTAAATTAGTTTAGCAAGTCTTGTTACATAAACACTGCCTCATTATCAGTACTACAACCAAAGGTTTCATTAGTAGCAGTGAACAGCTATTGGGCCAAATCTGAAAGCAATTTTAGGGCACACCTAATTTCTATGTTTGTGTTCCTCAAAATAATTAGAAAACTTGTCAAGGAGATTGAATATTACATTGGTGGGTGTGAGGACAAAGGAATTCCAGTGAAATGCCCAGGTTTTAAATGGCCAAGATTTTTGCTTCAGTTCTAATGGGCCATTCACACTACTTTACATCTGATCAAACATGTTTAAAGCTTGTTGATGGGTTCACAAACAATGCAGTGAGGTATTGGCCAAGATAAAGGCTGTATTTAATCTTTGACTGGAAAAGAAATTCAGATGGTATTTTTTACTTTTGAGTGAAGTTAATGATGATTGTTCATTGAATCCTTGTGCAATGACATACTGTAGCTAAAACAACTCCCACTGACAGCATAGTGAGGTCCAAGGTATAAAAGATAACAAATATTTAGGTAATAATTGACATTCAAGGCTCATCATTACAAAAAAAACCCAGAACTACTGTATGTGAATCATTAAAATCTGAGATACTTGTGTGAATGTCAGCAAAAATTTGTTCCATTATGAATAAATAGAATAATTAGCGGATTAGAAATCAAATACATCTGAAAATGGTTGACACATTCAACATTTCCTATGATTTATTTTGGGATATGGACACAGAAACTGGGTATGACACCCAGTTCTTTGTGGACGACAACTTTGAAGACACTCATACTGTCAAAAACAAAAGAAATGTACTGGTAAATTACATTCCTGTACATGTTGACTGCCTGTCAACAGGTATATTGCAACGATAGAACTGCACGATTGCAATACTACAAAAACCCAAGCTTGAAGCACAGCAGTTCATCTCTTGAAAGCTAGCTTGGAGTCCAGAGAGATCATGTCAATCACTGGACATCGGTCAGAAAGCATCTTGCGAAGCTACTGGTGACCATCTCTCACCGACAGGAAAACTTGGAGCTGTAGACAATCAGATCCGCTAGATATTGCTAGTATCCTCTTCTGTGGCCTCAACCTGGGGGGGTGTTTCACAATGCAAGGTTTCTGAGTTAACTACACTGAGTAAAACCCAATCTTACATACATCAAGTCTGCAAGGTCCCAGGGCTGCGAGGGTATAAAATGTGCTAATGAGATGGGACTTTAGACCTCACTCAATGTGGATACACCCTTATGAATTAAAAATTAAAATAAATCAACGTCTGCAAATATGTATACACTTTGGGTATATGAATTGTGTGTTACATTGGAAGACCTTTAATTGGCTTTCTGCCGTGATTTTTTGGCATTACTTCCTTTTATATCATCACGTCCTTATTGCTATGAATTTTAGATAATCCCGCTGGTAAAGTCTGGAGAAGTCTGCACCCAAGCGACCCTCTGGAAGTCTGCCTCAGCCCCCTTGAGTAAGTATTAAGTATTCTCCGTTCATCCACTACAGTGGTCTTCTGAGGTCTACCAGGTTGTTTGCTGTTGCTGAGCTCACCAATGCATTCTTGTTTCCAATGTATTGAGCAGTTGATTTTGACACACCCAATGTTTTGGCTCTGATCGGTTTACTCAGATTTTTCAGCCTTGTGATGGCCTGCTTTACTGGCATTGACAATTATTTGGACCTTATTTTCAGAGACTCCAAATGCAAATTCCACACCTAGAATCAACCCTAGATGCAAAGACACACAGCTGGCCCTGAATCAGCTGAGCAGCTGTCCAATTACTTTTGCTCCCCTAAAATAGGGGGACTGTGTATAGAGAGGGGTGTAATTCCTACATGGATCACCTGGTATGGATGTACATACTCTCAAATTGAAGCTGACAGTCTGCTCTTTCACCTCATGTTCATTTCATTATTTTAAATTGAATGTGCTGCAATACAGAGCCAAAACAACACAATTTGTGTCACTGTCCCAATACTTTTGCATTTACATGCATATACACATCTTTATATTGCAGGTATTTTCTGTACAGAATAAGCAAGGCTGCTATGACAGACATCATTTGTAATCATGAGCAGCAGAGTGATGACTCCCAACCAACTCCTTTACCAAGGTCAGTTTTCACTTCCCATTACCAGCATAAAAAACAGTCCCCTGGGTCTCAAATGTAATGATTGTACTGAAAAAACAATGTGTTTTGGGGAAAAATGAAATTGCCAAAATAGAACTGATAATTCATAGCACATCTGATTGGGTGTGCCCTCTGAAATAAAAGAGAGCTGTACAGACTGTCATGGCCTGTGGAATATGAATTAGAACACTGTCAAATGCTCCAGCCTCCAGCAGAATACAATCTGCAATGTTATAACCAAGGGCGTAGTGGTAAAATAAAGTAATTGCTAACCTCTACAGCGAAGAGATAAAGTCAGAAGCACAGATGAAACTAAATTGAATTAAATTCAGATTAGTACTACATGCAATTTCTAATGTTTCAAAATGTATAAGGCTTTATGTCAGCGTCATTCATACTTGCCCAATCATTGCCACTCCAAAGGCATAACCAGATTATCTCTGAGTGAATATACAGATGGTCAAATTGTCTCATGACAATACTGATCACAGTCCTTGTTGGAAGCATGCATAAACATGACTTGCTTATAAACATTGGCATATGGGTATGAAACATGCAATATATGCATTGTGTAATGCGTGACAACATCACTTGTCCTATGAAATACAGTTGGTATGAGATCATAATGTCTATTTATGTTTATTATGCATTATGTTGCACATATTAATATGAATGCTTACTCGAAGAAATGCTACTTAATTAACATCTAAATTACACACTAATATTCACATAATATTGAGTAGATCTCATAAAATGATTCAAAGCCCTTTTGTTCAACAGTCAGACAGATTTGACAGCTTTATTCTGAGAACAGTGCCATTAGATGTTTGGCACCAAACACTGACTGAAGAAAGACTGAGAAATTGACAAAAACAGCTGTGCGAGACCTCTGCAATGTCCGACACAGCCCATCTAAACTTGACAACACTCCCCCCTTCCACTGGAAAGGAAAGATTATGTGATATTACTGACTTCCTCGCGTCAGTCATACTTCATTATTCCCTCCATGGAGATATGTGCATCCGTGCCAGCGTGTACAATCCGTTGGGGGAGAAAGAAAGGAAAAAAAGAAAAATCCCCTCAGGTCTTGAACTGCTGGGTCTGCCGCCTCTGTATTCATGGAAAACAAAAACAGAAAACTCAGATGTCGTGCACAGACTCAAGCGACATGAGCCTGGCGTATGTGAGCTTTTTAAAAAATAATAATAAACTTGGCTCTGCAGTGCCTGATTCCCAGGGAGAAATCCCTGAGAGTTAATTATGAGGGGCGTTTAGCTAATACCTGCCTCTTCTCTGCCATTAAAATTCTTGTGCTGTCTGTCAGCCACTTTTGCAAAAGTCCTTTGCAAAAGAGTTTTGGGGACTGCCAAAGTTCACAGCTTTTTTCAGTGATGAACAGACCACAAGGCTGGAGATGCATGCCAAATGTAGCAGTAATTAAGAACTGTACACACTGTTTCATTTAGGCCCTATTCTTCTGTGTAATTACACAAGTAGCATATTTAAGAGCTATAATATGCATGCAAAACATAAATGGCACAGTAACAATTTACGATCAGAGGGTAAGTGTTACTGGGCAGTAAGGAATATGTTCATGGACAGCACATGGCAACTTAATATGTCCAGAGTTTGAATTTACTATCAGCATATGCTAGGGTTTATTCCTGTAATGGAAGTTTTGTCTTCCACTACAGGGATTATGCTTCATGTGACCAACTTTGAGAATGTACAGCTTGTGTTCCACTTGGGGTTGCAAAGGGGAGGAAAATTTCAGGTAAATTTCCGGAAATTTACCATGGGAAGTTAAACTCGGGAATTTTACAAATTTTTACAAATTTTTTTGTTGTTGAAAAAATTAGCCTCTAACATGGAATTTAAATTAGCAAAATAGTAAAATACACAACTGCAATTCTAGATCTTGCAGCATGCTTTGGTTCAGTTGAATTTCAACCCTGCACTGTGCATTCTTCCATCGAGTACTCAAGTGACTACGTCACACTGGTTTCGGAAGTGCCTCCCCATTCATTTAGACCACAGACATGAACTAAAACTTACTTTTAAACCATTTCTAGTGATTATGTGTAAGGGGGCGTGACGTGTGAGGTTCGAGGGACCAAACAGAGCAAGGGGATTCATTAAGCTTAGAAAGCCACTGAGACGGAGAGACCCCGTATTTGAGGGAATATAAAACGTCAACTCAAATAACCTAGCTCCCACTCTCGACTGGAGGGAAATAGTAAGGGAACTAGGAAAAAGGGGCGTAACTAAAAACGACCCGTATAACCGGGCGAACGTCACACGAAAGCAAAGAATCTCGAGCTCGGTAAACACAACGAGCTAAAAAAAACACTGAATACTCACAGTATACAAAACAGTGAAAAACGAGATGCTAACGTGAACTGAGAGAAGGAGCTGCCTCGTAGGTAACAAACAAAGGAACATAAAATAGAGCTAATCAAAGGGAGAACGCAACAAGTGAAAAAATAACTCCCTAACTCTAAAACGGAGCGTACTGCTTACAGCAGGAATAGAAGGGAAGCAGTCTCCGTGTCCTAACCTCTACCGGCAGTGTGCCAAATGCAAGACATGCAAAAAACAATGACCCTACATCTCAATAAAGGGGGAAGGTAACGAGAAGGCAAAAGGAACAGAGATCTAACGTTCCATGGCTACTTTCATAGACTCGCAGTCACACGCATACATGTCAATGAAATCGCCTGGTCTCCCTGTAAGGAGAGACGTAGCCTACCATTAGGCGAACAGAACTACTGTCTGAACAAAATCGCCCAGTCTCCCTGTGAGGAGAGACGTACCCGAAGGACGAACAGAACTACAGTTCCGAACAAAATCGCCCAGTCTCCCTGTGAGGAGACAGGTACCGAAGGACGAACAGAACAGCTGTTCTGGACATTTGCCGGCTCAATGACTAACGCAAAGCTAGTAAAAAATACACGCCCTGCCTCTCAGTATAAAGCCCTGCCTCTCAGTATGATAAAACTTTGTCTCTTAGTAAGAAATGACTATATAAATATACCCACAAACAAGCAAAGACTCCTCTCGCTTTCAAGGAAGAAAGCAGACAGAGAGAGGATCGAGAGACAGAAAAGGCAACAGGTCTAGGCAAAGAAAGAAAAGGAAAAACCAGGAAGCGGCGACAGAAAAGAGCCCGCATTACTCCAATAAAACACATTGGAGCAAAGAGGTCTCCTACAGAGCCTAGACCTAACCATACCAGCTAAGGCAAACAAAGGCAAAACTAATATTAAACACAAAACACAAAATAATATAGAAGCCCAGAACGAAGGAAACGTGGGCTTAAATAGCTCCAAGGTAACCACGCACAGGTGTGATGCTGAGAGAAGCTCCGCAATAAAGACAGGGCGGAGCAAACATCCACTAAAAGGGCAGCGCCCTCGTGTGGCTAACAAGGAAAACGACCGCAAGGGAAGGACTCGTCAAAAACCATGACATTATGTCTTACCATATATTTCCTGGATTGTTTAATATAACAACATATGTTGTTTTTCTGGACCAGCTTGGAATACATTTAACATTTTGGTATTTATTTGTGAATATACCAGCGCTGGCATTGTTTAAAAAGTCAACGTCCCATAATTTCCTCCGGATGGTTCAATGAAGTAAAATGGCCGAATTAGCAGTGATGATATCTGATTGGTCGAGAACTGCCCGTGCGTTGCAGTAATGGATATTTAGTCAGTTAAAGTGGGCTACAAACCGGACTACAAATCATTACTTAAAATTTTTTTAATTGGAACATGCAGTGTATGCTCTATATCCTTATACCACACAGGCTAATCCAGGAACGTTTTGGCCCATTCTATAAATCAGATTTCATGTGAGGGGGAGTGTAAGGTTCGGAGAACCAAACACGACCGATAAGGATTTCTAAACGCCACAAAACGCGGAAGTGGCCGCACCAGGACTGGGATAACACAGGGACAGAATTTTTTGAGTATTGGGACGCACCCATAGTCTTCCGTTACAGGGATTATGCTTTATATGACCATCTTTGAGGATGTGTAACGTTCCGTTCCCATCCTGTCCGTTTTCCGTGTTTTGCCCTTTCCCTCCGTGTCATGTTTGATTCCCTTTGTCCGTGTTTTCCCCTTGCTGCAGACTGGGCATGTTCCTTCCGTTTGTTTCACTCCTTTTCCCCACTCCTGTCTCAGCCTCCTCATCTCCTTTCTCCATTGCAGCATGCATTCCTCACACTTCGCTCTGTTCAATTACCCACGCTTACATTTGCACGCTTTCTTAATTGTTTCCAATCTCACTCCCTATTTAACCCTCCGACTGGCTGCTATTCAGCGCCAGTTCGTTAACGTTGTTCGTTTGTATCCTGGTCTTTGAATCCCTGTCCTGTGCATCTAACTTCAGTTTGGTTGTCTCTGGGCTTTAATGCTCACTGCCTTCTGTTGTTTGCTAACTAGTCCTGTCTGTTTGCGGTTCTTCCTGCCTAAATATTGCCTGTCTCGTTAACCACCATTCTACTGTTTCTGCCAGTCTGTAGCTGTTCGCGTTTCCCTGATTGTGTTGCAGTACCTCCGCTCCCACCTGACGTTGCGCCCGCAGCTGGGTGTTATGCTCCTCCATTCTACAGTGGTTCCTGTCCGGCCGTGGCTACCGCCATTGTTACGGTTACGGTTGCATCTACTACTGTTGCCCTGCTGCCTCAACCGGGCCAACCCGAGGTCCGCTGCACTGCTCTGCCTTGCCGTATCCAGCCGCTACCCCTTCCTCTGCTTCCATTACCTGGTTACCTGTTACAATTATTCCCCGGCTCCCCCTCCTTACATTTCATGTATTCCATAACCAGTTGTCTGTTCTCTATGTCCTCCCTCGCTTCAGGAGACAAGCTCGAAGCATATTTATTGGATGTCTAGCGCTCCCCCTATCCGTCCCGTTTGTCCTGTCTGTCCAGATCCGTCAAGTCCAGTTCCAGTCCAGTTCCGGTTTGGAACTTATCTGAGAGACCCGCACAGTCCAGTTCCGGTCTGGAACATTCCAGTGTTCCAGTTGTCCTGTTCCGGTTAAACCCGATCCAGTTCCTGTCAGCCCAGTTCCGGTTTGGAACATCCAGTGTCCCGTACCAAGTCCAGTTCCGGTTTGGAACAACCCAGTGTTCCGTACCAAGTCCAGTTCCGGTTTGGAACTACTCCGCGTTCCCGTGATCCAGTTCCTGTCTGTCCAGTTCCGGTTTGGAACATCCAGTGTCCCGTACCAAGTCCAGTTCCGGTTTGGAACAACTCCTTGTTCCCGTGATCCAGTTCCAGTTTGACTATCCAGTCCCAGTCCAGTTCCGGTTTGGAACAACTCCGTGTTCCTGTGATCCAGTTCCTGTTTGGTCCGATCCAGTCCCAGTGCAGTCCAGTTCCGGTTTGGAACATCCAGTGTTCCGTACCAAGTCCAGTTCCGGTTTGGAACAACCCAGTGTTCTGGTTAAGTCTCGTTCCAGAGTAATCCGTTCCAGTTTCCTGTCCTGCCCAGTTCCGGTTGGAACTCCAGGGTTCCAGTACCAAGTCCAGTTCCAGCTTGGAACATCCTGCTTGCCGGTCAAGTCCAGCTCCGGCTTGGAGCAGATTCAAGTCCCGGAGAAGCTCCGGACTTTATTGTGTTTACTGTTTATTATCTGTGTACAGCTTGGGACTACCCCAAGCTATAATAAATTGCCTTTTTCTGTCCCTCTGCCTCCTGGTCGTTGCATTTGGGTCCAGCCCGTATTAGGTTCATGACAGGATGTACAGCTTGTCTTCCACTACAAGGATTGATTGGCATGTGGTGGCCATATTATTTTGAAAGTTCAACTTTGTTTGAAAGTTTGAAACTCCACAGATTCTTTCAAGCTTAATTTGGTGACACTTGGCCTATGGTTTAGGATAGTTTGTGAAAGTAGGTTTTGTAAAAAATGTAAAATGCTGAAGTCAGTTCTTGAGGCAAAGTTGTTCATCTGAAGGAGTAGGATCTATTGCTGTCAATTGTATGATTTTGTATAAACCATAACCAAAGATGCAGTCTTTGAAAACCTGCACTTTGGCTATAGTGCCCTGAATGGCCGACTGATCTCAAATTGTACATGGTAGTATCAAGTCAAGAGGTCAACATACTCACCAAGTTTCATGATGATCGGCCATTGCAAAGCCTGTCAAATGGCAAAGAGGCTGCTGATAACTGATTTTGGCCATGTTTTTTTCAAGATATCACTTCATCATCGAAAATACTGGTGGGGGCTTGCCTAATCTACAAACCCCAATTCCAAAAAAGTTGGGACAGTATGTAAAATGCACATAAAAGCAGAAAGCAGTGATTTGTAAATTATCTAATTTTCCTATTGAACTCTATGGAAAAATAAGTAAGAAGAAACAACCCTTCAAGTGATCCATCCATATCTACTCCGTATCTGGCAGCAGAGTGATGGTTTGAGGCTCATTTGATACCTCAGACCCTTGATGACTTACAGCCATTTAGCCAACCATGGGTTCCATACTATTCCTGTGTAATTTACAGCCTAATCTAGTCCCACCCCCCAATTCCCATAGAGATCCATTCAAATGCAGAGAGGTAAATAGTATCGCTTCTAAGAATACCTGAAAATACGATATCAAGCATCTTTTGATAACCTTTTATACCCAGTCATGATAGCATCACCTGTTTACCTGTGGAATGTGTTTTTTGAACTTCCCAGTCTTTTTTTGCCCCTGTCCCAACTTGTTTGGAACGTGTTGCAGGCATCAAATTCTGAATTAGCGTATATTTACAAAAATCAATAAAGTTGATAAGGTAAAACATTAAATATCTTTTCTTTATACTGTTTTCAAGTAAATATATGTAAAAGAGAATTTGCAAATCACTGCTCTCTGCTTTTATGTGCATTTTACATACTGTCCCAACTTTTTTGGAATTTGTGGTTTGTAAGTTAGTATTGTAAATGGTAAAACTGTCTTGTTTCATTTAAGCCCATTTCCATGTCTCTGTGATGCTCACACCTGGAGTTATAAAGCCGTAAATAGAACACCCCCTAAATAGGTGAGAATTGACCAAATTTGGCAACTACGCAAAGGGGTTAAGGTTTGCGTGTACATAATCACGTGTAAAACTGTTACCACCCGCAAAAAACCATCCAAGGTGATCAAGTAATGAGGAGCAAAGAGGACTGCATGTGTTAAAATTGAAAGATACATGGATTTTTTGTTTTTGCCGCTGAATGAATATGCAAAATTTGGCGTCCCTACGTTATTTCAGGAAATAGTGGGAGATGGTCATGCAAATAGATTACTTTAGCATGTGTAATGTCATTTAATAAGCACGAAAGAAAGTGTGGGAAAGGTACTTGCATGTGCATTTTAGTACGTTTGGGAAGCAGGTATTAAAAGACAATGCAATCGATAAGATGACGGCTGTCATTGTAGCAAGTCACGTACTGGGATATTTGGAATATCCATAACTGAATGATTGCGTAACAATGGGGGCTAATTAACTGGCCCATTCTAGCTAACACTCAAAATACACAGAGAGAGAATTACTGGACACATACTGTACATCATGAAGCAAATCTTGTTATATATGGCTTCCACCTCACCTTAGAAAACTCCAAATTAGCCTGCTTGTTTAACGAATTTAGTTTGATTATGCAATGAAGCATTGTCAAACATCAATTCCATGAGGATGTTCTCATGGAGTTCTCGAAGTTCAAGCTTCATCCGAAGTTCTTTACCTGCATTCTAATATTGATTAATAACATAAATACCGTTATTTTGTAAATACAATAAAGCTGTCAGTTTGGCAACCCATAGGTTCACGTATATTTTCCCTTGTTTTATAATGCCCTGCTTCTGGAAATGTGACTAACCTGTTTTACTGGCAGCTTATTGCTTTAATCCAAGTTCACTTTCCCAGGAAGACCGTGAGAAGTGCAATTTACAGCAGGGGAAACAGACCTGCTCCTGCATGAAGTTAAAGCGTGCATGCAGAGAATGGCATTAAAATAAATTGTGAATTAATTGTGTAATATGCGGCAAATTTGTTTTCATTTCTAATTAGATGCTTAGTTCTCTTTAAAATCGTTTTGTTCAGTTATGGAACAATGGGTGAAATCAGCGAGGTTTTATAAGGGTATGGAAACCTTGTCACTGTAATTTAAAAAATATGAAGGACTAAGAATAAGGTGCGAATTCAGTTAACATGGTGACATTTATCTCCATTTTTTAACTGCAGGCTATCAAAAAAACCGTATGCACAGCGAATCCGCTGTAGCCTAGGCTATTTGAAAAACAATAAATGCAATATTACTGGACAAGGTTTTGAACTTTTTTCAGTCAAAACCATTCTATTTACTTATAGGCTGTAGGCCTAGAGAGCTGTATTGTAATGACATATGAAGCGCATTTTCAGAACTCAAATATCCGTCTATTGCAGTGCGCGAGTTTTCCATTGAATGACAATTCACGCATTAGGTGTAAATGACAATTCGCACATTAGGCTTGATATAGGTGTTATCAGCAAAGTTTTTAATGGATAGCCATTGTCCCGTAACAAAAGATTGTCCCCCAAAAGATTACAGGAATTATTGGCAAATATAGGCTACGTCATAGCTTGATGCCGGATAATTGCGAATAGTCTAGCCTATACATGTAACCTTACACATACCATCGCACATCGCCTGGATGTTGATGGAGTGGGCTGAAAGCAATTTAATGTGTCATTCCCCTTCGCTGAGGGACAGGTATGTGGTCTTTGACCTATGGACCCTTTTATTATTATGCATTTTTTGATATAGCCTACACAATAATAATATTTCATATTGTTCACATTGTGCGCCCCTGTGTGTAACAGACAGGAGGGTGTACGCACGTTGTGCACACGCCTATGTAGACGCACTTATGCGCCGTTAAAATAACATGCTAACAGTAAACAACTGCGACATGACCTTAGACCAGGTTTGCGGTGGTTTTGGCTCAAGCGCTTTCTGCGCTTTTTTTGTTTTTATTGACCAAGAAATATAGAAATGTGTTTCCCTTGTGAATTCTTAATTCAAACAAGTACCTACATCAATTAAGCACAATCTGATATCTTATGACCTGACCAGGAGAAAGAAAATTAACACATAATTTGAGTTGTGTGAAGGATGAACCTTATGTTATTTGTCCCCCATTTCAAAATAAAGGAAATGGCACTGCAACATAATCAAAGGTAGACAAAGGGAAATTATAGGAGAATTGCAGGTATTTTTCAGTAGAGAAGTATCTTCACAGCTTTCTTCCTTTTCCTCCCCTGGAACTTGCATGGGCCACTTTTTTTTTACCCTTACCCGTTAAATAAATGTAATATCCGTCTGATCTGTCTCCTCTGATTTGCTGGCCTTGTGGTGAGTGTTTGACTTCAATTTAAATTTGAGAGGGAAGCCTGCCAGCAGATTTAATTTAGGTTTTGATTTGTAATGCGAGACAATTGCTAATATGAACTATAATCTTATAATCTAAAATAGTTTAGACAATTGTTGGTGATCTAAATTGTGGAATACTTGCCAACGCAAAACAATAGCCAATGCATTTAGAAATTAATTCCGTTCTCTGAAATGCTAAAAATGCAGGTATCTATGCGGGTAAATATTCTGTGTTTGCTGAATATTCTGTTATTTGACAAAACATTTCTTTTGAAAGGTAGAACTGAACAAAAAATAGTTAATCGTTGCTGGACAGTCAACCACTGTTGTTTCTCAATCCTCTTCACGGACATTATCACGTGACCTTGATTCACAGATAAAAAAAATGGCAGTGTATTACTTTTGAATGTTGATCACTGAGGTTATGAGTCAAGGATACATGGTCTGCTATTTTATTCAAAGTAAAGAACAAACTAGTTACTTTGAATTAAATATCAGACCATGTATCCTTCACTCATAACCTCAGTGATCGATATTCAAACGTAATACACTGCCATTTTTTTTACGATTGAAAAGGAGTTTCAAATGCCTGTTTTTTTAAGCAGGCTACATTGTTTTAAGGGGAGTAACTTTTTATGACATTTTCATAGACTCCTGGGGACACAACAAGTTCTTTCCCATTTTCCCAGACTCAAATCCCCTGGGATTTCCTAAACCCAGATCTGAAATGTTGCAGCACTTTAAAGGAGGCCTATTAAAGCTTCCCTGACTTAAAGTATTACATCCACAAACCATTAAAAAGCTGTGTTATATCAGCCTTCATTCCATCTGTTAAGAAAGCTCATGTGGTTCTGCTCAACAGTAGAGCAGTGTTCTCCCTACAGGAGTCAAGTTTACATTCTGAAAGATCACAATCCTACTCAACCCTAATCCCAATCTCATTGTAGGTCTTAAAAATGACTTCAACGTGCCCCATTCTTCAAAAATACAGAACATTCCATTGTCGCACATTTGACAGTTGAGTCACATTTGTTTGGGACAATTACTGCTTACATAGGTTTATAAATCCGGTCTTCCATCTGAGAGGTGTTCTGGAACTTGCCATATGCTGCGTTATGGTGCTTTCTCTTGTAATCATGCAAGAAACAGGTGTGTGTGTGTGTGTGTGTGTGTGTGTGTGTGTGTGCGTCTTTGCACACAAGAGAGAGACAGACAAAAAGAGAGAACTGCTCTCAGGTTGTAATCTATCTTCTTACTGGAACAATGCAGCCTTTCGAGTGAACTGGCATGCCAAAAACGCGCACCTGCTGGTGGAGGCTGGCAGCCAAAATCTATGCACATTGACCATTCCAGGACTCGCATTCTGGCTGCCACAAATGTCTGTGGTCTGTGTTATCTTTCTAAATGTAAAAAGGAGGTAGATGAATGCTAAAACATGGTAATAGTATTTTCGTGGTTTGAAAAGGCGTACTTCTATAGCCCACGGTGTGTGGTCATGCCAGTGGTGACTGTGGCTGGCAGCCCCATAAGGTGGCACACAGTGGTGACTGTGGCTGGAGGCCCCATATGGTGGCACACAGTGGTGACTGTGGCTGGAGGCCCCATATGGTGGCACACAGTGGTGACTGTGGCTGGAGGCCCCATAAGGTGGCACACAGTCTGCAGCACTGCCCAGGTGAGGGAGGAATTCAGTTAGCCAGGATAACAGTGTGTCATCTTCCATTACAGTTTTTCACAATTGTTAACACACGTTTCTCAAAACAATAACGGCTTTCTCAAAACTGCACACACAAAACTGAAAACCTCACACACAAAATGCTAAACCTGACACTCCCTTTGCAAGATGACTCTTTGCCATCAAATCTCTTAACTGTTCACAAAATGGAACTTGTGTTTTCATTTGGTACACACAGCCATATTTTCAAATGACACATACCATTCATTGAGTACACACAACTAAGCATTTGCTGCACACTACCAAGCATTTACAGCACACTGAAGTGCAAAATTGAAAACACAATCATAGAAATGGAACACACCATATGAATGACAATGACTCTGGAGAATGAGCCATTTCTCCTTTTGTAAAATGTCTCAGTGTAGGCCTACTTTTTTCATAGTCAAACATAAAACAGCACACAAATATGCAGCAAAAACAAGTTTTATTTCGGTACACACAGAGAACAGTACAGTACTGTAAACCGGCCTGCTCAACCCCCCCCACTCCCCCTTCACAAAAATGAATTAGGCATCACGCCTCCGGTTCCTGTCTGGCCAGAGGGCCTCATCCACATCACAGGCAATGTTCTCCCTGTCCAAGCAGCATTGGAAGAAACGCCTCGAGTGGCGCATGAAGCCCTGACAGGCTTCAACACTCACGTCGCCACAAGCCTCCTCCATGGCCTGGAGCAGTGGGACCCGGCCCTGTGGGTTCCGTTCATATACCTTCCACCTCCAAGCTGAAAAAAACTCCTCAATGGGATTCAGGAAAGGAGAATAAGGTGGAAGGTATAGAACGGAAAAATGTGGGTGGTCCTGGAACCACTCATGCACTTGAGCAGCCCGGTGGAAGCTCACATTGTCCCAGATGACGACGTGATCGATCCGCTGTGGGCCATCTATCTGGCCAGGTGGTACCAGCAGGTCATGCAGGCCATCCAGGAAGGCGAGGAGACGGGCAGTGTTATAGGCCCCTAGGTGGGCATGATGGTGCAGGATCCCATGGTGGTTCATTGCAGCACACATTGTGATGTTCCCACCACGCTGGCCGGGGACCTCAACAATGGCCCGCTGGCCAATGACATTTCTGCCCCGGCGCCTCCTCTTCGCCAGATTGAATCCAACCTCATCAATGAAGATGTACTCATATAACTCATTAGCTGTGTCATGCTCCTGGATCCGCTGAAACAGCATGAGAATGCAAGTTACAGTATGGACACAGAGAGGTCAACACAGTGGGCTACAGTGAGACACTGTAGAAAAGGAACAATATTGGATTACAGGTACAATACATGCATGTGTCAGTGCTGAATGTATGGGACTTACAAGCACAAACTCTCGCCGTAACTCCTTGACGCGGTCTGTGTTCCGGTCGAATGGGACCCTGTACACCTGTTTCATCCGCATGGCATTCCTGCGAAGAATACGGTCCAATGTAGAGAAGCTGATGGTCTGGACGTTCCTGAATGTAGCATGGTCAGCCAGGATCCTAGTTTGTATTTGTCGGGGTGTGATAGCGTTGTTCTCACGAACCACATTTACAATTTCAGTCTCCTGTTCGGCTGTGAAAGTGTGTGTTCTTCCTCCACGGTGTGGTTCTCTTTCAGTCCTGCAAAATACAAATACTGTGAGCACACTGTATTCTATTGATATGCAGTATTACAGTACACAAGGCAAATAGATTTCGTACCTGTTCTCCTTCCTGAAGGTACTAATGATGGCAGCAACTGTAAAGCGGCTGAGATTTGGTTGGACCCTCTGGCCAGCCTTCCTCATGGTCAAACCATGGTTGAGCACATGGTCTAACCACAGTGGCCCGAATCTCATTAGAGATGACCGTTCTCCTTCTTTTTTCTCCTCCTCCTCCTCCTCCTTGTCCTCCTCCTCCTCCTTGTCCTCCTCCTCCTTGTCCTCCTCCTCCTCTTCCTCTTCCTCCTCCTCTCACTCTTACCCCTCTCCTTCTCTGGTTGTCTCTCTCTTCAAAGTTCTCCATTGTTCACCAAACAAAACAGAGGCTCAAGGCACTTTTATGCTGCAGTCCTGATTGCAAATTGCTCAACAGACCTGAATGTTTAGAGATTTGAATATTTGTGTGTTGTAGGTTGATGCTTTGCGATTTTACTTGAGAAGTGTGTGCAACAACTGAACATTGTGTGTAGTGTTTTGACAACAAGGTGATGTGTAATTGACATCAGAGTGTAAAGAAGGAAAGTCAGAGTCTAATGCAGATAAGGGAGTGTGAAGTAGTGCCAAATTGGGTCGAGCGATTGGTACATGAAGTGAAGGTTGTGCAAATTGTGCCGAATTTTCGCTTTTTGTGTGTTAACAATTGTGAAAAACTGTAACAACCCCTGCTGGTTTACTGGGTGACCGCATGTCTGCCTGTTGAACTGCACATGAAGTGTCTTATGATCAATGTGCAGTGTCATGTGCAGTGTCTTATGATCAATGTGCAGTGTCTTATGATCAATGTGCAGTGTCTTCTGATCAATGTGCAGTGCCTTATGATCAATGTGCAGTGTCTTATGATCAATGTGCAGTGTCTTCTGATCAATGTGCAGTGCCTTATGATCAATGTGCAGTGTCTTATGATCAATGTGCAGTGTCTTATGATCAATGTGCAGTGTCTTATGATCAATGTGCAGTGTCTTCTGATCAATGTGCAGTGTCTTATGATCAATGTGCAGTGTCTTCTGATCAATGTGCAGTGTCTTATGATCAATGTGCAGTGTCTTCTGATCAATGTGCAGTGTCTTCTGATCAATGTGCAGTGTCTTATGATCAATGTGCAGTGTCCTCTGATTGGGAAGTCCAAAATGGGGAGAAAAGGCATTGAAAAAATAAGTGGTTTCTTGCATCAATTTCTTCTGCAGAGGCAATACAATAGGTTTTTTTTTTATATATACCCTTTTTTACAATACAATGTTTCCCCTTCAAGTTAAACACATTGTTAAACAGCCCTGTGGCAAAATCTATGTTAATGAAAAATGAATCTTTTCCTAATGAAATTTTGATATCACAAATCATTTGCCCCCAGCTGTTGTAATGTATAATTTAACTGGAAATACCCTCAAACACATAGTTTAATATAAAATCCATTGTTTAAATAGTCATAACATGTTGTACAGACACTCCCTTTAAGCAATTTAGCCCAAAGTATCATAAACCCTTTCATTCTTATTTTTTCATAGAAATTAAAGCACACTCTGGGACAATCTTAAATTTAATATGCATTACCTTAACTAATGACTCATGTATACAATACAGTTTCTTTCACAAGTTAGTCTGTGGATTATATGGAAGAGAATCACATCCCATTATTTTCCATCCACTGTATATTAATTCACAGTGATGGTTCTATTTATATATGCAATTACAGGAAATTCCTTAGCTGGTGCATGGAGGGAATGGCAGTGTAAGTTAGCTGGTGCATGGAGGGAATGGCAGCGTAAGTTAGCTGGTGCATGGAGGGAATGGCAGTGTAAGTTAGCTGGTGCAGGGAGGGAATGGCAGTGTAAGTTAGCTGGTGCATGGAGGGAATGGCAGCGTAAGTTAGCTGGTGCATGGAGGGAATGGCAGCGTAAGTTAGCTGGTGCATGGAGGGAATGGCAGAGTAAGTTAGCTGGTGCATGAAGGGAATGGCAGTGTAAGTTAGCTGGTGCATGGAGGAAATGGCAGTGTAAGTTAGCTGGTGCATGGAGGGAATGGCAGCGTAAGTTAGCTGGTGCATGGAGGGAATGGCAGGGTAAGTTAGCTGGTGCATGGAGGAAATGGCAGTGTAAGTTAGCTGGTGCATGGAGGGAATGGCAGTGTAAGTTAGCTGGTGCATGGAGGGAATGGCAGCGTAAGTTAGCTGGTGCATGGAGGGAATGGCAGCGTAAGTTAGCTGGTGCATGGAGGGAATGGCAGCGTAAGTTAGTTGGTGCATGGAGGAAATGGCAATGTAAGTTAGCTGGTGCATGGAGGAAATGGCAGTGTAAGTTAGCTGGTGCATGGAGGGAATGGCAGCGTAAGTTAGCTGGTGCATGGAGGAAATGGCAGTGTAAGTTAGCTGGTGCATGGAGGGAATGGCAGTGTAAGTTAGCTGGTGCATGGAGGGAATGGCAGTGTAAGTTAGCTGGTGCATGGAGGGAATGGCAGAGTAAGTTAGCTGGTGCATGGAGGAAATGGCAGTGTAAGTTAGCTGGTGCATGGAGGGAATGGCAGCGTAAGTTAGCTGGTGCAGGGAGGGAATGGCAGTGTAAGTTAGCTGGTGCATGGAGGAAATGGCAGCGTAAGTTAGCTGGTGCATGGAGGGAATGGCAGCGTAAGTTAGTTGGTGCATGGAGGGAATGGCAGTGTAAGTTAGCTGGTGCATGGAGGGAATGGCAGAGTAAGTTAGCTGGTGCATGGAGGGAATGGCAGAGTAAGTTAGCTGGTGCATGGAGGGAATGGCAGAGTAAGTTAGCTGGTGCATGGAGGGAATGGCAGAGTAAGTTACCTGGTGCATGGAGGAAATGGCAGTGTAAGTTAGCTGGTGCATGGAGGGAATGGCAGAGTAAGTTAGCTGGTGCATGGAGGGAATGGCAGTGTAAGTTAGCTGGTGCATGGAGGGAATGGCAGAGTAAGTTAGCTGGTGCATGGAGGGAATGGCAGAGTAAGTTACCTGGTGCATGGAGGGAATGGCAGAGTAAGTTAGCTGGTGCATGGAGGGAATGGCAGGGTAAGTTAGCTGGTGCATGGAGGGAATGGCAGCGTAAGTTAGCTGGTGCATGGAGGGAATGGCAGAGTAAGTTAGCTGGTGCATGGAGGGAATGGCAGAGTAAGTTAGCTGGTGCATGGAGGGAATGGCAGAGTAAGTTAGCTGGTGCATGGAGGAAATGGCAGTGTAAGTTAGCTGGTGCATGGAGGAAATGTCAGTGTAAGTTAGCTGGTGCATGGAGGGAATGGCAGAGTAAGCCTCACTTGCTTTTAACAACAGTTTAGTTTAGTAAAGGGTCATCTAGCGTCATGCACATTATGCTATAGCTGATGACTGAAACTCAGCCCAAACACGTCTGTTTGTGTAATCAATCCCTGTCACATCTGCGCTCATTGGCAGTTCCAGGACACTGGCTATCTGTGTTTTACAGCCGTTTCTAACACGAAAAAGAAACAGCGACCACAGCTGCACCTTTCATTCCACTCTGCCGTCGTCAGGTTTGGAGAACACCATCACACCCCCCCCCTCCTGTCTTGGGGGCCAGACCCAGTCTTTCAGTGCCTCAGCTGTTGATGGGATACCAGCCATATAACACCAGATGTAAACCCCGGCACAGCCACAGAACAACTCAGAACAAATTAGCGAGCTTTCTTCATCTTCGAGTACTGTATGTCAGTTTAAATGAGACAGTGTGGGCATTAAAATAATAATCATTAAAATAATAATCATGGTAGGCAGGAACTTATACACTCATACACTGCATCACAATCGGGATGGATTTATGGGTTTTATTCATTCTGCTGGAAGTATAGGTAAACCTCAACATTAAACTCAACCGTTGGCGTATCCTCATATTCTTTTTTTTTTTTTTTGGGGGGCGGGCGGGGGGGTTGTGTTCCCCCAATGTTGGAAAAATACTGATGTTTCCCCCCCAATATTCGCTTTCCTTTGAATGAAATGATAAAGGCGAACTCTAATTCTATTGGCTCTCACTCTCAACCAAACGTGAACATGGTGCGCAAATTCTGAAGAACTTAATATAAAAGCCATTGCATGTGTAGTCCATTATCAGATCAAAAACGTCTACGACGTAAAAAAAGCCAAGTTACTCACGCATAGCCTACGTAGCGCTGTCCATAAGTTCTTAATTCCAACTTGCAAAAACTAGGCCTGCCTTTAAAAGTCTTGATGTCAAGTGGCCAAGTTACAACTAACAATATTGCCTATCGTAGCTCACACTAAATAAACTAGCTCTATTTCAAAGCAATGCTATCAAAACTTTCCTAAATTATTTAATGCAACTTGGCCCTGTGTTTCTTCATCTTTGCAAGTGAGGAGATTGTGCCTCATGGAACAACATATGATTTCAATGAATGTTTTTAACAGTTGATGAATAATTACACTCCAGAAAGGATATGGTTGTACTTTGTTGGCAAGTTTACTTGTATGTACATGTATGTACATGTATGTATGTTAAAATGTACAGGTTTTAAAATGTTAACTGCTGCTACAGCATTCTTTACAATTCACAAACAGACATTTATATGAAGAAACATCATGTACAATAGAGAAAGGGGTGATGAATAAATAAATGCAGATAAAAATGAGTAATATTTTTACCTAGAAAATAGCGTACATAAAGCATTTTTACAAACGTATCCAGACATGTTTGAGGGTCAGATGGTGGCAAATAAGTAATAGTACCAATTCTCTTAACATAATAGTATTTATGATATTTGCAAACAGAATTTTGTGAACACAAGGATATCTATGCTCTGTAGGACCACACAGGTTTTGATAGAAATCCAAATAAATAAATCAATAAATACATAATAATAATAATAATAATACATTTTATTCATTCTGTGCTTTTCATAGACCCAAAGCAGTACTGCTTTGGGTCTATGAAAAGCACAGAATGAATAAAATGCAGACAATTGTTCAAACATGCCCTATAGTGTAGTAATTTTTCTGTTTAATTTCTAAGTGCAACACATCTGAATCAGAGTATTTCCACTATAATTTATTTTCATTTTGCAGTTTGATGTGGCACATACAGTTTCATTGACCACATTCTCTTGAGATGGTAAGATGAAGAAACACAGGGCCAAGTTGCATTAAATAATTTAGGAAAGTTTGGATAGCATTGCTTTGGAATAGAGCTAGTTTATTTAGTGTGAGCTACGATAGGCAATATTGTTAGTTGTAACTTGGCCACATTTTGATATCAAGACTTTTAAAGGCAGGCCTAGTTTTTGCAAGTTGGAATTAAGAACTTATGGACAGCGCTATGTAGGCTATGCGTGAGTAACTTGGCTTTTTTTACGTCGTAGACGTTTTTGATCTGATATCACTTATTTTTTATAGCTAACTAATGATGAATAATGCCTGAAGATAAACACGGAGAGAGACATGCATTCCAAAGAAATGTATGGAGACATTCGCTTAACCATAACGCCCTCTATTGACAAGAATGAGAACAGTTATCCTATTACAGACAGCACACAATTACATTAAAAGAGTTTGTAGATGAGCAGTATTTAATGTGTAATGAAATACAATGAACAGCACCACCTGAGCTATGGACCATGAAGAAGCATGTAAATGAATGAACCAAGTCTACATGGAGACATACATGCACAATGGGCTAGACGCAAACACATTCTAGCTGAAAGACATACAGCCTCAATAGCTAGTACAGCCTAAATACACTGCCCGGCCAAAAAAAAAGTCGCACACTGTAATATTTTGTTGGACCGCCTTTAGCTTTGATTATGGCGCGCATTCGTCGTGGCATTGTTTTGACAACCTTATGCAACGTCACAACATTTATTTCCGTCCAGACTTGCATTAATTTTTGGCCGAGATCTTTTATTGACGACGAGAGAGTCGAACCACTCCGTGAAGTCTTCTCCAGCACATCCCAAAGACTTTCAATGGGGTTAAGGTCAGGACTCTGGTGGCCAATTCATGTGTGAAAATGATTCCTCATGCTCCCTGAACCACTCTTTCACAATTTGAGCCCGATGAATCTTGGCATTGCCGTCCTGGAATATGCCCATTGATGGGATAACCTGGTCATTCAGTACATTCAGGTACTCAGCTGACTTCATTTTATTGCTGCATAACGTTGCTGAGCCTAGACCTGACCAATTGAAGCAACCCCAGATCATAACACTGCCTCCAGAGGCTTGTACAGTGGGCACTATGCATGACTGGTGCAACTGCGACTTTTTTTTTGGCCAGGCAGTGTAGTTTGCATCAGTAAAATATGAGAAATACAGTTTTAAAATAGGGCTATTAGTATTCTATGAAATATATTTAACGTTAGGCTATTCAACACTGGATTTCCGGATGCGTAACTCCAACCTTCCATGTGTGGGCTACGAGCTAGCGAGCCAGCTAGTGAGTTCATAAGCACAGCAGTTAGGCTATTCAACACTGGATTGCCGGATGCGTAACTCCAACCTTCCATGTGTGGGCTACGAGCTAGCGAGCGAGCTAGTGAGTTTCTGCACAGCAGTTTTTTTTCCGGTAGTGTAGAACGTTACCTGCGGGAAATGTTTTGGTACCGGACAGCTAGATTTAGTTTAGTTTTCTGTAGTGCAATGAATGTAGGCTATAATGCATGTTGATTCGCTTCGTAGTAGCCTAGCTTGTTTCTGCTTCCTGACGAGAAGCAGGAAGTAACGTTGGCGAACAAGCTTAATTGGACAACGCATATTTCCCAGGAATCTTAGCCAGAAATAAAACAGTAGATACTACTAAGAAAGTACATACCAGAGATTATTCTTCTTCTTCTTATTATTATTATTATTATTATTATTATTATTATTATTATTATTATTATTATTATAATAATTAAAAGTGTTTGCAGTAAGCTACATTATCAGCAGAGTAGCGTAGACTAGAGCCACATTCAGAGGCTATCTATTTATTTATAAGTGACTAACCATGAATCAGATATGTTTGAGGAATTGGCGGTTTATAAATCCGATCACTTAAAGCAGGGGTGTCAAACTCCAGTCCTGGAGGGCCGCAGTGTCTACAGGTATTTGTGGTTTCCTTTCAATCAGCACCCAGTTAAAGCATTGAGAACAAGTCGTGTGGACTTCTTAGCCAATTAGTGACTTAAATTAATCACTTGTGCTTAAACGCACCAAAAACCAGCAGACACTGCGGCCCTCCAGGACCGGATCTTGACACCCCTGACTTAAAGGCTTTCAGCTTAAAAGAGGCTATCCTCAATTCTTAATGTAGGCTATTATCGTAAATTCTTAATTTTCCTAGTAGTTAATTGTATGGTGACCTTGTGTTATGTGTGAAAAGGATAAAGTGAACAGAGCTGAAGTGAAGGAATTAATGAATAAAGAAATGTTGGCCGAGGCAAGGGGTTTCCACAGTCAGACAGTCATGACCGCAAGAGCAGAGCGTAACACCCTCCCCAAAACCAGACAAAAGCGAGCGTCCGGTTCGGGGAGGGTGTGATAAAGTGCAAGTGAAATACAAGTGAAACATTGAACAGTTAATATTGTAAAACCTCTTTTGCCTTTGCAATAAAAATACGTTAATGTGTCAATGTGAAAATAATAATAGTCTAAGAAATGAAAAGTACTTAACAGTTGCACATTGTTTTTGTGGAAAATACACATGTGCCCTGCTGGGCTTGAATCCACAATCCACTGTGTGAGAGACTGCAGTTTTTACCACTAAGCCACAGTAGCTTCTTGGAAAGCATGAAGCCATTAGCTATATTAACATTAAAAAAACATTAGTATGAAGCGTTTTTATTGGACGATATGCTTGATGAGCAGGTATATGGACCATACCCTCAAATAATAATTCTCCCCATTAGATAACATCGCGACGGAGGCAGGCAGTTTGGCAGGAAAATGGGAAGAAGAAGAAGCGGAAGAGGAAGGAGAAAAACGGCAAAATAACCCAAGTTTGGGGCTTTATTGTGTGGATGTGTGGATGTGTGAAGTTGTATCTGAATGCTGTGTGGTTACATAAGGTCAGAACATACAGAAGTTAATGTTTTTAAGGGCTGAGAGTCTATGGTCATTGTGGTTACTTCTGTATGAAACCCTGAAAAGTGCCAAACTGTCGGTGCTGTATAGGTATGGGGCATGCCCCACCAAGCCGTAACTTGGCGGATGGCATACGTGCCATCCCAATATAGCTACAGTAGCCTCGGTTCAACAAACATGTCTACTTCATGGTTACTCACATTTTTATTTATAATAGAAAAGTGAGTAACCATGATATATACATGAATAAATCACATATTTTTATCATGTGATGATGCCGAATGATGTAAGTAACTCTTAGCTAGTTTTGGGGGTGAAATTTGAATGTCAGCTAGCTAGTAGCTGATGAAGATGAGCAATGAAGAACCCAAGCTACAACAAAGCTAATTACAATGCCTTATAAAAACAAAAGTGGATCTCAGAAGAGAAAATAGAAAACGGTCCAGCAGAAAAAGGTAGCCAAGTTACCAGAGTTGGATGGGTTTTTGTTAAAGTGGTCACCGACTCGCGACTCAACCGTGGCAAAGCGGCGATATCAATAACTTTCCCCGCTCAACTGCTGTCATTTAAGACCCGTTTTAGAGCTGAGATCGCTCAACACACCTCCATCACATTGAGTTGGCTATCCATCAGCTACTCATCATCACAAGTTCAATACGACCAACCAGAGTCTAGTGTTGACTCTCCGATGATTAAAGCAACAGGACTATAACTTCCTTATCGAATCTTGTCAAGTAAAATCACGCATTGCTTCTTATTCCTATATGTATTGTGGGTATAATTGGATTTTAAATGTAACTGTAAACACTTAGTTTGGTTGAAAAAATGTAGCAATTTCTCCATTATAGCCTAAGGCAGGGGGCCTCAATCTTATCCAGAAAGGGCCGGAAGCAGTTACACACCTGATTCTACTAATCAACCACTAGTCTTTGCTAAGAACCTTGATTAGTAAAATCAGATGTGTTACTGTTTCTGATTCTTTCTATTTTTTTGAGGCCCCCTGGCCTAAGGTGAAATTGGGAGGTGCAGTGGATTGGACGGCATATTGTTTGCTGCAACTTCGCCAATAGAAGTAAGTGACTTCATCCATTCAATGTCATAGAGTTCAGTGCTTTGCCCACTCACGAGGGTATCGCCATCTCACCGACTGCTATTCTAGCCAAAATTAAAGTTAATAAAGGACTATGTGCGGAGCAATATAAGACAGGAGAGACTGAATGGACTATGGGCTATAACTGTTATTTTCTACTGAATTTGAAGGAGATTGTTGGCAATTTTGCACACTCGGATTCCCTTCAAATGAGTGAGTAGAAAAAGCTTTTAAAGTTATAAGTTGAGTTGGGCCGCTGCTGTGCACCTCAATAATTGTGTTTTTGATTAGTGTGAGCAAATCCGTATTGCTAAAGAGTTAGACTTGGTAATGAAAAGTTTATTAAGGATAACCGTAATCCACATGCACTCTTTATAAAAGTGGAAGCACCAGATCATTTTCAAGCTCCAAAACTTTAAGTAGTGTGGGTGAGGATTTAATTTCTTGAAAATTGCTTACTATGGATAATAAATGAGTTGTATTTTAATTGACTTTTTAAAAATGATCCCCATATTACAGCAGTCCTGGGGGTTATGTGTCTTCGTCATTGTGGTATTATGGAATAAGAGTGTAAGGAATGCCTTTATTTTGTAGTAACGGGATGTGACGTGAGACCTGGGTGAGTTAGGGAGAGTCCTGTTCATGCACACTAGTATACTGCTGCTGTACAGAGTTGCTAAATAAAGACAGACTCCGATTACGTCGTTGTACGAACCTCATTATAAGAATAACTTGACATGGTGTCAGAACTGGGTGACTTGTAAGCAAAAAAAAAAAAAGAAGAAGAGGAAAGTGTATCGTTTTGGCGGAGGAATGGGAGACGAGCCGGCAGATATGGCGCAACCTACACCAACTGCTACGTTCACAATACAACCTCCAGAGCCATTCGATTTTACCAAGCCTCAAGAATGGGAGCGTTGGATTAGGAGATTCGACCGCTTTCGGCTTGCAAGCAACTTAAACGCAACGTCGGAAGAAAACCAGGTAAACACGTTAGTATATTGCATGGGCGATGAAGCCGAAGATGTGCTAAAGGGGCTAACGCTAACTGCAGATGAGAGGAAGAAGTACACGGATGTCAAGGCGGGCTTTGATGCATTTTTTGTGCCTAAAAAGAATGTAATCTACGAAAGAGCCAAGTTCAATCAGCGTGTGCAACTGCCGGGAGAAACGGTGGATTCCTTTATCACTGCTCTATACGGATTAGCTGAACACTGCAATCATGGACAGTTACAGAACGAGCTGATCCGCGACAGGTTAGTGGTCGGGCTGAGAAACGTCTCATTGCCAGAAAAGCTACAGCTAGACAGAGACTTAACCCTTGAAACTGCTATAACAAAGACTGAAGAAGTGAGAAGACAGCAGTCTGACTTAAGAGGAGAAAATGGCGGTGCTAGCAAGTGCTCTAATGTTGATGCTGTGCATACTAAAAGCTACAGAAAACCCAAATTTCCCTCAAAGCCTCAGCCACAAGCACAAACACCAGGCAAATATAAATATAATGCACGGCCACAGCCAGGTTCAAAGGCCTGTTATAGATGTGGAAAAATGCCCTTGCATGAAAAATTAGAATGCCCTGCTACAGATGCTGTGTCACAACTGTGGCAAAAAGGGACATTATGGCAAAGTGTGCAGAAACAGTGCAAAATCTCTGAATGCTGTCACTACAGAGGAAGAAGAGAGTTTTTTCCTTGGAGCCGTGGATGCTGGAAAAGACCCGTGGACAGTGCAGCTACAAAGTGAGACAAAAAAAGTGTGCTTTAAAATAGACACTGGTGCTGATGTCACCGCCCTGCCAGCCGAGGTGTACCAAGACATTACAGGGGGGCCTGATGTGACGCGCCTGGCAGTGTCTACACGCCCATTGTTTGGGCCAGATGACAATGTACTTTCTGTCCTAGGTGTAGCCAGAGAAACACTGCGCAGAGGCAAAAAGACAGCCATAGAGGACATTTATGTCGTAAAAGTCCTGCACACTGCACTGTTGGGAAGGCCTGCCATAGAACAGCTTCAGCTTGTGTGCAGGGTTGACAGCATCACCATGGAATCTGTGAAACAACAGTATCCCAAGCTGTGTAGCGGCTTGGGTCTTGTTCGGAGGCCATACTCAATTAAATTAAAGCCAGAGGTTGTGCCCTTCTCTCTCCACACACCACGCAGAGTCCCTCTGCCGCTTATGGGAAAAGTGAAGGAGGAGATAGACCGTATGGAGAAGATGGGCGTAATCACCAAGATTGAGGAGCCGACTGATTGGTGCGCCGGGATGGTGGTGGTGCCGAAAAAAGCAGGTAATGTTCGCATTTGTGTGGATTTCACAAGGATGAATGAATCAGTATGCAGAGAAAAGTTTATCCTGCCTTCTGTCGAGCACACTCTGGGCATGCTAGCTGGCGCAACAGTATTCAGCAAATTAGATGCCAATATGGGCTTTTGGCAAGTACCATTGACAAAAGAGTCTGCCAAATACACCACCTACATCACGCCTTTTGGGCGCTACTACTTTAACTGGCTACCCTTCGGCATAGCTTCAGCCCTCGAGCACTTTCAAAGGATGATGATGACAGAAGTGACCGGTGGCCTGGAGGGGGTACTGTGTCACATGGATGACATCCTGGTCTGGGGACAGACGCAGGACGAGCATGATATGCGGCTACATGCGGTGCTAAAGAAGGCACAAAAGGCCGGCATTACGCTCAACATGGACAAATGTGAGTTCACACGCCACACTGTCAGATTCCTGGGTCATGTGATTTCAGCAAATGGAGTGAAGCCAGATCCAGAGAAGACGAGAGCTGTACAAGAGATGGATGCACCCAAAAATGTCAGCGAACTCAGGAGTTTTCTGGGTATGGTCAATCAGCTGGGCCGCTTCTTGCCTAACCTGGCTGAAAAAGACAAAGTGCTACGAGACCTGCTGTCCAAGAAGAACCACTGGTACTGGGGGACAGAGCAGCAGGCTGCCTTTGATCAGTTAAAAACAGAGCTGTCATCCACACCAGTGCTCACACTATACAACCCAAACAGTGCACTAAAAATCTCTGCTGATGCCTCTTCCTTTGGCCTGGGGGCAGTCCTGTTGCAGAAGAGCGATGCCATGTGGTCACCTGTGGCATATGCATCCAGGTCAATGACACCAACAGAGCAGCGCTATGCTCAAGTAGAGAAGGAGGCATTGGTTGCAACGTGGGCATGTGAGAGGTTCAGCTGTTTCATCCTGGGAAGACCATTCGAGCTAGAAACTGACCATAAGCCGTTGGTGAGTCTGCTGGGAGGCAAAGCTTTGGATGACCTCCCACCAAGAATCCAAAGATTTAGGATGAGACTCATGAGGTACAACTATACAGTCAATCATGTCCCTGGCAAAAGCTTGTGGACAGCCGACACCTTATCTCGTGCTCCTCGGAGAGCCGCAAGAGCACACACAGATACAAGCCTACTAGAGGACACCAACATCTATGTAGACTCTGTCATCAGCAACATTCCTGTCAGTGGAGATTATCTGAGCAGCCTACGTGAGCACCTGAAGGCAGACAGCACATGCTCTGCACTGATGGAGTACTGCACAGACGGCTGGCCTGACAAAAGCCAACTGCAGGGAGAGCTGAGACATTACTGGGCTGATAGAGCAGTGCTGACTGTGCACGATGGACTGCTGCTGCAGGGCACGAGGCTCGTCATCCCATCAGCCTTACAAGGTGATGTGCTGCAGAGACTACATGAGGGACACCTGGGGGTGACAAAGTGCAGGGGCCAGGCCAAACAGACGGTATGGTGGCCAGGACTCAGCAGCCAGCTGAATGACATGGTGCTGAAATGTAGAACCTGCATTCAAGAGAGAAGGAACGTCAAAGAGCCGCTGATGCCAACGGAGATGCCAGACAGGCCTTGGCAAACCTTGGGAGCTGACCTGTTCACGCTGAAAGGCAAGACCTATCTACTAGTAGTAGATTATTTCTCAAGGTATGTGGAAATTGCGCTGCTGTCACCCACAAGGTCCACAGATGTGGTGGTGCACCTGAAATCCATGTTTTCTCGTCATGGAATTTGTGAATTTCTTAAAAGTGACAATGGGCCCCAGTTCTCTGGTAGCCACTTTAAAGCCTTTGCAGCAGAGTATGGCTTTGTGCACATCACGAGCAGCCCCAAGTTTCCTCAGAGCAATGGGGAGGCGGAACGCGCTGTACAAACCGTGAAAAACCTGCTAACAAAGGCATCAGACCCATATCTTGCATTGCTGGCCTACAGAGCAACCCCGCTACAGAACGGCTATAGCCCGGCCGAGCTGTTGATGGGGCGCCGCCTCCGCACTACAGTTCCTGCCCTTCCAACTCTAATGGATCCAGTTTTGCCTGACTACAACGCGCTGGAGGCCAAAGAAAGGGAGAAGAGGAGGAACGACGCAAGAGCCTTCTACAAGAGACACGGAGCGGGAAACCTGGAGCCACTCGTACCTGGGGAAGATGTGTGGATCACCGATGCACGAGTCCAGGGCACAGTGCTATCTATACACAACACCCCTCGCTCTTATATCGTCCAGGTGCCTCAGGGCACACTGAGGAGGAACCGGCATCACTTGGTGCCACTGCAGACCAACAGTGGGGTAGTCGACGCTGATGAGCCACCGGTGGGAGAAGATTCACCTACATCAGAGCCAGCTCCACCAGTGACAACATCACCAGAGCCAGCTCCACCTGTGACAACATCACCCAGCAGAGAGGGCCCCGCCACAGAGACTGTGCGGACCAGGTGTGGGAGAGAGGTTAGAAAGCCGCAGAGACTTGATTGGTGATTTGTTGATTTGGTTTCTACAGTAAAAAAAAAAAAAAAGAGTGAAATGTGATTGTGAAATTGTTCTGCTTTACTGTTTACATTTACCTGAAACCTGAGAGTTTAAGTTTTGAAGAACACAAAGTAATAGTTCACAGTATGGTAATGTGTAAGTTATTTTATTTCTGTTTTGCATGCTTGAAACAGGGACAGATCAGGGACAGGTCTTCCAGCAAAAGGGCAGAATAAACCCCTTAAGACCTGCAGAGACAAAGGTAGTCCACCCTTTGTTCTCAAAGAAAGGGAGATGTGGTATTATGGAATAAGAGTGTAAGGAATGCCTTTATTTAGTAGTAACGGGATGTGACGTGAGACCTGGGTGAGTTAGGGAGAGTCCTGTTCATGCACAGTAGTATACTGCTGCTGTACAGAGTTGCTAAATAAAGACAGACTCCGATTACGTCGTTGTACGAACCTCATTATAAGAATAACTTGACAGTCATCTTGATGTCATAGATCGGGAGGATAATGGAATGCGCAGCGACTGACGTGTTGGCTATGGCTATTTGAGACTGACTACTAATATCTGTAATACAGTAATGTAATGCAAACTCTTTTCAGAGAAAAATCAGCTGTTGAATTATTTCTTCTATTGTAAGATTGTCTCTTTGAGCTTTTTCCTTTTTCCATTGGTGAAGAAATGTCGATGTGCTGATATACCACAAGTAAGTTGTTTATGTAGCTGCAGTATGAAACTGTCCTTAACAGAGTGTTGCTGTAAAAGAGCGTGCATGCTCAGTCAGCGTACCTTGCATAAATAAAGGTTAATAATCTTTTTTTCCCTCCTGAACAGACCTCTGGGGAAAAGACAAAAGTGAATGTGGCAATGAGAGTCAGACCTAGAGGTTGAAGGTCATGTACTCTAGTCAGGATCATTAGCGTGAAACCATTAGGGCAGATTGTAAGTAAATAATTGTCCTAATTCACCACTTTCCTGAGAGAGACAATGGGTGTCGTCATGACACTCGACACTTCCGGGACGCCAGAGGTTGCCAGTTATTCCTTTCCGGTTTACCCAACGCTTTCGCCGACCAAAATGTAGCTAAGGCTGGCTTTACACGGTGAAACTTTCACGCAACTAGTTGCAGGTTGCAAATTGCATGCAACATAATTTCCATGCAACTTGACAGTTACACGAAGCAATTAAAAAAATAATCAGTCCCATGCAACACGATTTAATATTTTATTTCACTAAAATTTGCTAGCTAGATTGGTAATTTATTTTCATCTGTCATATTGTTTTCTCGCTAGATTATTTCAAGTGGGAAAACATCTGAAAAAAATAGGCTACTATAGATACAGAGTTTGATACTATTAGATGTAATTTGTCATATCTAAGACATTTCGCTGGATAAAATGTTTTTAATACACAGATTATGCGAAGTAACTTGCTCGCCTTCGCAACCAGCATTGCTCACGTTAGCTAACGTTACATTAGGTAAAGCCCTACTATGTTACGTTCATATTTACAAACTGAATAAATACTGCACCTCTAACCACAAAACTGCTTTGCTAGATTATAGTTGTTGTAACTAAGATATTTGACGAATACAAACTTTTTAAATCAGCGGATTTAGCGTTATGTGCCGGCTTTATTAATCAGCTGTTGGTGTTGCTATGGTTACCATTCATAAAAGGGTGTGTGAAATTAGTAGTTTGACGACATCATCTGACAAGTTGTCAACAAAGTTGAGAGTTTTGCAACTGTTGCGGCTGAGTTTCAGACAAGTTTCAAGTGCGTTGCAGAGGGCTTTACACCATGCAACTGAATTGCAACTTAGTTTCACCTAAGTTTCAAGCAACTAAAGTTGCGTGAAAGTTTCACCGTTTAAAGCCAGCCTAACGTTTACTTTTTATGCCAAATGTACCGTTCTCAGTCACAGGATAGCTAGATAATGTCTTCGGGCTCAACATGTGCCATTGTCGGGTGCACAAATAACTCGCGAAAACTTAAGGATTTTATGAATGGAGCCTGTTTTCAACACAGACAGACTTGCAAGACATTTTGTTGTCCGGCACCCTACGCGCTACATTCAATTCCCAAGGACGAGGCGAAAACAAGAGAAGAAAGTAAACTCGCAGACTTTTTTACACAATACTTTACCGATTTTATTGCTATGTAGATAATTATAAGCCTCTGTGCTTTTGTAATTTCTAAGTTCCTCGCCATCAACGCCCTCACTAAGAATGAAGTAGTTGACAATGTCAACGTAGCTAACGTCGGGCCACTGTTTCATATCGTCTACCCATTCCGTTAGGATAGACGGATGCGGCACTTTCACCGTATTATCGCCAGTACTTGTTAGATAATCCGATCCATGTAACCATCTGCGAAATGTGGCCATTTTAAATAATGTTCGTCTTCATATACATTTAGTTAGCAGTTAGCTAGCTACAAACGTAAACACAGTAGACCGGACGGAAGAAACCGGCTTCCGCTATGACGCCGCTATGAATCATGGGAAAGGTCAGAGTTCGGGAAAGTTGTGAATAGGCCTCAGAAGTCGTAACGCAGAGCAAACACCTTTGACCAAATATGGATTTCCGGATGAAAGCGAAATTTCTCGTAATCGTCCTTTCATGTTTCACGTCATCATCCCTGTCACAGTCAGTGATTTAAGCTGCAGTTTAAAACTCTGACATTTTTATCCGGGCACATTTATCTCATAAATGGCACTGGATCCACTGAATTCTGATGCCGCTTTCTATCTGAAATAGTTATTCTGCTAGCACATAGCTAGCTGCGCATGTTATATATGTCACAGTTAGCGGTTCTGAGATCTCTGGTGAGAGCGACGGTGACTAGCAAACAAGTTAGTGCTAGCTAGCGAACTTTCATGTAACATGGCAGTGTCAATGTGTAGTATGTATTCTTCATTTAACAGATAATTCACACTCGAGGAAACAGATATATATTAAAGCGATGTGGCGAACCTGTGGTAGGTATCTATCATGAATATTGGCAAGGCTAGAGGATGTTTGGCAGGACATGAAGTGAGGTGGTAGCAAGCCCAATAATAGCCGTCTCAATATTCATCATGATACCACAGGTTAGAGTTCAATATTGCTTTTATTAAACGGCGTGGCCCTATATCTTATAATAATTCACCAAAGACAACAACTTTAAAAGTAATGTTTTCATAGATGTGTGCTGAATTCATTAGGTTACTAAGCAACGATAATGGATAGCGTGGAAATCCGTAGCCTACGGACTGCAAAGCCGAGAGTAGTCTACGGCATGAGTTTTTTCATGAATACATTGATTGAACTGGCCTAATCGTTGTCATCAAAGTAGGCTATAAAAGCAACTACAGGTGAGCAGATACGATCAAACTACACAGCATGTGAACCACTTTGAAAATTAAGCAACATTATGCTAACTTATGCAATTTTATGCCAAATGTGACATAACCAACAATAGTCACCTGGCTAGTGGCTAAGCATTATACTGGGTGACATAAAACATGCTTATTTAGGAGGCTAGGCTAACTGTGACACATCTGGCATAACATCTTGCATAAGAAGGTGTTATGTCACCCTTTATGAAGCATGACATTTGCTTATGTATGATTTTTGAAGCCATTATGTCATGTTTATGAAGGCTTTATATTACAAACATGTATTCATATGGAGACTTCGTTTAAAGTATGACCGAACTTACTTATTTTTTCTACATGGTATGGATCCAGCCTAGCCTTAGCACTTGAGAGCAGACCTATGGAGCAAACGCTTTCATAGCTAACGTTAATGTTAGCTAACTGTTAATATTAAATTCTGTTAACGTTAAGTAGTTTGTTGTATCAAGCTCAAGTAGCCTATTAGTGCTTGTTACAGCAGCTAAAGCCCCCTAAAATAGGTCTTCTGCCGCCACTGGCTGCTAGCAATTTGCTTTTTAAAATTACACCAAATTTTTTTAGATTATAAAAAATGGCTGAAAAACATTTACAAACAAACGTCCAAATGTCATATATTATTTTGAAGGAATTAGGGAAACCCCGTTAATTTCTCCCATAGGCCGTCTATTTCCTTGATCTGAAAGTCTCGAAAATGCTAACAAATCTGGAGGAAATGACGACACGACTTCTGAGGCCTATAGTCTGTGAATTAAAGGAGGCCCTTTTTTGGGAGGAATAACTGAGCCAAAAAGGGTTTGGGCCTTCTTTTAGTTTGCACACATCCAAAGACAAGTACATTGGGTCAGTGATCTACAGGTACAGATAATGAGACAAGGGCAAGAGAAAAGCTGCATGGATTCCTTTTCTCTGTCCCTCGAGAATATTAATAACTAAAAGAGCTACTGCGCAGAAACCCAGAGCTGAATGACTGTGGATTAGGACTAAATGTCTGCTTGGATCTTCTATTTTGCAGACTTCTCTGCCTTTCGACACGTGTGCTCCAATCAGCCACTTCAAAGATAAGAATTCAACTCCTCCTGACCCGAAGACCCATCATAAATCACTCCCAATTCCCCCTTCCTTAAACACTCTTGGCGTCTACTTAGAAAATCTTGACTGAAAAATATTAAACATGAGGGAGACCTACACATACTTCCTACTTCTTCCTATCTGGTACATGGCTCATCAAATGTTTGCCAGTCACATTCAAAAAGCAATACCAACGTAACAGTGCAGGTCATATAGTTATACTCAAGGCATAAATACACAGAGGGGAATAATAAAATTCCAAATAAACCCCTCACAGTGTCATCACTCTATAACTGTGTTCATATATTAATTTATATATGAACAGTGGTGTGTGCATGTGCGTGCGCATGTTTGTCGAACAGTTTACCCCCAGTCCACTTGATATGAAAAATCTTAACGGTTCCGGACACAAATCAACATACATTAAAGGCGCACTATGCCATATTTTTGCCTTGAAAATATTATAAAATAACAATGTTCAGTCATATCTATGATGCACTGGCAATCTCTGTCTTTGCACACATCTGTGCTTCTCTGTCTGTATTTATTGTTCTGAGATGTGTTTGGGGCGGTTCTGGGCGTGATGCTCTTTTTTGTGTGGGGTGGGGATGGGTGTGGCTACGGAGCATTTGGGCTGGGATCAGGTCTCAGCAGAGCGTGATCTAGCTACTGCAATGGAGGATGCGAAGCCAAACAACAGACCTACAGGGTGTACTGAAGAGGCAGCCAACCAGTCAACCTAGGATTTGCTTTTCCTTGATGTTGACAGCTGAAGTTTAGCAAGGGGATGACATGTTTTCATGAGTTGGCATGTTTTCTGTTAGACCTGTAAGTAACGTTACCTCTAGCTATCCAGCTAGTTACGTTAGGTCGCTAGATGGGCAAAGTCAGGTCTCTTGAGTGGGCGGGCGGGGTTGAGGATGGAGGAGGAGTCTTCTTTGATTGTAAACACAGGACCACTTAGCAATGCTAAAAACCCTGCATAGTGCACCTTTAAGGTAGTAAGATGACATTTTCACTGGAACAGAGTCGTTTTGGCATTTTGCGCTGAACCGTCTGATTTTGCAAGTATGTGTTTATCATATAAAATCGTATGGTACCTCACCCAGTGCTTTCCAAAAGAAAAAGTGTTGAACTGAAAAACTAAATTGTTTCACTGAGTTCCTCTTTAAAATCAAACCATTGCAAATGTATTCAGTTGCAGTAAGAACATAACACCTGTGAAACTGAAATAGAAGCACACACACACACACACACACACACACACACACACACACACACACACACACACACACACACACACACACACACACACACACACACAGGGTGGGACTGCTGCAGGACAGAGAAGAGGGTGTGTGAGTAGAGGGGGTGGCATACTGTTTAGAAGCATAGCTCCTCCACCTGGCTGTGGGGTACACCTGGCTGTGGGGTACACAGGAGGAGGGCCCCTCTGTGTCAGCCAAAGGCAGCATCAACTTGCTCCACTTTCCAGGTAAAACATCTGTGTGGACTGTCTGCACCTGCCTCCATTTGCATATTTCCAATTAAATCTCCTTGTGGCTGGGCAGGAACAGCAAACGGGAGCTGACAACAGAGGCTTCAGTCACCTGGACTGCTTAATGAGGTGAGGGGTTTTCTATTACCTGAGGGACGAGACACAGTCCAGACACACATGGTGATTCATCCTCAATTGTGTGAGTTATCTGCTGTTTTAGTACATTTATGTGCCTCTTTCGTGTTCATTTTGAGGGGGGAAAGTGTGGCCTGTATAACAGCATCAGAAAATACATTGCCCAGAGCCCTTTGAATGTCTTCTTTGTTTCAGGGGGGAGGGGCTTGCCTTGTGCCTTGAAAAAAGAAGAAAATGCGCTCAATCTCAATAGGCTAATAGATCCATTTCATGTTTGTAAACAATAGAGGATGTGCGCAACCCTGGGGCAAAAGTGCATCACCTTATTTACATTATAAATTAGTGAAAACTTACCATCCTAAACTGTAAATGTTTGATCAGCAGCAAGTTGTTAACTTAATTTTTAATGTTAGTCCAACTTAATAATAAAGTTTGGACAGATAGGATACAGCACATTCTCAAAGATGGAGAAGCTGACAATGATCATTTTGATCATCTGTTTGAAATTGAAAACGTTCTTTTGTTAATGGTGACGTTTGGCCAGAGAGGCTAGGAGTCTACAGGTAGCCTGCCTAGGCTACATAGTTGAAGTCGGAAGTTTACATACACTTAGGTTGAAGTCATTAAAACTCATTTTTAAGCACTCCACAGATTTCATGTTAGCAAACTATAGTGTTGGCAAGTCAGTTAGGACATCTACTTTGTGCATGACACAAGTCATTTTAGATATGGATGGATCACTTTAAGGGTTGTTTCTCCTGACAAATTCAGGAGAAGAAACCCTTCAAGTTATCCATCCATATCTACTGTATTTCTGGTAGCAGAGTGATGGTTTAAGGCTTGCTTGATAGATCAGACCCTTGATGACTCAGAGCCATTTAGGCAACCATGTGTTCCATACTGTTCCAGTGTAATTTACAGCTAAATCTAGTCCCACCCCCCAATTCCCATAGAGATCCATTAAAATGCAGAGACGTTATAGTATCACTTATAAGAGTACCAGAAAATAAGATATCAAGAGTCTTTTGATGTTGTTGGGTCACAGACATCAGGAAGTCATGGCATGCAAAAGGATATGCAACCAAATATTAAAAATTTAAAGGCACAGTCAACTTCTGATCCACTGGAATTGTGATATAGTGAATTAAAAGTGAAATAATCCAACCTGGTCTCACAGCCCATTCGTATCTATTCTACGAAATTCCAGTCCCGAAAATTCGTACTTATTTTACGAATTAGCGATTGCACACCACGTGACTTTACGATTTTCTCCGATGAATTATGAGACAAAACGGAGATCCACCATTTTTATTTCACGGTCAAATAAAGCGAATGGGTAAGCTGCCGGTATTGTACTTATAGTTTATACTTATAGTTATAGTACATTCATAGAATACCTTTCTTATTTTGTAATTGCATTTTAATGCAATATGATGTATAATTCTCGAGCTTCTTCGTCTCTGCTTTATCTGTGTGGGTTGCTATTTATAGGCTAGTCTTGTAGGCTATTGCTTGTATTAAACTAGCTGAAGTTAGCTAGGTCTGTTCAGATCAGTACATACTGCATAGGCTGCAATATGATTATTAATGGATTTAGCTTGTGAACTAGGCATCAGAGCGTGTCGTTTTCGGTTCTTTTGAGACGTATAACATGAGAAAACCGAGCATATCTGTAATGGAAACAACCGCGTCTCCCCGTTAACTTCTGTAATGAACTGCGATTCCCATGATTCTGTGCGCTGTCTGTGTGTATTGCCCATAGACTGCAGAGACGTGACGGGTTGACCACAGAATTGGCTTCATGCCCTAATGAGCAGCTCCCATGGGAATCCATGGAACTGGTAAGCGGAAGCTGCCTCCAGTTTTTTTTTTATCTCGATGGTTGAACTTTCATTCATAAAACCAACAAAAAAAAAAGTCTGCCAGTCTGCAAATAACAGGATTCCTAAATGCTATATGCAAATCCCATATGCAAAAGGTCTATAAAAATCTTTTAAAAATCACATATGCCATATACAAAACTTAAATAAAATAAATATGTAGTAGAGAGCTAGCATATACATTTCTTGCTAAAATTAAATAGTTCCCTAATACATTGTACTCCTTATAAAAAAAACATTGTATAAGAATTGTATAGAAATATATAATATAATAGGCTACTAATCAACATGCTTTTTTATAAAAACTTTGCAAGTATGATCATATATGATTTTTACAGACCTTTTGCATATGGGATTACCTTCGTAAGCATTTAGGAATCCTGATATTTGCAGACTGGCAGACTTTTTTTTGTTGTCGGTAGTTTAAGCCAACACAATCTCTCAAGCATGGTACACAGCAGATATAGAATGTACAAAATACGCACTGTTATTATTAATAATAATAATAATAATAATAATAATAATGCAATTTTATTTAAACCTTTTTTTTACAGCAACATCCTATTACACAGTTAAAGTAAAATATATAAAAACAATGGATAAATAAAACAAAAGACTAAAATGAACATGAAAAATATTCTCAAATCCAGAAGCTTGAGAAGCAATGAAATAATAATGGTATATAATGTAAGGAAGACTTAAAATTCAGTAATTAGACTATCAGTTTCCTTTTCAATTTAGAATGAAACAAATTTTGTAGGCTGATAACCACAATGATAATTTTCCATGCCAAATAAGCGTTCATGCGCGGCTCTCAAGCCTACAATACTTCGGCATAACCAGCAGGTAATGTGCGTATGTCAAGTGAAGACCTGACGTGGAGCTACGACCATTTCCACGGTCAAATGGAGTCACGTTGAAATTTTATAAATCACTACTTTGTCGTGATTTTTTACGTACGCCACACGTAAGATCAAATTTGATCAAAAGTACTTTTTATAAATGAGGCCCCTGGTCTTGGCCCTTCTGCCCTTCTGACCATCTTCTGGCATAGACTCAAGACTCGCCTGTTTAGATTGCATCTTTGCTTCCTGAATTAATTGTTAGCATGCAAGTCTTGCTTTTTGTAATAGCATTTTAGGGGCATGTTAACAGTGATTTATACATCAACACTTGCCATGTTACTGACATTTTAGTTAATGTATTATTTAGACTTGTACTGTTTTTTTTTTTCAGTATACCATTGTTTTTTTATTGGACATTTCTCTTATATAGCAGTATTTCTCATTCCCCCCTCTACCTAACAGGTCAAGGAGAGGATATCAGCCTGCCTGGCTGACATTTCTATGTGGATGGCTACTCATCACCTGAAGCTCAACCTTCACAATACGGAACTGCGCTTCATACCTCACAGGACCTCCCCACTGCAAGCCCTCTCCATCACCGTCGACGGTACTATGGTGGCTGCCTCCCGCTCTGCAAGGAACCTGGGGATGGTCCTGGATGACCAGCTGGACTTCATGGAGCACATCAGGGCAACAGCACGGTCCTGCAGGTTCCTCCTGTACAACATCAGGAGGATTCGACCATACCTGACCACCTACTCGACCCAGCTTCTCGTCCAGACCATGGTTATCTCACGCCTGGATTACTCCCCCCAAAGTTTTCACACATCACCCCCCTGCTGAGGTCAGTCTACTGGCTGCCGGTTGCCGCCAGGATCAGGTTCAAAGTTCTGACCCTGGCCTACGCTGCAGCCAAAAGGACAAGCCCTTCCTACCTGCAAGACATAATACAACACTAAACTCCAACTCGACCACTTCGCTCTGCTCGTCCGGACTGCGGAGCTTCTCCACCCTAGCTCCCCAGTGGTGGAACAAACTCTTCACTCCTCTACGTTTTGATCAAACACTGCCTGCACACCTCTTCAGAAACTCACCTTGACTGTTTTTCGCTTGTTTCCTGTTCCTTAATTCTTTGTTGATTTTATAGTTTATAATGTCTTGTTATCTTAGCCATAGCTTACTGTGTACTATACTCAATGTTCATGACTATGGATAGCTGCTATGTTATGATAAGAAATTAGCTCTATCTGAACTGATGTCATTGACCTTCGGTATGCACTTATTGTGCGTCGCTTTGGATAAAAGCATCTGCCAAATGAATGTAATGTAAATAAAGTTTATTATTATTATTATTATTATTATTATTTTATGCAAACTTATGCACTTTTTGCCTTGTAAGTCGCTCTGTATAAGCGCATCTGCCAAATGAATAAATGTCTGTATTGATACACTTCTGTAATGTGATGGACCCTTTCTAGATTAAATAAGCTAAATGTCCAGCTAATAAAAGCTTGAAGACACTGAAGTTCAATACGTCTCTGAGTGAATTAATACAAAATTTATTTGACAGTGCATTGTGTACACCATATATTGATGTATTGTAAATTATCTCTTCTCTTTCAAAACCTGATGGCCAATATACAGCATATAGTAATAATAATGTTTATCATTTTAGTCATATAAAAGTTAGAAATTGTATATACCACAACATCTGATATTGATTACAATGAAAACACCAATTTAAAATGGGTAGAAAATTATTTTTATATAATTACCAATAAAATCTCAGATCATAGGATAGACTACATTAACAATTTTCTTTTTTAAATATATATTTTTTTTACATACAGCTGACACCCTTGTCATTTTTATGTATTTAAAGGGAATGCTTTCATTCCTACAAAGCTTTCACACTAGGCTACTGCATGCTGTTCACTACTGTCTGCTTATTAATTATCAACCTGCTGGATTTGGAAAGCATTATAAATGTCTAGAAGTAGCTAAGATAATTATCTAAGTATTAAAAGTTGGGTTCATGTGAGTAGCGTGATCCCATTCGCAATAAACGGAGGGCATCTTCGTGTGTGTTTACGGTTGTATCAAACTACATTTCGGCGCCATTTTATTGCTTTGCGCTAAGGAAAGTATTACTGGGAATTGTAGTTTTTTTTAACAAATATATTCCCTGTATACGTAATTATCTAGGAATTGCTATTGTATTATCTACCTAGCAAGCCAGTTATGCTAGCTACGTTCAACCAGATCTAGGTACCTAGCTAGTTACGCCTGTTTTAGCTGCTGGTAGACAGGATATACATTTTCAATATTAATAGCTTAATATTAATATTAATAGTCAAAAGTAGATGGCAGTCCTATATTGTCTTTTTTACTGAAATGTTCTTATGACTGATGTTTTCTGACTCGGCTTGATCCTAAGAATCACCTCGGAAAGTGTTGTACATTAATTCTGAAATTTAAGTGGCGCCCCCTGTTGAAAGCATATACTGCACTTTTTTTTTGTAGCTAGAGATCTGGTTCTGATATTATTTGTAGTATGTCTAGAGGTGGTCTAGATTCCGACATTTCAGCATGATACATCATTCGGTGTACAAATGGCGAGTGCCCAAAATGTTCAAAAATCACATTTTCAAGGGGGCACTACAGAGTCTGTGTTCATGCTAGGGGTCTAATTTTTGGTCTACATGCTAGAGGCCCTGATGAGACTCAGTTAGCAAAATGTCATGCTTCTACGATTTTGGGAAGCTGAGTGCAGTGTTCAGCAGTAACCCAAAATGACCTGATTCTAACAGCCTTCATAGATCTATTTTTCATCATTAGTCAAATTAATTAGGACAAGTTTAATTTATGCTTACATGTAAATATATATGTCACAGGGGGTGCTGAGTTGTCCTTGTATACTAAATTTGGGATGCTTGGCTGCCTTTGTGCTTCAGGTAGGAGGAGTCAAAGTTTTTAAAAAATTGAGATTTGTAGGTGGTGCTATTGAGCGTCTATGTGTGCTAGGGGTCTGTTCTTTTGCTTATGCAATGTAGGCCATGGATATATTAATAGTTCCGAATTTCAAGCCTCTAGATTTTAAGGAACCCATAACCCTAATCCTACTGTTGTGACCTTTGACCCTTCCATAGCTCTTGTATTTAATTTCATAGTTTACAATTTGGGTATATTTATATTCTAATTAATCCATGTCAGGGTGGTCAACATGCCAGAAAATTGCAGTATCTAGCGTAGCTAGCATAACTGGCTTGCTAGCTAGATAATACATTAGTAATTCCTAGATAATTACGTATATAGGGAATACATTTGCACAGAAAACTACAATTCCCAGCAAGACTTTCCTTAGCGCGAAGCAATAAAATGGCGCCGAAATGTAGTTCCGCTTGATACAACCGTAAACACACACGAAGATGCCCTCCGTTTATTGTGAATGGGATCACGCTACTCACATGAACCCAACTTTTAATACTTAGATAATTATCTTAGCTACTTCTAGACATTTATAATGCTTTCCAAATCCAGCAGGTTGATAATTAATAAGCAGACAGTAGTGAACAGCATGTAGTAGCCGAGTGTGAAAGCTTTGTAGTAATGAAAGCATTCCCTTTAAATACATAAAAATGACAAGGGTGTCAGCTGTATGTAAAAAAAATATATATTTAAAAAAAAATGTTTTTAATGTAGTCTATCCCATGATCTGGGATTTTATAATTTCGTAATTATATAAAAATAATTTTCTACCCATTTTAAATTGGTGTTTTCATTGTAATCAATATCAGATGTTGTGGTATATACAATTTCAAACCTTTATATGACTAAAATGATAAACATTATTACTATATGCCGTATATTGGCCATCAGGTTTTGAAAGAGAAGAGATAATTTACAATACATCAATATATAGCGTACACAATGCACTGTAAAATAAATTTAGTATTAATTCACTCAGAGACGTATTGAACTTCAGCGTCTTCAAGCTTTTATTAGCTGGACATTTATCTTATTTAATCTAGAAAGGGTCCATCACATTACAGAAGTGTATCAATACAGACATTTATTCATTTGGCAGATGCGCTTATACAGAGCGACTCACAAGGCAAAAAGTGCATAAGTTTGCATAAAATAATAATAATAATAATAAACTTTATTTACATTACATTCATTTGGCAGATGCTTTTATCCAAAGCGACGCACAATAAGTCCATACCGAAGGTCAATGACATCAGTTCAGATAGAGCTAATTTCTTATCATAACATAGCAGCTATCCATAGTATAATATCCACATTGAGTATAGTACACAGTAAGCTATGGCTAAGACAACAAGACATTATAAACTATAAAATCAACAAAGAATTAAGGAACAGGAAACAAGCTAAAAACAGTCAAGGTGAGTTTCTGAAGAGGTGTGCAGGCAGTGTTTGATCAAAACGTAGAGGAGTGAAGAGTTTGTTCCACCACTGGGGAGCTAGGGTGGAGAAGCTCCGCAGTCCGGACGAGCAGAGCGAAGTGGTCGAGCTGGAGTTTAGTGTTGTATTATGTCTTGCAGGTAGGAAGGGCTTGTCCTTTTGGCTGCAGGGTAGGCCAGGGTCAGAACTTTGAACCTGATCCTGGTGGCGACCGGCAGCCAGTAGACTGACCTCAGCAGGGGGGTGATGTGTGAAAACCTTGGGGGGAGTAATCCAGGCGTGAGATAACCATGGTCTGGACGAGAAGCTGGGTCGAGTAGGTGGTCAGGTATGGTTGAATCCTCCTGATGTTGTACAGGAGGAACCTGCAGGACCGTGCTGTTGCCCTGATGTGCTCCATGAAGTCCAGCTGGTCATCCAGGACCATCCCCAGGTTCCTTGCAGAGCGGGAGGCAGCCACCATAGTACCATCGACGGTGATGGAGAGGGCTTGCAGTGGGGAGGTCCTGTGAGGTATGAAGCGCAGTTCCGTATTGTGAAGGTTGAGCTTCAAGTGATGAGTAGCCATCCACATAGAAATGTCAGCCAGGCAGGCTGATATCCTCTCCTTGACCTGTTAGGTAGAGGGGGGAATGAGAAATACTGCTATATAAGAGAAATGTCCAATAAAAAAACAATGGTATACTGAAAAAAAAAAACAGTACAAGTCTAAATAATACATTAACTAAAATGTCAGTAACATGGCAAGTGTTGATGTATAAATCACTGTTAACATGCCCCTAAAATGCTATTACAAAAAGCAAGACTTGCATGCTAACAATTAATTCAGGAAGCAAAGATGCAATCTAAACAGGCGAGTCTTGAGTCTATGCCAGAAGATGGTCAGAAGGGCAGAAGGGCCAAGACCAGGGGCCTATAAAAAGTACTTTTGATCAAATTTGATCTTACGTGTGGCGTACGTAAAAAATCACGACAAAGTAGTGATTTATAAAATTTCAACGTGACTCCATTTGACCGTGGAAATGGTCGTAGCTCCACGTCAGGTCTTCACTTGACATACGCACATTACCTGCTGGTTATGCCGAAGTATTGTAGGCTTGAGAGCCGCGCATGAACGCTTATTTGGCATGGAAAATTATCATTGTGGTTATCAGCCTACAAAATTTGTTTCATTCTAAATTGAAAAGGAAACTGATAGTCTAATTACTGAATTTTAAGTCTTGCTTACATTATATACCATTATTATTGCATTGCTTCTCAAGCTTCTGGATTTGAGAATATTTTTCATGTTCATTTTAGTCTTTTGTTTTATTTATCCATTGTTTTTATATATTTTACTTTAACTGTGTAATAGGATTTTGCTGTAAAAAAAAGCTTTAAATAAAATTGCATTATTATTATTATTATTATTATTATTATAAATAACAACAGTGCGTATTTTGTACATTCTATATCTGCTGTGTACCATGCTTGAGAGATTGTGTTGGCTTAAACTACCAACAACAAAAAAAAGTCTGCCAGTCTGCAAATATCAGGATTCCTAAATGCTTACGAAGGTAATCCCATATGCAAAAGGTCTGTAAAAATCATATATGATCATACTTGCAAAGTTTTTATAAAAAAGCATGTTGATTAGTAGCCTATTATATTATATATTTCTATACAATTCTTATACAATGTTTTTTTTATAAGGAGTACCATGTATTAGGGAACTATTTAATTTTAGCAAGAAATGTATATGCTAGCTCTCTACTACATATTTATTTTATTTAAGTTTTGTATATGGCATATGTGATTTTTAAAAGATTTTTATAGACCTTTTGCATATGGGATTTGCATATAGCATTTAGGAATCCTGTTATTTGCAGACTGGCAGACTTTTTTTTGTGTTGGTTTTATGAATGAAAGTTCAACCATCGAGATAAAAAAAAAACTGGAGGCAGCTTCCGCTTACCAGTTCCATGGATTCCCATGGGAGCTGCTCATTGGGGCATGAAGCCAATTCAGTGGTCAACCCGTCACGTCTCTGCAGTCTATGGGCAATACACACAGACAGCGCACAGAATCATGGGAATCGCAGTTCATTACAGAAGTTAACGGGGAGACGCGGTTGTTTCCATTACAGATATGCTCGGTTTTCTCATGTTATACGTCTCAAAAGAACCGAAAACGACACGCTCTGATGCCTAGTTCACAAGCTAAATCCATTAATAATCATATTGCAGCCTATGCAGTATGTACTGATCTGAACAGACCTAGCTAACTTCAGCTAGTTTAATACAAGCAATAGCCTACAAGACTAGCCTATAAATAGCAACCCACACAGATAAAGCAGAGACGAAGAAGCTCGAGAATTATACATCATATTGCATTAAAATGCAATTACAAAATAAGAAAGGTATTCTATGAATGTACTATAACTATAAGTATAAACTATAAGTACAATACCGGCAGCTTACCCATTCGCTTTATTTGACCGTGAAATAAAAATGGTGGATCTCCGTTTTGTCTCATAATTCATCGGAGAAAATCGTAAAGTCACGTGGTGTGCAATCGCTAATTCGTAAAATAAGTACGAATTTTCGGGACTGGAATTTCGTAGAATAGATACGAATGGGCTGTGAGACCAGGTTGAATAATCTGTAAACAATTGTTGGAAAAATTACTTGTCATGCACAAAGTAGATGTCCTAACTGACTTGCCAACACGATAGTTTGCTAACATGAAATCTGTGGAGTGGTTAAAAATTAGTTTTAATGACTTCAACCTAAGTGTATGTAAACTTCCGACTTCAACTGTAACTGCAGCCTGGTGGTCCCAACCAACAGTGTTAACAGTGTTTTTGGCAGTGTTTTAAACTGAATTTTTTGTTTTAATCATGTGATAAAAGTGCAAATTTGTTTGAACCACATTTAGTCAATTTTATCTTTCATAGGTTTAGTTAACTCTCTGGACATTTTCATCTCTTTTTAGTCATCAATAACTATGGACATAGGGTCTAGTTTTAGTCCACAAAAATCCTGTGGACATTTTAGTCTAGTTTTAGTCAACAAAAAATATGGACACTTTGTTATAATTTTAGTCAACAAAAGCTCTGGCCATTTTAGTCTCGTTTTGGTCAACAATAATTCTGAACATTTTAGTGAAAAAAAAAAAAACAAGTCTAGTTTTCGTCAAATGTAAAAGCAGGTTGTTCAAATTGGCCACAAAATGGTAGAAAGTTGTTGGTAGGTTGTATGATCAGGTACACTATTTTTCAGTGAAGGGGGATACCACTCATTTTAATAATTCAAATATGTTACTTATATCACCATGGGCAGTTGAAATAAATATATCCGAGCATTTGCTACTTTCTCCATACAGCAAATAGTTAGCCCTGTCCCCTGACCTGTGATGTCATCAACATGTGCTGTAGTCAACATACTGTACATCTTTGCTCCTGTGTAGCTCAATGTGTAGGACAAAATGCTAGATGTTCAAAGCTCAAATCCCGCCCGGCCACCCAGTGCAGACTAAAACTAATATACTCAATTCATTTGTATACACTTGCACTTTAGATAAAAAAGTGCCCACCAAATGGTAAATATTATAGTACATAATATTATATGTTATGTTCTCCTACAATAGTTGTCCACACATTTAAAGCCAAATGAACTTTATTTCTTATACTGCTTACACATTGAACTATTAAATAAAGGTAATTTGTATGTACATGTTCAAAAGTTCCCATTGAGAAGGTTCACAGCATTACAGACTGAGGGATAATGTAATACATATGCAGAAATATTTCTTCAACTGTCCAACACAGTTGTTATATTTTTGGCAGCGTGTTGATGTGAATGTTTTGGCATCACCAGCAGCTGATAAAGGCTTTGTAGCGATCAACGATCAAACCTGATGAAACTTGGGGCTACTGACAACAGCGGTTCCCTGATGAAACTTGGGGCTACTGACAACAGCGGTTCCCTGATGAAACTTGGGGCTACTGACAACAGCGGTTCCCTGATGAAACTTGGGGCTACTGACAACAGCGGTTCCCTGATGAAACTTGGGGCTACTGACAACAGCGGTTAATCTCCTGGCAAATGTTTGTAGTCACTGGGTTGCATCTGCACATTTAACGCTTTATTACTATTATCTCCTGCTCATTCAATTTGCCGAAACACATTTTATTTGTGTGGGGGGTTGTTAGTTGTATAGGGGCTCACTCCCAAACTCTGGCCTCCCTGATTGCGACACCCCTCCTCCACCCCTGGTACATAAATGCATGCTTATTGCGACACCCCTCCTCCACCCCTGGTACATAAATGCATGCTTATTGCGACACCCCTCTTCCACCCCTGGTACATAAATGCATGCTTATTGCGACACCCCTCCTCCACCCCTGGTACATAAAAAAAATAATTACGCATATTGACAGAAAAACACACAAGATAATATTAATAACAATTCAACACAAAAGACCCCAGTGGATCCCCCCCCCCCCCCCACCCCCACAAAGGAGGGTTCCTCCCCACCCCCATCCTAGCGATTACTATCAATAGTCCATAGTTTTAATAATTTGGAGTTTAAGTTAAGGGCAAATGTTGATTAAATCAAAGCCAAACCTTCTTACGAGACATTTCTATTTCTTTTTATGCCAAGTTCATGTTGCTTGTATATTCAGTGTTATTTTTAAGAATCCCTCTTTATTACTCAACTTCATGATCTGCTGCAGCATGCACTCCAAAAGTGTTTAGTGACACATTTTTTGTTGTTTTGGCTCTGTACTCCAGCACATTGGATTTGAAATAGAACAGTTGACTATGAGGTTACAGTGCAGACTTTCAGCTTTAATTTAATTTACATCCATATCGGGTGAACCGTGTAGCAAAAGTTCCCCCCATATCCTAACACTTTTGGAGTGCACTGTAATGTGGTGAAATATAGATTTTGTGGAATAAATTTTACACTGGTACGTATGGATTGGCAGATATGTACTGTTTAAATTTGATATAAAATACATAACAGAACATAACTTAATTTCATAATATTTAGTATTTGAATGTGTCATTACAGTGGGTTTGTGTGTGCCCAATGGCTTTCATAGCTACTGAAAAGGGATAATAATGCCACATTGGAAATTACATTCTAAATTTTGCAATCTGAATTCATGATGGTGTGGTATATTGGTACCAATGAGCACTTACTTGAAAGTGAAAGTTAGTTGCATAAGATAATCTTGGACAGAGTGAATTTCAATCAAATAGTATATATTGTTATAAATGCAAGGCTTTTGTTGTTATCTATTTAGCCTTGAGGGAGACATTATTGGGTACAAGTGTACCTTGAAGGATACTGGGAAAAAGGAAATGCTGATACTTGGTATCAGTTCATTTTTGTTCCCTGAAGGGAATTACATTTTCCTCCTTCCTTGAAAAACTAGAGATCCCAAACGCAGTCTTCCCTACCTGGCAATTTTCACTATACATCTTGTTGTAATCACAAGCAATTAGCTTGTGGAGACCAGATCAGGAAAAAAGATTTAAGTAAAATATTATAATCATATACAGGTGTTGTGGCTATATAACTACAGTACATGACTGTTCATTCAACAAAAAAGGTCAGGTGAGAATACTTCTCTTTATGGACTTCTTCATTTGGGAATTGGAGTGCTAAATTCATTTTTAAAACCCTCTGGCAACTGACCACTGGAAGAACTGGTCTACTTTATTCTGAAAGGTCCATTTGACATGTTTGTGCATTGCATAGTTCAGGAGCTGGAAGCAACATAAATCATTATTATTTGCACAGAAAGTAGCAAAAACAACAACGAAAACATAATTCAAATTTATGTAATTAAATGATATAATTATATAAATTATTTGCTGAATTGCGCTGAATTTAAGCAACATCAAACAGGGGGCAAAGAAATGAACATTTATTGCCAAAACTAAAGCTTAAGAACAAAATTTTTATAGAGTGCCAGCATTTCACATTTTTAAAAATGTTTTTCTTCTTAAATGTAATATTAGCTTTATATGAAATATGGGGGGTTTCTTTCCCAGCATTCGCATGAGGATGCACATTTCCCCCCTCAGATTCTTCCCTCATTGAGGCCTCCCATGAATAAAATGATTATTTGCGTGTGTATCAAAGGTATTGCCCCTCAATACAGTCAAAATTATGACATACCATGGAGACTGTAATCTCTTCCAGTGTTCTACATTCTTTGTAATGACCTCTGTTTTCGTTGTAGATGGCAGTGACCTAGTTTTTCCGCTGGAGCTGAGAGAGAGAGGGGGGGGGGGACTGTTGAGGAATTAGTGATTGAGAGAGAGAGAGAGAATTCTCTTTCTCCTCCTTCTTGGGTATGGGGGGTGTTTATTGTTTATTGTTTGTCATTTATGTATCAATGCTTGTGCAACACAAGTTTACTTGTCATGCAAATAAAGCAAATTTGAATTTGAGAGAGAGAGAGAGCTAACAGTCCAAGGCTTCTAAATCATTTTTTAATTATTCTAAAACAGTTGTTACCCTTCCCTGTTATGATCCTTCACAGATTTAGGTTGGGGCAGAGCTTTCAGGACTCCCCATAAGTAACCATATGGCACAGCAGCTCTTCTCTCATCCTCCTCTGTTCACTCTACTGCCCATGCAAGTGCCACAATTGGTTCTCCAAGCTGATGTGATGGAAGGAAATTAAATTGTCTTTGCAGGCGGGTTTTATTCTGGCATTAGCCTTTGCCTGATAGGTGATTATAGCTTTCTTGTCTGATTGCAGACAACCGGAAGTTGATTTATTCTTTTGCTTACTTTAATTCTAGTGAACATACAACACACTGCTACAGAACATATCAAGTGACGAGAAAGCTTAAATGAGAAACACTGCGATATTCAGTGGTCTGAATGACTGCTTGAATGCTTGATTATGAAAATAGGATACTCCCTGTCCCATTTCACGTGTCATAGAGCTGTAAGTCTATGGCAGTAAGGCCCATGTTGTTAATCTTGTAAAATGCTATGAATACACGTGATGGTAGAGAATTGGATCTGTTAGGAACTGCATTTCATGGACAGTCTTAGTGTCGGTAAAATTTAATTCTCAGCTGTAGTTTAAGAAGAACATATATTCACTTGTTTGTGTGAATACACAACACACGCACGCACGCACGCACGCACGCACGCACGCACGCACGCACGCACGCACACACACACACACACAGCTAAAGTAAAGAAGTTTCAGTTCTATTAGGAAAGGAGGTGAAGGTTTAAGTGAATTCAAATGCAGAGTTAACTAACTTTCAGCTACAACTACCTTTCCTCACTCATGACACAGAGCGAAGTACTGAATGCACCATTAATGACCCCTTTAAGTCCTCGAGTGACCCGAGGACATGGTCCTTAAATAAAACCAACCACGTGAAACTTTCAAACCTTTATATGATTTGGGGGCAATATCTCCACAGGCTGTGGTCAAATCTATCATTGTAGTAATAGTAGAAAATAGAGACCTTGCTTAATGACAGAGAAAATTACCCATCAAGAGAAGATGAATAGACTAGAGCTTGAAACAAGCCAAAGTATGTCATTTTTACGACCACATGAAATCATAGTCCAGAATCACAATCTCTTGATCAACGAATGGTAAAAATGTTATATTAATAGAGGATTGTACCTTTAGACACTTGCAATTTCTATGAATTAATTAGACACCGTCAAAATTCTATCAACATATTTCTCCTTAGGGGCCTTATCAACTTGTAATGATGTCACTTAATGGCAGATGAGGTTTATGCACTGTTGAATAGTGGTATATTCTCCATAGCATGTTACTATTAAATTCTGCTCTTTGTCTGATTTTCATGGTCATCATATCCCACGCCATCCCAATTATGTATTCTATTTATTATATTAAAACTGTGTTCATATTTGAGGAATATTGAGGAGAAGATAATGCGGGGGAGGAGTGATGCAGCGACTGGGAAGGCTGAGCTCCGTTTCGACAGTGGACAGAGACCGACACTGTGTGTAGCCTATTGAGGAAAGTCGTGTAGCCTATGGAGGAAAGTCGTGGAGGCGCCAAGGCGGAGTTTGTGTGTTGGACTGGTTGATGACATTGGAGAGCAGGGGCTATTTTAATCATGACATTTGGCTGTATATATTGGCATTTTATATGTTTGTTTGTGTGTTGTGGGTCTGCCCCACTGTCTATGTCTTTTTTGTTGTTGCTGGGACTACAACTGAAGTTCCCTTTCGGGGAAATAAAAGTTATTCTATTCTATTCTATATTCATGAAAAGCGCAGATGGTAACTTTCACTACATTCATTTTAATTTGAGATAATCACACCTGATTAACCTGATATGATTATTTCAACTGATATACGTACCTACTTTAACCTTAATACAGAATTCAGCATTGTATATAAGATACACAGTTAAAAATGTTTCAGTACTTGTATTGAATACTTTTGACAGTATTGAGTACTTGAATCTGCTTGACAGTTCTCACATCTTGGCTCCTCTATTTTCTGTTGTGGAAAGGATAGGACTCACATGCTTATTGAAAACGCTCAGGGTAAATTTAAACTTTTGGTGATCTTAACGTTTAAGGCATGGGTGCCCTAATTCACTTGCTCCTATTGCTTTAAATTACAGAAATGATGCAGAAGAAGAGAAAACAGTGAACTTGCTGGGGATTTTGTTGGGGAAAAAGCTACCAAGATTGTCAAATACCAATAATGGTATCCTCCTGCAAAAAGCAAAACTGGTGCATATACATCTTTAAAAAAGAACATGGATAATATTGCTATTTACATTTACGTTTTCTTTTTTATTTCACACATGCACACACGCGCACGCACACACACGCACACGCACACACACACACACACACACACACACACACACTTCTGTTGTTACTCAGCACTTAATTGGTCAATGAAAGCAGTTTATTACACAGTTAACTCACCTCACCTGGCTTCATCGGTATGAACTGGTTGGTGATTATAGGGTGAAAATGAAAACCAGAACACCCTGTAGCCCTCAAACACCAGGGTCGGGAACCTTGTTTTACATGGCGAGGGTGGAAGTAAAGAAAATCAGGCTAAAATACTCCCAATTTGCTATAACTGAGATACGTTTCTCCCATTTACAGTGTGTTTAAAGTCAACACGTCAAATCTACTGTCAAATCCATGTAATAAACCATCTCTGCCAGACATTTCTTTAGGTTTTGTTGAAAATCAAGAATGTGATGTAAAAGCTTAACAATAATCTATGTACAAACATTTTTACAATGTTGAATAAGCAAATTCAATGGGGGAAAGGGATGGTCATCAACTGCTGACCTTTAAAGAATTCAAAAGTATTAAGAATTGTATTAATGCCAGTTATTTACATTTCAGCTGATGTATCTGTACACCTAAAATCCCTGATTTATTCATACACCTGACACATTGAGATTCACATTGAGATTTTTTCTTTGTATATTACTTTGGAATTACAGGTTGCCCAGCCCCTTAATCCAACTGAATCCAGGTTGGCGTGTCACTGTACAGATACGGTCTATTATCTCATGCAGGTTCACAAAAGTAATTCTGACTAGGTAAGTGAGCGCACGTTCAACCCGACAAAATAGTGTTTTCTCTTCTAATTAGCTTCCAATGCTGTGAAATTAATGAATCCTTAAAACACATTGAATGATGAATATAATAGTAGTGAGTTTTCTTTTCCTTTTACATTATATTTATTACGTGCAAGATTGTCACGTCTCGTGCCTCCACGTCTTAGTCTAAGTCTGGTTTTTCCGTTTAAATGTATTTTCTATCTGGCTGTCCGTGCCGTGTTTTCCTTCCCTCCCTCCATTTTGTGTCTCTACTTCCCTGCACCTGAATTGTGTTTTCTCATTTGTTTCGTCTCACCTGTTCCTCGTTGTTTCTTCGTTAGTTTGGTATTTAGTCTCCTCTGTTTCTGTGTTCTCTGCCAGATCGTCTTGTGCCCGGCCTTGTGCTTGTGTCGCATTACTTTCCAGCGTTATATACCTGCCTGCTCCTCGTTCCTGTGTCCAGTCCTGTGTGCCCATCCAGTTCCTGTTCTCCTGCCTGTCCAGCCTGCTTCTGTCCTGCCTGTTCCTGTCCAGCCCTGCTACTGCCCACCTGCCCTTCCCTGTCCTAGCCTAGCCCTGCTCCTGCTCCTGCCCTTTGCCCTCCTGATTCCCTGCTCTGATGGATTCCGCGGTTCTGACCCCTGCCTGTTCCTGGACTTCACTTTTGCTCATCCTGCATTGCCCTGTTCACTGGACATTGACCCCTGCCTGGATTTCACTTTCTGCCTGCCCTGTATTGCACTGTTTGCTGGACATTGACCTGCGTTTATCAACGACGAATAAAGCCTATTCCTATTACTTCTGTTGTCTGCGATTGGTTCCGATCAGTTCCCATAATACAAGATTATGAATTTTATAACCTTTCATAATGGCATAGCTTGGAGGTGGATGTGTACTCATGTGTGAAATTAACGTTTAATGTTGGGCAAGTGAAAGATATATTTAGAATCAACACTGGGCCTCTCAGATTGCAATGTTTGCTGAAGACAATGTTTTATACGGACTATTTTGTATTCATGTAATTACAATGGAAGAACACAAGTGAGTGAATGCACATTTTAAATAGTACTATAACATTCACTCAAGTCTCTCAAATGAGGATTTAAAAATGTGAATATTTTTTTGACTAAAAAAGTTCAGCTAATCAGCTGCTGTGCCAGAGGTGCCTTGCTAATAATAAAATTGAAGTATTCATTATGTACAAAGACATGTACACAGAACATTTATCTCTAATTAAGTTTGTCCATCTGTGTCTGACTGTAAAAAAAAAAAAAAAGCAGCCCTCAGCCTTTTCTGTGTCTCCACAGAAAGTGTTTTTCACAATATTTGTTGCATATTCAGTTTTCAGAAAATGGCCAATTTTCTCTGTATTGATAAACAATTCAGCTGATCCCTGGGACGTATTCTGGTCTGCACGAAAGCCAATCCAAAGAATACAGAGAGCCTTTATTTGATAATGTGACTCAACTTAAGTCAGATATGGAAAGAATCACTTGGTAACGTTATGCAACAACTCTGTTGACTATATTGTACTGTCCCAGGTAATTGTTGAGTTTAACATTTAAACAGTCAAGATTCAGTCAAGATGACCGTGTAGAATTACTATAAAACATCTAAGTTTGATGATTGGGTCATGTTTTCCCACTAATTTAGTCTCATTCTAGCATTGGTAAGACATTTTCAGAGTCAAAGGCATCGGAATAGCAGTGCCCTCGTTGAACTAAAGTGTGTAGACGTATAAATAGCAGTTGAATGTTTTAGTCTCATTTTAACTAAAAATGTTGATTTTGATCTTTCCTGAATGTACTTACTGCATTATTTAGTTACCTCTGTTTTTAAACCGAAGGGCTAAAATAAGAGCAAATACATGGCCGTGAACTAAAGCATAAATAGTCCTGTCACTCAGATATGTACTGTAATATGTAGAAGAAACAGATTCCTTAAAAGACACATTCTAAGGTAACTGAATTAAAGCCATTGTACACCAAGTTTGTAGTTAATTTACAGCGCAGCTATCAATAAGTGAAAAGTAGCCTAGTTAACTAAACTAAAGATAGTTTAGTTAACTGTATTGACGCTACTTTTCATTAAAAAAAATAAAAATAATTAGGTCACCTATGGATCATGCCAGATGTTGGCTAACGCTACTTTTTTTATGCTGAGGCTCTTTAAATAATGTAAAAATTAATTCATAAATTAACAGTTCAAGTCTAAGAACGAATGACCTAAGCTAAACGGACAAATTTATGAAATGTATGTTTCATGAATCCAAAGCCACAAATTCATCAAGCTAAATTGACCGGCAAAAACCTTAAATAGTCCAGTCCTAGTGTGATTCTCAGTATATTGCCTATTTATAATATATATATATATATATATATATATATATACACAGTGCTCTCCACTATTATTGGCACCCCTGGTAAAGATGAGTAAAAAGGGTTATAAATTTATTTTGGTGAATTAGCTTAATCTCACATGGAAAAAATGAGAAAAATCCAACCTTTAATTGAAGTAAATTTATTATGAGAAAAAACAATCCCTCATCAAGAAAGAATTATCTTTAAGAAAACCACAATTATTGGCACCCCTGCATTTATATATAGAATAAAGTAATCATTTTTAATATTTGGTTGCATATCCTTTGCATGCCATGACTTCCTGATGTCTGTGACCCAACAATATCAAAAGACTCTTGATATCTTATTTTCTGGTACTCTTACAAGCGATACTATAACGTCTCTGCATTTGAATCGATCTCTATGGGAATTGGGGGGTGGAACTAGATTTAGCTGTAAATTACACTGGAACCATATGGAACACATGGTTGGCTAAATGGCTCTAAGTCATCATGGGTCTATCAAACAAGCCTCTATTCTATATTTCAGCTAGGTATTCATTTGTCGACATCTTAGCCTTCATATTCTTATAACATTACATAATGGACTTTAACGGTTTTATTCTTTTATCATTAATTATGTCATGTATTTGCTAACATATCTATTTTTAAAATGCATATGTTTTCATACGTGTCAAACAGTAACATACACTTAAATCTCCGTTTAAAGCAACGTGTCACTTAAGTTAGCATACGTAACGCCCATAAAAGCAAGGACACCCTACTGCTTACCTCTCACCGCAATTATTTAAACATGCTTTGTTGGCTGGGATTGCCGCAAGTGCACACTATCAAATAATTTCTAATTGATTGTTGCATTGAGGAACCGAGGTCAAAGATGCGTACGTAACTAAAAGGACACAAAATATTTTCTAATAATAAAATATAACTGATATGCAGACTATTCTCAATCGAGCCGATGCCTGCTTTGTACTATTCTGTAGAGGCATAATGTAGACGCATATCTGGTATCTGCAATCAAACAGAAAAAATAATTGGACTCATTCAGAGACATCTGTGCAATTTTTTCATAACTGGCATGTCACATTTTGGTGCATTTTTTCTGTAGTTTTTTTGTATATACAGTATACTCCCATAAATTATATATATATATATATACAGTACCAGTCAAAAGTTTGGACACACCTACTCATAGAAGGTTTTTTTCTGTTATTTTTACAGTTTTCCACATTTTGGAATAGTAAAGATGAGATAACACAAATTAAATTATGCAAAGACCAAAAAAGTGTTAAACAAATTTGTTTCTCCTGACAAACTTTCCTATTGAACTCTATGGAAAAATAAGTCAGGAGAAGAAACCCTTCAAGTTATCCATCCATATCTACTGTATTTCTGGTAGCAGAGTGATGGTTTAAGGCTTGTTTGATACGTCAGACCCTTGATGACTTAAAGCCATTTAGCCAACCATGTGTTCCACACTGTTCCAGTGTAATTTAAAGCTAAATCTAGTCCCACCCCCCAATTCCCATAGAGATCCATTCAAATGCAGAGGTTATAATTAAGCAATAAGGTACGAGACGCAGTACTATATCGTCAATATAGTCACAGTTAAAGGGTGTTGTTAGGCCCGACGCGTAGCGGAGGGCCGGCAACCCTTTAACTGTGACTATATTGACGATATTGTACGTCGTCGAGTTACCTTATTGCTTTTATAAAACGGTTGCCAGCTATATTGTAAATAATATATAAGGACAAGACACACTTTCAATAAAACTATTTTTAATTAACGTTATTAATTTAATTTCAACAGCAGAGAAAATAGTCCCCAGTGTAGCTGTTGCCATGCAACACAAAAACAAACAAAGCTAGGAATGGAATGCTAGCTAGCAAACGAACTAATAGCTAGCGTTATATGCTAATAACATAATAATCACAATAATAATATAATGTAATAGTTATAACGTTAGCTAAAACAGTTATCTATATATAGCCTATACAGATGTGAAGTAACGTTAACTTGCTTTCATACAACCAGTCGGTAGGCTATGTTTACAGCTAGCTAGCTAATTACTAGGCCTAGCTAGCTAGCTAAATTCCAACTAAATTCGTATTTCCAAACTGAATAAATACTGCACCTCTAAACACAAAAATGGTTTGCTAGATTAAAGTTGCTGTAACGTGCCGAATACAAACTTTTTTATCTGCAGATTTTGGGCTCTATTTTCAAACCAGCGCAAGGGGACGGTATAGTCAAACGCAAACTTGTTGACAGCATCAACGTCTTAAAACTGGCGCTATGGCGTTTCTCAGCAATACCGCTAGGATCAACAAATTCTCAACATAACATCCTTTCGGTTGCGCTGCAGTGGGGGCGTGTTCTAAAATACTTTCGGCTCAGTGACAATTTGAACCAACGAAAACCCATTGCGTTATGATCAGCTGGAACCACCTCTTAGCGGAAACGCAATAGACTCTGGCAATTTGGTAACTTATTCGTCATGTAGTTCTATGTAGTGTCTATAGGTGATGCCAACATTACACTTCCATTTAATGAACAAATAGCCTATAATTATTATTAATTAATTAATTTTAATTTAAACTACTAGAATAAAACAGGGCAGTTTACAAGAAACTTGCGATCATGTAGGCCACTAGCCTATAATATATAAATTACACATTGACACAGTTGAATCATAAGCCTACCATTTGAATCATAATTATGCCTACATCACCTAATGTAGGCTAATGAATGCATTCGCCACCTCCTCCCGTGCCTTCCGAACTTCTGGGAGACGAGGTGGTGTGGATTGTGATCCATAAATTACTACAGTCCTAGCCTGTACTTCTGTTGCAAGTATGTCTGATTCCTGTGCGGAAAATCGCTCTTGTCGTTGACGGTCCAGTGCGTTTGGGTTGCTCATTATGAAATTGCATGGAGCGATTGCGTTCCAACGCGATTGCGTTTTAAAGCATGAGAACAACAATTTGATTGGCTACCATAGAGACACACCTTTGACGTTTAAACCCAGCCTTTTAGCAATACCGCCATAAGGTGCGCCAAGATTGCCGTCATGAAATTACCAAATTTCTCGCCGACACGCCCTCAGAGCGATACCGCCAAGCGATTACTCTTGCGTTAACCATTGCGTTTGGTTTATTAAAATAGAGCCCATCATGTTTTAACCGGTTTCATGAATCAGCTGTAAGCCTAAACTGTTGCTATCGTTACTAGCATAAAAGAGACAAATCTGTGGCTCTCCAGTGAGAATGTCACTCCACCGTTAATTTCCTTTCCAGTGGATTTGGTTTCCAGTAGCTTTCGATTTTATGTCCACTCACGGACATGATTTCTCTAGCCTCCAGCCCAGCTTCAGAAAGTTTTTGCTGCGGACGTGCGGAGTGATATTAATTTAAACGTCCAGGTAAACAGGTGTATTATTGCATCATAGGGGTACTATATCGCGAATATAGACACAGCTTTGAACGCCTCTCAACCAATCATAATGCGTGGTCAGAATTACCCGTTTTATAATATCGCTTCTAAGAGTACCTGGAAATAAGATATCAGGAGTCTTTTGATATCCTTTTATATAGTCATGATGGCATGACCTGTTTACCTGTGGAATACCTGTTTACCACAGAAGTTGTTTGAGAGAATGGCAAGAATGTGCAAGGCCGTTATCAAGGCAAAGGGTGGCTACTTTGAAGAATCTAAAATATATGACCTTTTTTTTATTTGTTTAACACTTTTTTGGTCTTTGCATATGAGATGTGTTATCTCATAGTTTTGATGTCTTTACTATTCCAAAATGTGGAAAACAGTAAAAATAACGGAAAAAAACCTTCTATGAGTAGGTGTGTCCAAACTTTTGACTGGTATATACTGTATATATATATATACACTCCCTGGCCAAAAAAAAAGTTGCAGTTGCACCAGTCATGCATAGTGCCCACTGTACAAGCCTCTGGAGGCAGTGTTATGATCTGGGGTTGCTTCAATTGGTCAGGTCTAGGCTCAGCAACGTTATGCAGCAATAAAATGAAGTCAGCTGAGTACCTGAATGTACTGAATGACCAGGTTATCCCATCAATGGGCATATTCCAGGACGACAATGCCAAGATTCATCGGGCTCAAATTGTGAAAGAGTGGTTCAGGGAGCATGAGGAATCATTTTCACACATGAATTGGCCACCAGAGTCCTGACCTTAACCCCATTGAAAGTCTTTGGAGTGTGCTGGAGAAGACTTCACGGAGTGGTTCGACTCTCCCGTCGTCAATACAAGATCTCGGCCAAAAATTTATGCAAGTCTGGACGGAAATAAATGTTGTGACGTTGCATAAGGTTGTCGAAACAATGCCACGACGAATGCGCGCCATAATCAAAGCTAAAGGCGGTCCAACAAAATATTACAGTGTGCGACTTTTTTTTTGGCCGGACAGTGTATATATGTTATTTATATGTCTGAGCTTTATTATCTGATTTTCTTTTGTTCTGATGTTCAACACCTATAGACCAAGATTATACATTCATGAATACAGAGTGACCCAAGTCTCTCCAGTATCATATTTATGCTCATATATATATATATATGAACATTGGCTGGGCATTTCAGCCATGGAGAGTCCTACGTCTGTTGTTGGGGATCAAAACCGACTCCGAGCTGGCGTTCTTATTGGACAGGTAACGTTACTGCAAAGCATGTGAAATATATTGTGATGATCCTGATGCCGACGTTAGCTTGGAACGTGTGAGATGTTGCTTACTTGATAGCTAAGCAGGCTAAGTTACATCTAGCTGGCTACCGTTAGCTAGCTTCCTTGCTAACATTATCACTAGCAAAATACTGTCTGAGTGGATAACGTTAGCTAGCTAAGTTACCTAACTCCTGGCTGATCCGCTCCCATTGTGCAAGTGTGAGGAAGTGCGTTAGCAGCAGGCTGCTGCAGTTCACTTGTGTCAGTAATGAGAAGTGTTTTCTGAACGTTACATTTAAGAGATTGCTGTGGCTGCTAAACAAGATTGTTGAATCCATTAAATAATATATATATTTTTTTTTATTACATCGTGGTGTGAAGGGAAAACTAAATAGAACACGAAAATGTACATGGTCCAAGTGCGTTAAAATCCAGCTGCGAATGTCTTGCATTTTCGCATTGAATTTCGCATTGTGCAATGGCTTTTAGTTCAACAGTTAACTCATTCAATGCCAGAGTGTTCCAGAACACTAGAATCCCTGCAGTGCCAAGCCAATATGACTGTCAACATACTTAATTTTTACATTGATCCTGTCAATGTTCAAACTGCTAATAATGTGATGCTCTCACTCCCGTCCCTTTGTGTCCCGTGTTTTACCTGTTTCCTCTCGTTTCGTGTTGGTTTGTTTTCCTGTTTGTTTCCCCCTCGTGCTGCAGGCTGGGCGTGTTTTTCCCTTTCGTATCACTCTGTTCCATTGCTCTGTGTCCGCCTATCCCTTTCCTTCTCTCCGCATGCATTCTGCACACTCTCTGCTCCGCTAATCACTCACGCATACATTCGCACGCTGCACTTAATTGATACCTATTAACTCTTGTATTTAGTCACCCGCTGTTCTTTGTCCTGTGCCAGTTTGTTAAGTCTCGTTGTAGTAATATTCTGTTCTTGTCTCGTCGGATACTTTGTATCTAGCTCCGTCTTGCCTTGCTTAAATTGACTCTCGCTAGAAACTGCGTTAACACGGCGTTTATCCTGTCTTGCCTTGCTAAAATTAACTCTCGCTAGAAACTGCGTTAACACACTGTTTATCCAGTCCTGCCTGTCAATTAACTCTTGTCTGCTTTCCAAGTCCACCAGCCTGCAGCGGTTTGTGCATATCCCGTCTGTGCTCCAGTTCTGCCAATCTGCAGCTGTTCCTGCCCACTCCACGCTGCCCCGTCTCCCGCTCCCCGCTCCTCCTCTGCTCAACCTGCCCGGATTCCTGCCACCATCCAGTCCCTGGCCTCTCCCGCTCCCGCTCATCCCCTGCTGATCCATTACTGGTTTCTATTTGTCTGTCTAACAATCTCCCTATGCTTCAGGATCATTGGTCGAAGCAATAAATTATTGGAACATTGGAATTCCTTGTGTGTGAGTCGTGCATTTGAGTCCAGTCCCTGCTCGGAATCGTAACAAATAAAACGCATTGTTTTACCTATTGAACAGAATCACTGAATAATTGGTGATGTGTAATAGTGAAAACAATGTTCCATCAAAATCAGCTTTTGCTTGAGAGATTTGAAGTTGGATACAGCTGGACAATTTGACAGTATCTGTTATGACACACCACAAGGGCTTTGTATTATTTGAGTAGATGAATAAACAATAAACTGAACAAATACATATATGTGACCTCCATAATTTTGAGACGCTTTGACCCAGAAACACATTTTGAGTTGTATACCTTTAAAGAGTATACCTTTCTGGCAATACTAATATTATATTTCTACTCCAAATATTAAGCAATTTAATGCTAATTTAAATCTTGTCTGTAACCAAACTGTGTCTTTGATTTATGGTTTAGTGATCTGTCGAGTTCGTTACGGAACGTTAATTCAGACATAACTCAACATTAATAGTCAGCCCACACGTTATCTTGGACTATGTGCAGAATTTAGGCATGTCGTTGTGTTTGTACCTTGTGTTTTAAACTTTGTCAACACACATGAGAAAATGTTTTGAATTGGATGGCTGATTATTTATTTATTCTCGACAGGTCATGCATCTGCTGGGACCGGAGTAAAAAATATTCTGCTATGAGCTCGGTCCACTCATACAACCATACATTGTTTTTAGTTCTGATGGATTTGCTTTGGAGTTAAAAGCCTACAGCTAATTCGGCCTTTAGCTACAGACATGATCATGGTCCTATCTCTTTCAACAAACATCCTAGATTTCAGTTCATAGGAAAACTGCGTGAACATGTCAGCACGCTTGGATACAAGATTTGTGTTTCCCTGGTCAAAGGCACTTGGTAATGTCATTCACATGTCTATGATAACCGGTTACATCAATTAAATATTGAAAAGCCTTTTGAATACATGTTCTAATGGTTACACTGTCTGTCCTGATTATGCCTATTTTTATGAACCTAATTAGCTACGCTACACTTCAATAGTGGTGTCTTGTCGTACCCTATATTTCATAGGATGATGATTGTAGTGTTATAGTCACCAGGAGAACGTAAAATAGTCCTCTCATAACCTGCCCATCTATGTGGAAGAAGAGTAATCTCAGAGAGACTAAACAGCCAAAGATGTTGTATAACAGGACACGGTCAAATGACGAAGAGGCTTCCCTATGAGGGAAACGGCCCCTCATACTTCCCCACTGCTGTTGTTGCAACCTTTAAGTAACACCATAAAGGGATAAACTTGTGGTTTTGGCCTGAATAGTAGGCCTAATACACGATGAAGCTTTCTGGTAGCACATCCATTCCTGATGAGACGCAAATGCAAGGTTACCTTGTAATCATGTGTCTGTTCAGAGTAAATCAATACTACCATTATGAATTTCTGTCACTAAATCAGATCCTGTCATTGTCTATTACGTTTGCATAAGAAAAGGGAGAAAAAAATAATAATTCCTGTGTTCCACTGGGTGTGTGTGTGTGTGTGTGTGTGTGTGTGTGTGTGTGTGCGTGCGTGCGTACGTGTGTATGTGTGATTACATTTTAGGCTATTTGTCTTCATTCTCTCACGAAAATAAAAATATGATGTTGAATTTATAAATATTTTGATTTATTGATTTATTTGATTTATTTTATCATTTATTGAATACAACAGAGAAAATAATTGACTTTATACAGGTTGTGTAACATCTGAACCAGATAAACATTCCAGTTATTTTGAAAATGTCCACACATGGTTGGCTAAATGTCCACACATGGTTGGCTAAATGGCTGTAAATCATCAAGGGGCTGAGGTATCAAACAAGCCTCCAACCATGTATGGTACCATGAGTTCCATACTATTCCCATGTAATTTAAAGCTTAATCTAGTCCCACCCCCCAATTCCATTCAAATGCAGAGAGGTTATAGTATTGCTTGTACTTGAAAATAAGATATTAAGAGTCTTTTGATATCCTTTTATACCCAGTCATGATAGCATCACCTGTTTACCTGTGGAATGTTCCAAACAGGTGTGTTTTGAACTTCCCAGTCTTTCTTTTTTGCCCCTGTTCCAACTTTTTTGGAACGTGTTGCAGGCATCAAATTCGGAATTAGCGTATATTTAAGATCTATAAAGTTGATATTGGTAAAACATTAAATATATTTTCTTTGTACTGTTTTCAGTTAAATATATGTAAAAGATAATTTACAAATTACTGCTTTCTGCTTTTATGTGCATTTTACATACTGTCCCAACATTTTTGGAATTGGGGTTTGTACATGTTTATTAGTATAATATTATATTTGTATACAATTCTTATACAATCTCAATGTTTTTTTTTTTGTTTTTTGTAGGGAGTACCATGTATGTTAGGGAACTATTTATTTTTATTTTGAAATGTATATGCTAGTTCTCTACCACATATTTATTGTATAAGTTTTGTATATGGCATATGTGATTTTTATAGGATTTTTACAGACCTTGCATGTCAGGCTTATAAGTCTCTGCAATAAGTCTAGTGAAAGCAGTACACTCCAGAGGGATAAACCTGCCCACCTTCAGGATGTAACAAATGTTATAAAAAAATTATATCAACTCACAGAATGTGGGTCTAAGGTGGTTCAAGCCAAAACTGAAAGACACAGAAAGTGAATGAACATGGGTTGGGTAGGGAGAGGAGGCATGTTAAACGCAACACACTTCTGCAAACCACCCTCTTAGGAGTCCAAACTGCCTGAGGAAGATAGGATTGGTCAAATCCATTCCAGTACTGTTTGTTCATTGTGTGCCTCTGTAGAGCTTTTCAATCTTTTTTGTTGTTGCCATGCCTGCTGCCACCCTGTGATACAGCACTCTTATTTCACCATACACAGTCTGTTCGTCTCTTATACTATGGTTCCTATTTTTCTGCCTAACCCAGAACTCAATTTTGTTTGTACCGACATTTTCCTGGTCTGTCTATCATTGCTACAGTAAGTGCTCTTCACAGATGGAAAGGCAAGTGTCTTAAAATCCTTGGATTGGAGACTTATCTAGCACTGTGTCACTTCTGATGTTGAACACTCCAAGGGTTTCTGCTTCTACATGATCTTGTAATCTGTTCCAAACAATGACGACTGTCACACACTCTCCACCGACTTGCTCTACGGGAGTGGATCTGGCACCTTGCAATGCAGGAAAATGTTGATCCAGGAGAGGCCTGATTTGGGCATGCTAATCCTGGGCAGGGGTGCTGACGCTTGGCTGCCCTGATTGGTACATAAACCCTGGAAACTGTAATCCTGCCCTTGGCATCAAAGTGCTCTTGTTGCTTCTGTGTTAAGGCTGTTGTGAATTTTGGTTTCCAGTCATAATTGGAGTAACACATTTTCACCAGCTTTCTGTACCACAAGCCTGAGAGGTGCAGACTAATGTAACAATCACCACTTCCACATTTGTACATCAAAGTCATGCTGTCACATAAGAGTGGTTTCCATAGCAATAGGGGTTGACACAATCAGCAGAAAAATTTGGGTTTAAGTTTCCTACATCACCTGTCTTTAAAGTATTGCGTTTTGTGGTACAGAATTGCGGATTTCTTTGACACTCATTCCAGATTTGATTATCACAATGTATTACAGCTGTAAAGCCAGCACTTGAGATGAATCCTAATCCTCTACCATGCCTTTGAAATCATCTGCAGCTCCCACACTGTGGTAATGTAGCATAATTTGCATGCTAGGATTTGTGATAATGCTTATATATGTGATGGATCATACACTGAGGCAGAGCCACTAAATCTGTTTGGATATTATTAATAATATTTAATCCTTATTAATTTTATTTAAAAAATCTGAATAGTTGGTGGGGAACAGAAGTTGCGCCTGATTTCACAGGTGCCTTTGAGGCTGGGAATCCAAGCTAGTTGGAAAATTTGAACATCAGTTTAGAACATTTCTACTCAAATACTTTGGGAGTCCTTGTTATATACTGTATTATATATATGTACAGTATATATATATATATATATATATATATATATACAATTAAATATATAATTTGTACAGTACATTTACATGAGATGAGATTTAAGTAGAGAAAACAGTTTAGCAGGACATGTTATGTTCACGTTGTTACCTTGTGGTCCCTGAATTGTGTGAGCAGCCTGCCTGATCTAGTTAACTTCACCAAAGAAAGATTCTTCCTTGCCAGAAACCCAAAAAGAAAATAGGCAAATAACTTGCATACATCCTATGTGTTCATGCTCATTTTAACAAGATTTATTTAGGCTAAAATATGAATTTAATTTTGGAAATAACTGCTTGTGTGCAAACAACATGGGAGAGCTGTGTCAAATATTTTTTAAAGGAATATACTGAAACCAGACACAGCAGCAAATAATTAAGTGAACGTCAATTCCCACTGTATCGCAATGGAAAACAAAATGTGCAATGGGAAGCATGTAATTTAGTGCTTTAATAAACATGCAGTTAATGTAATATACCTTATTTGCTTTGGTTTTGCACTTTTTTTTGTTTATTTCCACTCATATAAACTAGACATTTTTATTTTTACTTGAGGTCAGAGTGTGGGAACACACAACTAGGTCATTGTGAGATATGGCTTTGCAGAGGACGGAGAACACATTATGGGATGGCCAGTTTCAGACCTGCAGATGCCGAGAATTTCTGCCCTTTGGTTTCAGCTTCTGATGTTATATTTCCAACCTTTTTCACATTAAATACAGGGACCATGCGTTCAAAGTCTGGAACATGTGTTTTGTGTGGTTTGTTTTATGCAGTGATAACTTCTTTTGTCTAGACACGGCCTTTCATGGTTAAGTTTGACGGTTTCCTTTGTTGTGTGCAAGCACAGCCCTGTTTCAAATTGTCACGGGGCCTTGAGATGTTATCGTTTTGCATGGATCCATCATTCGTCTAATCAAAGAAGCATGAGGTCCGCAAATGGATTAATCCTCAGTTCAGTCCTGAGTTCTTTTATTTTTTGTAGGGGATCTCTCAGATTTATGTCCCCGCCCCCAAGGACAAGTTTAATATAAACACATCCATTAGGTAAAAATGTTTAGTCGCAGAAAATATAAACCCACTGGTTCCTTCGTGAGATTTGACTCCTGATAGCGATGTGCTTTTCCGTTGAGACACCAACGTGCTTTTCCGCAAAAAATTATCTGACTCCTACTTAGCTTTTTTTAGCATTTGAAAACTTGTAATAGGTCTCCATTTCTGTGAATTTGGTTTGGGTGCAAGAGAATGTATCATTAACAACCTGCTCTGGTGTTGGGAAATTTGACCAGGGTGTTGGGAAAATTAAACCCAGCACTGTGGGAGAATCCCCAGTCCTCATTACCACTATGGATCTGGGTGAGAGGTGAGGTCATCATCAAGACATACATGCTGTGGTTCCGGGTCTTTTTATGCTCCTTTATTGCTGTTCACCTCCCTCTAGGTCATCCGTTACACAACTCTTGGCAGCGATTCGGTAATTATAAGCTCATCAATGCTTCTCAGATCATCATAGAGTAGTTATTCAGAAAGCCCATTACGGTTTGCTCTTGGTATAAATATAATGCTAGCATCAATCACTGGCCCCCAGCAGCAATATGGTCGGAACTTGGAACACGCAGGCATGTCTGAGACGCTGGGAATATCGTTTATCGCTCCTGCTCGGATACGGTCTGGGATGCAAGGGCCACTGTGCCACAAACAGATTTGTGTGCCCAGGCATATGCAAAGCAACCGGCCCAGGCGATACCAGCCTGATTAATGCCTTTTAAAAGGGAGAGAGATTCTGCTATGGACCCCGGAGGCATGCATCACCCTGCCTATTATTCCCACCCAAATCCCTCATATCTTGACCCAATCTCAGAGTTTCATGGCCAAATCGGAGTTCGCCAGTGACACATGTGGCACTTTCAACACCCCTGGGCCTCCTGTCAAGGCCAGCCCTGGCATAAGAGGAGCTTTCTTCCTGGAGGCCCATGTCACACCGACACAGTATCCCACTGACCGTTAAAGATGGGGCCAGGTACAGCTGCCCTTGCCTGCAGAACTGATTATGAGTCAGAATCGGAGAGGAGAGGGCTGCCGGATGGCTTATTCAGTTAAAGCACCACGCTGTGGTGCATGGATGAGCCTCATGAGCCTTGAATCAAATCTGGACCGTGCCGTGCCAGTGCCGACTGTGGCCGGCAGCTCCACATGGTGACGCATATTTGGTGCCTGCGTGCCCAGGGTATGGAAGGGTTCAGTCAGACAGGGCTCCGCATTTCATCACTTGGTCGACCCACACTGGCCAATAAGGGCACTTGTACGACTGAATGTCAAACTGTATATCAAAGGTCCCTCCTCTCTGTGTGAGCTTAGCTGCAGTATTCTAATTATTCCATTTCATTTGTTTCTGATTATTATGTTTATTTATTCTATTACTTACTAAATTTATATTTATATTTTTATGTTTTTTTGTGTTTGCTCAGCTTTATTCTAATGTTTAATAGTTCATGCATAATTGTTCATTAGTTTAATGATAATAGTTTAATGCAGAATATATTTATTTATTTATTCTAATTATTATGGCATTTTATTAGTTTCTGATTATTATATTAATTTCTTCTAATTATTAAATGTATGTCTGTCTTGTTTGGTCATAATAAACATGTTCTTTAAAAAATGCTTACATGTTTATTCAAATTATTGTTAAAGTGCTGTCATGGTTTTTTCATCTGGAAAATTTTAAATGACACTGAAAACATTCTGTTCTGCTAGATTTTCATTCATCCTGTTCCATTCAGCTTTTAGTTCATATAGCCCAGTGGTCTCCAACCCTGTTCCTGGAGAGCTACTGTCCTGTAGGTTTTCATTTCAACCCTAATTTGGCACACCTGATTCTACTAATTTGCAGCTCCGCAAGATCTCTAGCTGTTGAAAGAGGTGTGCTTTGTTAGGGCTGGAGTGAAAACCTACAGGATGGTAGCTCTACAGGAACAGGGTTGGAGACCACTGACCCTATTTTAGTTCAATATGCTCATACTATGCATGCCATTGCTAACAATATCTAGTGTCTGTTGTGTAATGTCAAAACGTAGTGTTCACTATGATTTGTTTTTTCAAGACAACTTGAAGTTTGTCTTCAAAGTTCCTTTTCTAGTTCGTAGTGCAACCAACCACAGCCTAAATCTGTGAAGAGGCAGACGATGAAAAGTGCAGTGTACTGCTACTCATTTTGTTATTACAATGTAGAATGGCGCACAATAGTGATTAATCCCGGTTCCTGGGATCCCAGTATTTCCCATTACAATTCCTTCCCGTTCCCAACCGGGAGTGACGTCGGGAAACCGGGAAATTTAACATGGCCAATAAATAACTTGCATTATATTTGGCCTAATTAAGTGCAATAAAATAATCAATATATTAAGTTTATTTCCAAAATGCAGTATCCACCATTTGAAAAAACTGACGCCCACTCATGACTGCTTATTGACAAGTGAAAACTCGGTAACTGATTTCACTTTAGAGCACGTGAACGTTGCTAGCGCATGCACAGGAAGTTCAATATACCTGCTCCAAATGTGGAGAGCAAAATCATGTCAAGCAACGTGTGGAAGAATTTTGAGAAACTTAATACTAATGAGGCAAAATGTCAGGTTTTTTTAAAGTTGTAAATTAATTTCAGAAAAAAGATTAGGCTACTATAATTGCGACGTCAATGACTAGGCTACCACTAGGTGGCAACCGTGGATAGGGACAAGGGGTAGCCTAATAATGAACACAAACCCATAGTTATTCCAGGACATTGCATTCGGCAGAAATATAGCCCAGCTATAATTACAAAATGAGCTGGAATTCTTAGAGCAAGTAGCAAGTATATTAGATACCTTTGCTTTTCTTACCAACTGGTAGCCTATGGCTAAATGTCCCTCATTTCAGAACGGTAGGCTAGCATATAATTGCTGATGTGTCTTGATGGAGATATTGTATTTAGCCATCATATTAAGTTATTGTATTTATGCCATAACATTTACTTAGGCTATACAATGTAGGCCTATTACTCACATTCTCTTGTCACCAGCACCATCCAGACTCCAGTTCATGAAACTTCCTCGGGGGCCCGTCCCGTCATGTGCTTCTCTGCTTGCCGTAGTTCTCACTGAGAACAATGTATGCTTCCGCTAAAAAAAGTAGTCCCGTCAACTGAAACACCTACCGCCTGGTAATGGACTGGTGAAAAATTACGTAACTGAATGTCCCCTTTCAGGCTACAGTTTTTTTTTTGTTTGAAGTAGGTTATTTTATGGGCATTTCCCCATCAGAATGCACTGCAAATAAAGATGTGACAAAATGATTATCAATACCAATTAGTATGGTTTAAATTCGGAATTAAGTTGGAAAAAAATGGTTCAAGTGGAGAAAAAAAACAAAAAGCCTTTAGCCTTTAAGGTTGTTGAAAATGTGTTCAAGTTCTACCATAATTGTGCAGTTTACCTTATTTTAACTCAGTGAAGGTTTGGCTTGTTGCCATTTTTTGTCCCTTCATTTTACACAGGTTGGTTTGGGTAGGTTGAGCAAGCTGAGTGCACAAAGAGCCCTAGGAGTAGAGAGAGTTGCCGGATGTTGGGAAAAGAGGGGAACGGTCTTGCTCTGTACCGGCAAGTGTTATAAACTGCTTCCACTTCACCCGAGTGAAGCTGGGAGAATGAGAGACAGGGTGATTACCAGCCCAATGGAGCTGTAGGAGATAATAAGGCAGGACTGACTGACAAATAACTTTCAGCTTTCGGGTTGCAGGTTTCAGGGGCTCGGCTATCCTGCCTGACAGCAGGGGGTTCTTCCAAAAGCTCCTCTAATTTAGACAGTCTCTCTTGACATTTAAAGAGATGGGTCTGAACCGAGACAATTCTGTCTGTGAAAATGAATGTTCCCTCAGTGGTTACGCTGAAGATGACTGTTTGTGCTTTTTGCTTCTGGCAGAAGATGGGGGGGGGAAAAACTATCTTTCCTCTCTTTCCTTTTTATCGCGGTTCATATCGACTTGCAGCCATTCACAGTTTAAAAAAAGAACAGGCCTTTGTGTTCTTCGCTCGTAAATCTTCAGGTTTTACGCCTACGGTGATACTTTAGCGTTGGATTGATCAAGGGGCCCTACATGCCACTGAACCCACTTCAGCAAACACCAGCTTTTAATAGGATACACACATCTTGACACACTTGAAGAGAAACATCTGATAAAAAAACACATAAATAAATGAGATAAGCATGAACACAGACAATACAGTGGACTCTGTAATTCATGACCCTTAGTTCCTGGAGCAGTTGAGATGTATGGCTGACTGCATAAGTCATGTCCCCCTGCTCAGTGTGAAATTGCGTACAAGGCCCCAGGCTGGCTATGTCTCCTGGGGCCTGACATCAAGGATTTCCCTTTTAGCCCACATAATGAATGAGTTTGGGATATTAACTCTCCCCCTGACCAAATTTGTAAATTGGACTTAATAATTTCAGTGTGCGATAACAGTACAAAGGATAAACTGGAAAAGAAAATCCACCACTCGCAGGGTAACAAACGAACAGAGTCAAAGCAGTTTGTCTGTTTAGCCTAGCCTGTTGTCAGCATCAGTTTGTTTCAATTTACGCCGAAGAATGCGCCTAGCTATTTAGATGTTGTCAGGACAGATCAGGAGGAATGTGTTTCCTTTCAAGATGGATTTTCAAGAGCAGGTTTTCATCACTTTTAAAATGCAGCTTGACTTGGTGCTTTTCTCTCAATGTTGTTGCTGTGCTTATATAATTTTTCTTATTAATTTATGCAATCCACAAAACATCAAAGCAACAGCCTTTCAATTTAGTCACTTGAAATTAAAAGAAGATTTGTATGGGAGACCAGAATGTAATAATTCTCTTTAACATGCACAAGAGAATCCTCTGTATGATAATTGAAAAAGTCGTTACTGAGAACAAGCTATCTATTTAATGTGATTTAGTTCAGGAAAAATAAATGATTTGGTGTCTGACTGCTAACGTGTTACTGTCAATGATATAATGCAATGTACATGCTTAGAGAAGTATAGAGAAGGCATTCCAAAGCTCCCATAACATATAACAGGGCATAGATACTGCATATTTCTGTTATGCAAATTACTTTTCACAGGTCAAACTAAACAATTTCCATTACAGAACTATGGTACTTTGCTATTGCTAAAATTAAGCTAGAAATAAATAATAAATAAATTGTACCGGTCTTCGTAAATTCATTTTAGTGTGTGAATGCTTACTTACACAAGACCTTAATGCAAGCTTGCAAAGAAAATGAAGGCGACACTTCTATTCAATAGAAAATTATTCAATAGAAAATTCTATTCAATAGCTGGAACAGCATTAGATCTATTTTGCAAGGATTTTACTAGGGATAATCAGATTAATAAGTACTCTTATTAGTGAATGTATCTATACATGCAAAATATATGTTTTTCACCATATTAAATAATCAATTTGGCTTAACACCCCATCAAAAACACCAGAGCAAATACCATTGCAACCAAATCACTATCACACAATGAATGTCCAAACAACCATGCTTTCAGGGCAAGCTGACAAAAGAAAAAACAGAAAAAACAAAAAATGCAAACATTTTTTGCATTTATTTATAGCACTTCAATTTTGCAACTGGCATACGTATATAGGTCAAGGCAAAAGAAGCATCTGTTGCAGAGAGGGGAACTTGTTTACAAGGCTTGTGGCTAATTTCAGCTTTCCTGCTATTGCCATTAGCCTTTTTGAGAGTGGCTGCAGTTTAGCCGAGAGCTGTAAATATCTCACAGCTTGGAATTATACACACCCATTGCAGCTGGAAACTGCAAAAGGAGCAAGTTAATATGTGACCGAGCAACTCAAGCATGAACCATGCAGTAAGATTAAACCTTTGCTATGTCTTCATTTTAATTTGATCAACGTTACTGCAGTGCTTTATTCATTAAATCAAAAGGTGCTTCTTGTAGCCAAATGGGAAATTAGCATGGTTTCCAAGCCCCTGATAATGTCCTTTAATATTTGCGTGCAGATTATCACCTGCTGTTGCTGGTTTATAGGTTAGTTTATGCCTTTCACATACTATAGTATTTCTCAATGATAGGGCAGCCACCTGGACTGTATATTACATGTCAAGTGAGGGCCAAGAGGGATTCTCATGAAATGCTGTAAGGTTTTCAAGCCCATGCACACAAGACATGCATTCCAATTAAATCTGCTCTGAGTCACTTTTCACGGAAAACGGACCGCAGACACGTCAAGGAAGACAGTAAGCAGGGAGTGAATGATGGGCAGGGAGAGGAAGTCGAGCAGAGCAAATGACGCATACACCTGACGCACAGGACATATACACGGAAAGCAGACGTGCTGGAACAGCGGATTCATTCCACGGCAAAGTGAGAAAGATATGCATTTTCCCTTAATGAAAAACATAATATTTCATTTAGGAATATGAATATTATTGTGTTTGGTTGCATTATCTTCGCATGCATACTTTGCATGCATACTCCATATATTTGATGTTCTGAGGCCCCATTCCCTGCGGTGTTACTGAACTTTTCCCCAGTGGTGGAATTTGCTTAAGGGAGCCATCGGGGATAAATTATTTTTCATTAAGTCGACAGTTATTCCAACCAACCCAGATTGTGAAGTTTGCTCAAGGAAAGAAAGTCTTGAGCCGTCGCAGTCTCCCGTGGGTCACATACCTCAAGCCCTTCCTCAAAATTATTTCAATATTCCCCCATTAAAACAATGAAAAATCATGTCAGTTTCAATGGGCCTGTATATGGCCAGGGGCGTTGAGCAGAGAGTGGAGTCTGTGCAAAGCCTCAAGGAAACAGAGCAGTGGCATGTCTGGGCACTTCACCTCAGGTGATTAATTATACCAAATACTCTGCCGTTCCCTCACCTTTCACAATTACTCAGCCCCCCGTTGCACTCCATGTTGAAACACTTACTTCATTCCTTCTGTTGTGTGGTCCAAGCTCGAAGGTATATTTAGGACCCATGATCTTCGAGAAAGGAAGTCTCTCAACTTAGAATATCCAGTGTTTAACATTTTCAATTAGCTGACATGAGCCCTACTTGCCATTTTTCTCACAGATCTTTATCAACCAGTGCAAGCATCAGAATGTGGTCTCCACATTGAGAAAGGTGTGTCCAGTGCTGTCTTCAGCATAACTGCCCCTATGGAAAAAGAATATGCTGAAGTATATTGTAAATATAGAAAAATTATCTTCACAATATATTTAAAATATACTGCAGTATATTACATTTCCATATGGGTGTGACATATAAAAAGCAATAAATACCCTCTATTTGTAAAGTAAGGGTTGACCACAAATAGTGCTTCCAAGCGTATTATTCTGACAAGCATGTCTTTGCAAGACTTTGCACCAAGGAGCTGTGCAATGGAGGAAGGCCATAGAGATGAAAACGTGTTACGGAGCACACACGCATACCGCAAAATCTTTTAGCATGCATTACCTTAACAATAATGTTCTTTAGCTGTGTTAATAATGTTCCTGTTCAATGCAGTACATAATGTGATTGCCCTCTGGTATTAATCAGTGGAGTTGTGTTCCCCTCACATCCAGTACTTGACCATTTTTCATTTTATCCCAGGAATCATGCAAATAACTGTTTCTTTCTTCTTTCTTTTTCTTTCAAAGGGAACTGATAAAATATAGGAGTTAACATATTTGGCAGCACTCCTGGAACGTCAGGTGCTGACAAGAAAACAATACGCATACAGAAAAACACTCTAAATACGTCATCTTGGACTTTGTTATTTTCAACCAGAAGGAAGACAACCGTTAAATTCTTCCACAATTCCCTCCTTTTTGATCATAAGATCAACTTACTCACATTACACATTCTCATACGTATGCCTGAGTAGCTAATCAGAAATGTTAAGCGTTAATATGGGATAAGATGCAAAGTAGGCTACAACTGAATATGGAAGAAAATGTTATAGAATGACTACAGTTCAATAATTCAGGACACACTCTTTCATTGTTAGAAACAATTTGCACCATGTCTGCTCTTCCTGCACACTCTAATCAGCCCTTTGGCCTCCACAGGCTGCAGAAAAACAGACACAGGAGAGAGACAAAGAACTCGCACAATTAAATACAAATGTGTGTGCCTAGGTATATATCAAATATAAAACAGTAGTACAGAATTTACTGAGAAAAGCTTGGATACAAGTTCAGGGGCATGTGCAGGATTTTTAGAAAGGGGAGGCCAAGGGGTGTCCAAGAACACATATGGGGGGCCCATAATACAACAAAATTTGTGTAAAAGAAACAAGTGTGTAAAATAAACGCAAACCATTTTTGCATGATATAAAGCAAGGGCTTTATATCAAATATATTTGTTTAGGGGGACTAAGCCTCTAGTAGCGGGGTCTGGGAGCATGCTCCCCCAGGAGAAAATTTTCAAAAAAACAGCCACAAAATGGTTGTTCCCATGAGTTTTGAGAGTAGCAATAGGCCTAAAATCAATAAACAACTTGGCTTGTTGTTGCAAAGAATATTTATTTAAATCGAACATTTATTTTGGGCGGGTACAGTAAATTTTAGGGGGGCTTAGTAGGTCTGGCAACACCACATATAAACCAATGGTACTCGCAAAAAGTGTAGGGGTGGCAACTGGGGTGGCCAATCATTTCCCAGAGGGGTCCGGTGCCACCCCGGCCACCCCTTAGGCCACGCCCCTGTACAAGTTCAATTCAATTGAATTTGTATCGTGATTTTTTCAGAGAACTGTCACAAAGATGCTGTACAGAGAAACAGAAGGAAAATTTGGCAAAAACCAGGCCTGAACCCCCAAACAGCAAACTAGGGAAAAACTCCTCGTGGGGAGAAATACACTCAAACGGTGGCAAGAAAAAACTCCCCAATGGGAATAAATCTCAGAAGGAACCTGGCTATAGAGAGGGAGCCCATCCTTCACTGGCCGGCCCAGTTTAAACTGAAGGTGGAATGGATGGTAACAGAAATGTAATGATGGATCTAATACAGGAAATAATCAAGTGGTAATAAAGTGGGTTGAACATGTTACAGTCTGAGATATTAAATTAGCTGATAAGTAATAAGTCCAATGAAGAAATGTATAATATTCAAAGGGGCAGGCGGATATATCTGGGACCAGTTGCATCAAGGTGTGTTCATGAAACAGGGGAGAGACAGGGTTGGAGCAGTCTGCAACAAGTGCACATACAAAGCAGTAAGAGAGAAACAACCACTACAGGGAGGAACATTTTAAGGATGTCAAAACCCCAGGACATTTGTTAGGTTATCAGAAGCGTCAGGTACCAATGTACTACATCCTTCGGAAGCATTTAGGAAAGCACATAGACCTCTCTGAGCATATTATCTAAGGCCATTTGGTGATGGAGGGGAAGCGGTCGGAGAACCAACCGCGACAGAATGGGGATCTAAAAGCTACCCACACAGGTGGAGTAACCACTAATAATCTCAGAAGGAAAAACAGGAAACACAAACAGAAAAAGCTAAGTACTCCTACGGGCCTATAAGCCAACTGAAAACTACCCAGAAAAGAGGGAGAGAAAAACTTGAGTACAACTAAATAAACAAAAACCTCCAGCTCAATATACCATAAATGAGCTACAATACAAGGAGGAAAATAAAAAGGTAACTAAGGTTACAGCCTCAAACGAGGACTGGAAGAAAACCAAGGAAAGAAACTACTGAGAACAAAGGAAAACGAAAATCCTAAGTGGAAGTTCCAGTGGAAGTGGAGCTCAGAATAAATGTGGGACAACAATATGTAGCACTATAAACTAAAAGAAGTTGCCCACGTTATGTTCCAATACCAAATTACCGGCCAAAGTGTAATCAGAGTTGACATTAAACCCCGGAACAGAGGTAATGCTTAAATAGCGGCGTGCGGTTGAAACCAATCAGCACGAAATGGTCTCTAGAGGGAAAAAAGGACAAGAGTGCCCTCTAGAGGCCAGGAGTCAGAAAAGAATAAGCAGGCTCAAAAACCATGACAATTTGGTGATGCATAAGAACTATATTGGTATTTATCAACTGTTTTCTCACCACTTCTTCCAATTTATTTATACACATGGCCATGTAATTCTTATCCCAATTAGGATCTCCTAAAGTTAAATTTATTCCTTAATCTGTTTTATTTTTTCCACATTAAATGACCCTCCATATGGCCATCTGCCGTTTGTCCAACTGTAGAGATCACTTGTGAACGGAAAAACCCAATAAGCAGACCTCGTTTCATTAACTACTTTATCGACGGGAGATCCCGGAGGTACTATTTGCTTTTTCAGTCTTAAGACCTTCTTGTGTTTTCTCTTAACCTTCTTACTCAACTTGAAAGGAAACTCAGGCTTTCCCTTCCCAGTCCTATGACAACTTCCCATTACACTGATCCTCAGTCCCACTTCACTTGCTCTGTACTTCTTTTTTTCCGCAAAACAATGGTTTATCCCACAACCATTTAACAACAAACTGATATTGAAGTCTCAATTCTAATTTCTCAGCATCTTGTATCATGTGCTGAAAAGTGGCCTTGTTTGTAGATTCCTTCAAGTTCCTCCTTTTTAGAGTCTTTCAAGTCCCCCTTAAAAAACGTAGGCTACCATCATGTTTTGACTCTGCACTCTCAAAACGGATGTTCATGTGTCAAAAACAACACATACCGGGCCATTTATAGACACACATCTCTGTTGTCCAGTTAAGGACAACACAATGCGTTTTTGCCATCAAAACGTCTCCCTTTTTTACATGGGGATTTTTAAAAAAAGGTGTTCAAAGCCACACAAAAGTAACACAAAAAGTGTTTTGGATATTAACACATTACACTATCACCATCTTTTGACTCTCAGTCGATCAGGTAGGTAAAACACAGACTACTCAACTGCAGAAATACTAACTTTTCGTTTTAAACTCCAAATTTAAAAGCATGAGAATAGCCTACGTGTTGCTTCTATTGAGATCATGTTTGTGATGCTAATTTGTTGAGAAAATAATTTTGCTAAATTTGTTCACTCCATGATATCATGGAGTGAAGGGTAGGCAGTCTGCCGTTCTCTGAGAATACACACTTTCTCACAGCAGTTTATAGGAAGAAAAGAGATAAGACCTGCAAACATGTGAATAACAGTTTCTTTATTCCTTCTCTTTCCTTCTAAGGGAACTGATAAAATATAGGAGTTCACATATTTGGCAGCACTCCTGGAATGTCAGGTGCTGACAAGAAAACAACACGCATACAGAAAAACACTCTAAATACGTCATCTTGGACTTTGTTATTTTCAACAAGAGAGAAGACAATCTGTACTGACGATTCTTCCGCAGCTAGGATAGCTTTGGCACCAGCGAGCAAAATTACAAAAAGAGAGACAACCAGTATCTCACGTTTCAGTCTGACTGGACCAATCAGTACAGATTTATCGAAAAGCCGGAGGCCTTGTTGTCTTATTTGCAGTGCATTGCAAATTATGGTAGGCTACTTTGCCATTTTTAAGTGTTGACATGAGACTGGGTTTATACACAAACTGTAGCCTAAATGGTACAATTATTCTGACTGACCTGTCAGATCGAGTTCATGAAGTTCAGTACCGCCTTTTGGGACAACGCACGCAACGTAGCCAAATTTAAATGCCCCGATGTAGCTTGGCTTAAAGTGCAGTGCAGAGTTGTGTGTTATTAATTTACCAGCGTAAACGCAGCAGCGTCTGTTTTATTTTGCATTGTGGCCTTCTACTTGTCTGTCAAAGTTTTTAAAATATATATGGGTGATAGTCAGGGGAGGAGGAGGGGTGTCACGATAGGGTGGGAGAGAGTATGGGACTGGGCCCCTATCACTAACAACAACACAACAACATCCCCCTCGCCGGGGAAACAATGCGGGGAATACAATGTGTTTGAATGAGCAGGAGATAATAATAATTATGTGTAAAAATGTAGGTGCAACCAGTGACTACAAGCACTAGACGTGGACTGCTGCTGTCAATAACCCTGCTATATATAAGGCAAACATGGCAAAGGAAAACCAGCACTCATTAAACTCTTCTTTAATGCTAAACTTATCTCAAATAATTAAGAACATTTTTGTGAGTGCAGGTTTTCCTTTTCCATCATTGAACTGTTCTGAAACACCAGCACCACCCTGAAGTAGCCTACCGCAATGTCACACCCAAACATTGCCTTGAACAAAATAGTGTGATGTTCTCACTCCCGTCCTATTGTTCCCCGTGTTTTCCCTTTCCCCCTGTCTCGTGTTCGTCTCTCCATAGTCCGTTTTCCCCCTTGCTGCAGGTTGGGCGTGTTTTCCCGTTTGTGTCACTCTGTTTCACTGCACTTATCTCAACCTATCCCATTTCCCCATTTCGCATGCATTCCACACTCTCCGCTCTGTTAATCACTCTCGCATACATTCGCACGCGGCACCTAATTGATACCAATTAATGTTTGCATTTAGTCACCCGGTGTTCTCTGTCCTGTGCCAGTTCGTTAATGCTCTTTGTCTGAAACCTCTGGTCCTGTCTTGAGTCCTAGTATCCAGTCTAGTTTGTAATACTAAAGTCTTGTTCTGTGCCGGCGTTAACCCGCCTTGCTATTCTGCCTAGTCGAAGTCTGCTCCTGTCTGGAATGGCATTTCCCGCTGTTCATTGTTCCCGTCTCGCTATACTAACTTTGTCTGCTTCAGTCTGCCAGCCTGCAGTCGTCTGTTATCCCTGCCTGTGTTGCGGTTTCCCTGCCTTCCACCTGATGTGTGTGCATGCAGCTTGGGCTCCTGTTCCTCCACTCTGTGGCGGTGCCCACTTACTGCCAGTGTTGCTGTTGCTGCTGATGTGCTGTTGCTCCTGCCTCTGCTATCGCTGCTGCCGCCCTGCTGCTGTGCCGCTACTGCCGCTGCCCTGCTGCAACGCCTGCGCCAGCCCGGACTCCGCTCCACTGTCCTGCTCTACTGCTCCTGCTCCCGCTCATCCCCTGCTCCACCAAACTGGTTGTCCGTCTCCATCTCCTTCCCTGGCCTCTCCTGCTCCCACTGCTCCCCCGCAACCTCTTACCTGGACTGTCTGTTATCTGTGTTCTCCCTATGCTTCAGGAGTTTTGGTCGAAGCATAATTTATTAGAGCTATGCGCTCTGTTGTCTGTCTTGCTCATCCAGTTCCGGCTTGGAACATTAACCACCTTTTGCCTTTCTCCCCATGCTCAGGACTACCCTGATCATATAATAAAATATTGAGTTTTGGCATTCCTGTGTTCGAGTCGTGCATTTGGGTCCAGTCCATTTCCGGGGTCGTAACAAATAGGCTAATAAAGTTACTGTCAGGATTGGGTTAGAAGTGTAGGGAACCAAAACGCGACAGATGAGGATTCAGATATCTAAAAATAGACATGCCACAGAAGCAGAATAAAACCGCACCAGGGAATTAGGAAAACGGAAAAGCGGGAGCAAAACTTCCCTAGCACAAGGCCAACACAAAACAACCTCAAACGGAGGCGAATCTCGCTAAAACAGCGAGAAACAATAAAAGAAAGAACCTCACGCACTAATTAATCTGCTTAGATCAGAGGTAGAGAAAACAGAAACACAGGCGTGAAACACAGGCGTGATCCAAACACCGGGACGGAGGCAGAAAAAATCCGATAGAGCATCAGACGACGCCAAATCGGAAAACAATCGCAGAAACGACAGAGGCAGCCATTACCCATGACAGTTACACTTTATCAATTTCAAACAGTCGATAGAAATTATCATCGACAAGCAACTGCTCTTTCTTTGTTAGTGTGTTCCTACCTGTCCACTTTCTTATTCAGATGAACTCACGTTTAGTTATCAACTTGAACTGATAAAACAGTGACAGTTTGCAATGGTTAGCTTGCACTCATGTATAATGTATCTCAATACAGCTAGATAAGCTGGCTCACGACAAAAATATTACGATAAAGTTGTAATAAAACTTCTAACGCCAGCTACATTTTGTAGCTATAGTTTTACGTTAGGTCTTTGATGATCAAGTCCGCTGTATTGATTGTGATATCTAGGTGATAAATTTTTTGCTCCAGGGTAGAGTGTGCATCCTCTTTTGTTTAAAAACATGAAATGGGTCTATTATTTGCCTATAATCTATGGACTATGGCTTAATCGCATTACTGTGTCCTCTTTTTACAAGCCCCTCCCCCTTTCCCCATAAGTCAGGACCCCTACAAGAAGTATGCGTGGAAGGAAATGCATTGAAATGACATTAGCTTCCAGCCGAAAAATCATTATTACCCATTATTGGATAATTCTTATTATCATGTAATATAATTTCAGAATTATATTATGAGTAAAATAGGAAGTGTTCATATTTTAAAAAAATTTAAAAATACAGTGCAAATCCACCCTTCCAGTGGGCCCTCTAGGTCAGTGGGCCTTGGAGCGGAAGATTTGTATAAAGCCAGTTCTGTTTTTCTTGAAGGGAGAGAATATCAAAGGTGTGACACCAATTACAATCATGACTATGAATGTAGCAAGGTGGCATTAAATGACTATATCTAATCTAAGTGAAAGGACAATTTCAGGATGTAGTCTAGTCTAAACTAAAGTGGATATTGCCTGTGAAATTACATAAACTGCGTGATGCGTTGATAAATACATATGTGTGTGTATGTGTGTGTTAAAACAGTCTCTGGTGATACTTGTGATTTTTTGCAAAAAAACATTGAGTAGACTATCCATCAGCTAGTCATCATCACAAGTTGAATACGAGCACCCAGAGTCTAGTGTTGACTCTCCGATGAGTGAAACAACACGGATATAACTTTGTTATCGAATCGTGTCAAGTACAATCACACATTGGTACTTACTCCTATATGTATTGTGGGTATAACTTGATTCAAAATATAATTGTAAACCCTTAGTTTGGTAGAAAACTTTTTGCAATTTCTCCTTTATAGCCTAAGGCAGGGGTCCTCAATCTTAACCAGAAAGGGCCGGAAGCAGTTAAACACCTGATTCTACTAATCAACCACTAGTCTTTGCTAAGAACCTTGATTAGTATAATCAGATGTGTTACTGCTTGGTTGAAACAAAAGCCTGCACCCACACCAGCCCAGGGAGATTTCCCTTGCCGCTGTTGCCTTTGGCTTGCTCTTGTGGGGGTTTAGGCCAGGGTTTTCTGTGAAGCGTATTGTGACAATTAGTTGTGAAATGCGCAATATAAATAAATATTGATTTGATTTGATTACTGGATAAGATTGAGGCTCCCTGGCCTAAGGTGAAATTGAGAGGTGCGGTGCACTGGACGGCATATTGTTTGCTGCAACTTCGCCAATAGAAGTAAGTGGTTACATCTGTTCGATATAATAGAGGTCAGTGCTTTGCCCACTCACGCGGATGTCGGCATCTCTCCGAGTGCCATTCAAGTTCTTCATAATTTTGCTTGTAAGCTTGTTTGTAGTTAAATTCTACTGTAGGCAAATTTAGGAAAGCTGCATCTAAATGCTGTAGACCTAAATAAAGTGTATGGTAAAGATGATTCCTGCACTTTATTGTGCTAGCAGGGAAAGCCATACATCCATCTACTACCACGCAGCCATGGCAATGTATGTCAATTTGAGCACAGTTCAATATTTTGGCCTGGAACGCATTTTGTGCTGAGAGGCTGGTTTCTATTTGTAGCAAGGCTGGCTCGGCTCCCATAAGACCGGTCACATACAATATGCTCTGCAAATACCAAGTCATTTTTATTCTTCCTTTCAATATCTTTCAAAGTGGTACTTCGGCACCCTCCAGACCTGCCGAACAGAGTTGAACCATCAGTCATGGAATGAGAACAGGAACATCACACAGCCCCAAACCATAGATGTCATATTCTGTCAAAATTCAAAAGTGACATATACTATGGCAGCAAAGTAAAAACAGCCAGTATCGATGGGAGAGAGCATGTCTCTGATGAACAGACATGTTGACTGAATTCAATTAAATTCTAATTAAATTATATTTGTATAGTTAAAAAAAAACAAAAAAAAAACAGGGACTGTCATAAAGATGCATTGCAAGAAATGGGAAAAGTGAGAAATACTAAGCCTCCACCCTGAAAAAAACCAGCAAGTGAGGTTAAATAAAACACTCCAGTGGGAAGAAAAACATTCAAGTAAAGGGGTGATTCAGCCCCTTCATCAGAGTACGGTTCTCAGCCCCTCCCACATACAAACATCACTTTAGTGTTAGGATCCTGTAATTTGTCTGTCTGTTTATTCTGTATTATTATTTTTCCTGACTTCTTTTACCCATTTTCCTGCATTTCCCTCGCGATTGTCAGTCCGCGTTCCGTGTTACTTGAGATTCCACTCCCTGTCTTTGTCATTGCACTATTCGGGTGATTTTGGGAACATTCGGGTTTCCTCTGTATTTCGTATCTCGTTTTCTTCCTTCTGGCTTTATTAATATTTGTATTTAATACTAATGTACTAATCATACTAACTGTTAGATTAGATTTAATACTAACCTGCTAACAAACTAACGTGTATATAATACTGTATATATAAAACCAGCTAACCTACTAACATTAGGGTTTTAGAGTTTGCTACTAACATTACTAATTACTAATTCATCTTGAGTGTCTACCTGCAGCTGTCATTTCCCTCCTCGTTATCCTATCCCTGTATCTATCTGATTTCGCATTCTCTGTACGTGTGTCCACTTTCGTGTTCTCCCCTCCGAGCTGTGCACTTGTCTACCTGCTAACCCCAGGCCGTTTGTTATCATTGTGTCTATGTGTATTCCAGTCCGTGTCTTACGTTTTCCCCCCGTTATCGTATTATTGGTCCTTGTTAACCCTCATTGTTCTCACCTGTGTACTCTCCCATTTCCCCTCCTCTTCACACCTGAATCCTTTTTGTAATCTTCTCCCTGTGTATTTAAACCCTGTTATTTCAGTCTGTCTTCACGAGTTCCTTATAAAAATATTTTGCCATTGTGTTTCTTTCTGCTTCTCCTAGTATCTTCCCGAGTTATTTGTTTCCGAGTTTTTTGTATCCCTCGTTCTTTACCTGTGGTTGTTTTATTCTGTTTTCTGTCTTCGGTTTATCTTCTTTTTTGTTCCTCGTTTGCCTCCCTGGTTTCGACCCCTGCCTGTGTTCTCGTGACTGATTTTTAGATACTGTTTTTTGTGCCTTGTTGTGCCTTCCCGGTTTTGACCCCTGCCTGTTCTGTGACCCTGTTTTTGCACTCTGTCTTTGTACTATTGCCCTGCCTTCCCTGTTTTTGACTCGGCCTGCATTACCATGGATTGCTGCCTTGCCCTTATTAAACTTTGTTTTTTTTTACTCCTGCCTGCGTTTGGGTCCTTCCCCTACCAGCACCTAACATTTAGTCTCCCACTCCCACATACAAACATCACTTTAGTCTCCCACTCCCACATACAAACATCACTTTAGTCTCCCACTCCCACATACCTACATCACTTTAGTCTCCCACTCCATCATACAAACATCACTTTAGTCTCCCACTCCCACATACCAACATCACTTTAGTCTCCCACTCCATCATACAAACATCACTTTAGTCTCCCATTCCCACATACAAACATCACTTTAGTCTCCCATTCCATCATACAAACATCACTTTAGTCTCCCACTCCCACATACAAACATCACTTTAGTCTCCCACTCCCACATACAAATATCACTTTAGTCTCGCACTCCCACATTCAAACATCATTGTTGGCTCACACTCCCACATACCAACTTCACTTTTGGCTCACACTCCCACATACAAACATCACTTTAGTCTCGCACTCCATCATACAAACATCACTTTAGTCTCCCACTCCCACATACAAACATCACTTTAGTCTCCCACTCCATCATACAAACATCACTTTAGTCTCCCACTCCATCATACAAACATCAATTTCGTCTCCCACTCCCACATACAAACATCAGTTTAGTCTCGCTTGAAACCACAATATACAGTACCAGTCAAAAGTTTGGACACACCTACTCATAGAAGGTTTTTTTCCGTTATTTTTACTGTTTTACACATTTTGGAATAGTAAAGACATCAAAACTATGAGATAACACTATTGAACTCTATGGAAAAATAAGTCAGGAGAAGAAACCCTTCAAGTTATCCATCCGTATCTACTGTATTTCTGGCAGCAGAGTGATGGTTTAAGGCTTGTTTGATACGTCAGACCCTTGATGACTTACAGCCATTTAGCCAACCATGTGTTTCACACTGTTCCAGTGTAATTTAAAGCTAAATCTAGTCCCACCCCCCAATTCCCATAGAGATCCATTCAAATGAAGAGGTTATAGTATCACTTCTAAGAGTACCTGGAAATAAGATATCAGGGGCCCTATCTTATAAAATAAAGTCTACAGTATCTATCTAAACTGCGGCTAGCATGCAGCCATTTTCAGCTGTTTTGGCAATTGTCTAAAACTCCACCCTTTCAGACCACGGGCCCTATCTTACACCTGGCGCTAAGCGGCACTAACCCAAACGCGTGTCTTTGCTATCTTACACCCGGCGCTAGGTTAATTATAACGCCTAGCGCTCTCGTCCTTTAACTAGCATGTATTCTTGCGCCCATTACAAGTGAACTGGGCGTGTTGGTCTTAAGATGAGGAGTGGCCAGGATTCTTTTTGGCGTATTGCTATCTTGAGCCAGCAGAAAGCGCTTGCGCTAGAACCACCACAAACCTGGTCTAAAGTCATGTCGCAGTTGTTCACGTTATATTAACGGCGCATATAAGTGCATCTACATAGGCGTGTGCACAACGCGCGTACCTTCCTGTCTGTTACACACAGGGGCTCGCACAAGCATGACTAAAATATCTAGATCACAATGTGAAATATTATTATTGTGTAGGCTATATCAAAAATGCATAATAATAAAAGGTTCCATAGGTCCACATACCTTTCCCTCAGCGAAGGGAAACGATGCCACATTACATTGCTCTCAGCCCACTCCATCAACATCCAGGCGATGTGCGATGGTACGGGACAATGGCTATCCATTAAAAAGGAGCTGATAACACCTATATCAAGCCTAATGCGCGAATTGTCATTTACACCTAATGCGTGAATTGTCATTCAATGGAAAACTCGCGCACTGCAATAGAAGGACTTTTGAGTTCTGAAAATGCGCTTCAGACGTCATTACAATACAGCTCTGTTTATCTAGGAATACAGCCTGTAAGTAAATAGAATGGTTTGTGACTGAAAAAAGTTCAAAAGCTTGTCCAGTGAATATTGCTTTTATTGTTTTTCAAATAGCCTAGGCTACAGCGGATTCGCTGTGCATAAGTTTTTTTCGATAGCCTATGGTTAAAAAACGGAGATAAATGTCATCATGTTAAGTGAATTGTAACCTTAGCTATTCTTCATCCTTCATATTTTTTAAATTACAGTGACAAGGTTTCCATACCCTCAGCTTATTAAAACCCCACTGATTTCACCTGTTATTCCATAGCTGAACAAAAGATTTTAAAGAGAACTAAGCGGCTAATTAGAAACTAAATTTGCAGCACGTTACAAAATTTATTTACAATTAATTTTAATGCCATTATCTGCATGTGCGCTTTATATGAGCAGGTCTGTTTCTCCTGCTGTAAATCGCACTTTTCACGGTCTTCCTGGGAAAGTGGATCGTTTTAAAGCATTACGCTACCAGTAAAATAGGTTGGTCACATTACCATAAGCAGGACATTATAAAACAAGGGAAAATATGCTGAACCTATGGGTTGGCAACCTGACAGATTTATTGTATTTCGTGTCATCATTAAGGCAAAATAACGTTATTTATGTTATTAATCAAAATTAGAATGTAGGTAGCCTAATGAACTTCGGATGAAGCTTGAACATGAGTTCATTGCATAATCAAACGAAATTCGTTAAACAAGCAGGCGTTTTCTAAGGTGACACGGAAGCCATTGGTCGCTTATTCTCAGCTGCTGCAGGTGCTTTTAACGAAATCTAACCGCATATATTTTGTAAACAGCACTGTCAGGAATTACCGGGAACTGATAATGGTTAGCCTGAATAATATTGATCATAGGCTACTATTGATCCATATAGCCTATTCCTTGATCGCACTAAACACGCACGAGCATGTCTGTTTCGCCATCATAAGCAATCCGCCAAGGTGGAAAAGCAGGCTTTTAAAGGGAATGGGATATGACATTTTGATTGGTTTATTGCATGTCACGCCCAAGACACACCTATAATTAATGAAGAGACTAGGTTCAGCCCACTTGCACGCTGCGCCGTGCTTAGCGCCCAAAAAATACGCCGTTAAAATAGCAAAAGTGGACTTGGACACGCCCTAAATGGACTTTACGCCATGCGCTTAGACCAAGCGCCAAGATCGCCAAGATAGGGCCCCAGGAGTCTTTTGATATCCTTTTATACAATCATGATGGCATCACCTTTTTACCTGTGGAATACCTGTTTACCACAGAAGTTGTTTGAGAGAATGGCAAGAATGTGCAAAGCCGTTATCAAGGCAAAGGGTGGCTACTTTGAAGAATCTAAAATATAAGACTTTTTTAAATTTGTTTAACCCTTTTTTGGTTTTTGCATAATTTAATTTGTGTTATCTCATAGTTTTGATGTCTTTACTATTCCAAAATGTGGAAAACAGTAAAAATAACGGAAAAAACCTTCTATGAGTAGGTGTGTCCAAACTTTTGACTGGTACTGTATATATATTTTTTCTAGTACCACACACTTGTCCACTAAATGTTTCCCTGTCCTCTCATTTGGTTAATTTACCTCTTCCACAAATTCAGATAACACTTCCACATGTTTTTCATAAAACAAATCTGATTGATAAATTAAAAAAATTCAAGTAAATTGTATAATGACTGGGCTTTGATCATAAAACAAATCTGATTGATAAATTAAAAAAATTCAAGTAAATTGTATAATGACTGGGCTTTGATATTCCACACATTTAATTAGTCTTAATCAATATATACATCAACATTTATCAGCTAAGCAATGAGTAAGTACAAACCCCAATTCCAAAAAAGTTGGGACAGTATGTAAAATGAACATAAAAGCAGAAGGCAGTGATTTGTAAATTCTCTTTTACATATATTTAATTGAAAACAGTACAAAGAAAATATATTTAATGTTTTACCTTATGAACTTTTTATGATTCTTGTAAATATATGCTAATTCCGAATTGTTGCAACTTTTGCAATTGCAATTGCAACTTGTTCCAAAAAATTGGGACAGGGGAAAAAAAAAAGACTAGGAAGTTCAAGAAACACCTGTTTGGAAGATTCCACAGGTAAACAGGTGATGCTGGGGGTGGGGGTGGTCCTGGACGACCGGCTGGACTTCAAAGAGCACATCAGGGCGACGGCTCGGTCCTGCAGGTTCCTCCTGTACAACATCAGGAGGATTCGACCGTACCTGACCACCTACTCCACCCAGCTTCTTGTCCAGACCATGGTCACCTCACGCCTGGACTACTGCAACTCCCTGCTCGCAAGCCTACCGGCCTGTACCATTCTGCCTCTTCAACTGATCCAGAATGCAGCTGCCCGGCTTGTGTTCAACCTCCCGAAATTTTCCCATGTAACCCCCCTGCTGAGGTCACTCCACTGGCTGCCAGTTGCAGCCAGGATCAGGTTCAAAGTTCTGACCCTGGCCTACACTGCAGCCAATAGGACAGGCCCCGCCTACCTGCAGGACTTAATCCAGAACTATGTTCCTGCTCGACCACTTCGCTCTTCTACAGCAGGGTGACTGGCACTTCCCCCCCTCCGTGTCAAAGGCTCTCGCTCGTCCCGACTGCAGAGTTTTTCCACCTTAGCTCCTCAGTGGAAAAACTTCCCATTCCCCTACGTTCTACTCCAACCCTGCCTGCATTCCGTCGAGGCCTTCTTCTTCTTCGTTTGGGTAGGATCTTATTTTTTCCACATCCCTAGGCTCGGGGCCGAGGGGCTATCCTTTTACCACCCGAGCCTAGGGGGGGTTCACCCGGACTATATTTCGGGGCACACCTCCAGTAGCCACGTCACCGTGTCATCATCCAGAACCGACAGACCATGCATCCCATTGGGTGCCCGATAAATCGGGCAGTCCAGGATGACATGGTCTGCGGTTTGTTCCTCCGCGCCACACTCGCAGGCTGCACAAGAAGCCAAGCCCCATCTGTGCATCGATGAGCGGAAGCGCCCAACGCCGGTCCGGAGGCGGTTAAGCCTCACCCATGCCAGTCTAGGCAGGTCCACCCCAATAGGGGGAAAACCGACGTCTGGGATGAAGTCACGGAGTCTAGAGGTGTTCTCCTCCCATTCCGTGCTCCAGATGTAATCCGCCCACCGTGCCGCACTGATGTTAAGATCACTGCATTGCTGCAGGAATTCCTGTGTGGCAGGCACAAATGGGTGTCTCGACTTAAGGCGCCGGGGAGGCTCAGCAATTACAGCAAGCCTTTCGTGGAGCAGATGATTTGGCTCCACGGCCCGGCACGCGAGACGTGCTGTGGCTCCCGCGCGGCAAAGCCCAGCGGGCTGGATGCCTGCAAGAATGGGAAGATTGTCCACGGGAGTGGGACGCAGGCATCCTGTCATGATGCGCAAGGCTTCGTTGATGGGCGTATCGATGAGACGGGTGTGGGCACTGCGACACCATACCGGTGCACAGTACTCACTAGTCGAGTAAACAAGGGCCAGGGCTGCCGTACGCAATGTTCTTGCGTCGGCGCCCCAGCCTGACCCGACTAGTCGCCTCATCAATGCCACACGAGATGATAACTTCTTGCGCAGTGACTCAAGGTGTCGGCGAAACGTGAGCGACCTGTCCAATGTCACGCCGAGGTAGATTGGCTCAGCGCAGCATGGCAGGGGTGTTCCGCCAATATATATTCGGAGCTCACGTTTAGCCTCCATGTTGTTAAGATGGAAGGCTGCCGACACCGTCTTTGCCTCGCTGAGCTTCAACCTCCATTTCCAGAGGTATGCCACTAGTGTCTGCATGTCCTGGCTCAAAGTCCCCTCCAATGACTGCCAGTCTCCAGCGGAGTACACCAACGCGAGGTCATCCGCATAGGCATACTTCCGCGAGACTGTATCAGGCAAGTCATAAGTGTAGATATTATAGAGGAGGGGGGCCAGGACAGATCCCTGGGGGACGCCGTTCTTGAGGCGTCGTAACCTGCTTTGCTGTCCGCTACCGGTGGTGAGGTTAAAGCTGCGATTTCGGACAAGCTCCAGGATCATACTGACCATGTGCCTGTCCGGCAGCAGGCGGAGCAGCTTGCAGGTGAGGCCGCGGTGCCATACGGTATCATAGGCAGCCGTCAGATCGACAAAAACGGCTCCGGCCTTCTTCTTGAACGAAAAGCTGTCCTCGATGTCTTGAGTCATCAAAGTGACTTGGTCTACGGTTGATCTCCCGCGTCGGAACCCGGCCTGCTCCCGAGGGAGCAGCGGGTCGACGATCGGTTCGACACGGGCGTAGATAAGACGCTCGAGGATCTTGAAGGGGATGCAGAGCAAGGAGATGGGACGGTAGCTCTTAGGATCCCCTTCAGGCTTATTCGGCTTAGGGATCGCGACAACTAGGGCTCTTCTCCAGATTTTGGGGATCTTGAGTTGGCGCAAGCAGGAAGAGAGGAAAGCTCTTAACCAGGACTTCAGGGCAGGTGCGGCATGGAGTATAAGCTCCGGGCAGATGGAATCAGGGCCCGGAGCTTTTCCTGGCTTTAGGTGCTGGAGGGCGGCAGCGAACTCCTCCGGTGTGAATTCACCGGAGATGTTATCGCTGCTAGATGTTGGGGCCCTCCAGAGGTCAGACACTTCTTTTGCCACGAGTCGTGATGACTCGCGGTCTTTACCCTCGTATACCCCATTTTTCACAAATTGTGATGCGATTTTATTTGCAGAAATGGGGCAGTGACGAGGGGAGTGTCTTGACCTGCCAGTGAGGTTGTTCAGGATACTCCATGCCTTGCGGCTGGAGTGCGAGAAGTCGATGGAATTGACAGCCTCCTCCCAGCGCTCTTGTCTCCTCCGGCCGAGTCTTGACAACAGGGCTGTAGCAGCCCTGTTTGACTCGGTTCCGGCAGGAGCCCGAAGGAAAACGCGATAGAGGTTCTCGCACTCCGCATCCCAGCACGGTTTGTAGCTATTGCGACGTCCGCGTGGGATGGATTTCTTGGCCGCTTTCACTAACATGCCGCAGAAATCCCGGTATGCCTCATCCACGTCGTTGGTATTAGGCGATGGGAGACGCCACGTGGATTTGTTAGTGAGGAGGCGGAAGCGTTTCCAATTGGCCTTACGAAAATTCCATCGCTTCACCGGCTAACTCGGGATAGAGTCCACGAGTTTAGGCACGGTTATCAGCGATGGTCGATGTTGGGACCGCGGGAACTTTCTGAGCACACGTCTGTCCGGGAGCCGGTTGTCTGCACCGACACTCGCAAATGCCACGTCAGGATTCGTCCCAGTGTTCCAGCGACCGGAGAGAAAGCTGGCTGCACCCTTTGGATCGTATAACAGGGCCAGGCAGTTGTTGGCTGCCCAAGCAGCCAGGTTCTCTCCGTTGAGTGTGTTGGTATTGTACCCCCAGTCTTCATGCTGACAGTTAAAGTCGCCAGCATAGAGACAGGGGTGGGGGAACACCGGGAGGCTTGTAGACGTTTACAATTTTAAAACCGGCAACGTCCACGCACAACCACTCAATCTCCGAGTCAGCCGGAGATTGGTCGGCGAGAGTCCAGCTCAACCTTTCATGGACAAACGTGGCAAGGCCGTGTTTCCTGCTTAGGATAGACCCAGCTAGTGTGAAATTTGGTAATATTAGCTTGTCTGCTGAAACGCAATGGGTCTCCTGGAGGAGGATGACGAGGGCCTTGGTGGTATAGGCCAGCTGCTCGATGACGCTGATCTTGTTGGAGGTGAGTCCTTCGGTGTTCAGCTGCAGTATTCTGGGTTGGAGGCCAGCGGAGTAAGCACCACCGGCTCTCCTCCCCGACTGCAGCCGAGAACCAGCCCGGGTGAGGGCCCTTAATTGGCAAATTCTGTTTCGCTTATGACTGCGATTGGCAGTCATAAGTTACTGACGAGGGACACCACGTGAAGGTGTTTGCCATGTCCCCCTCTTCAGACTCCACCTTGACTGATATTCTAACCTAGGAATATCAGTTCCCTGTGTTTACTAGTTCCCTGTGTGTTTATTAGTTTATAATAGTATTTAGAATACAAGTGTAGTATTGCTGATTTACCCACAGCTTACTGTGAACTACAGTCAACGTTCATTACTAGGGATAGCTGCTACATTATGGGAAGGATGTGCTTTGTCTTGTCTGTTCTGTAATCATCTTGATGATGTCTCTGTATGCACTTACTGTACGTCGCTTTGGATAAAAGCGTCTGCTAAATGAATGTAATGTAATGTAAATGCTATCATGACTGGGTATAAAGGGATATGAAAAGATGCTTGATATCTTATTTTCAGTTACTCTTACAAGCGATACTATAACCTCTCTGCATTTGAATGGATCTCTATGGGAATTGGGGGGTGGGACTAGAGTAAGCTGTAAATTGCACGGGAATAGTATGGTACCCATGGTTGGCTAAATGGCTGTAAGTCATCAAGGATCTGAGGTATTAAACAAGCCTTAAACCATCACTCTGCTGCTAGATATGGAGTAGATATGGATGGATCACTTTAAGGATTGTTTCTCCTGACTTATTTTCCCATAAAGTTCAATAGGAAAATCCCTTCTTATCACATCCTTTTGCCTCCCTGCCTCCTCCATTTGCCCTTTTTTAAATTATTCCATGTTGCTTTGCTCTCTCTCTCTCTCTCTCTCTCTCTCTCTCTCTCTCTCTCAATTTCTTCTACCTCACTAGATCAATAGCAGTGCCATGCATATGTTTTTCCATCTGTACGATTTCATTCAGTCTTGGAGATCCCGCCTTGCCTAATTAGAGTGGAATGTCACAACATTACCTTCATTTTCAAAACCCAGGGGGCATTAAGGAAACCAGATCCATTTCCCTGATAATCTAAATGAGATCACCTGCTCAAAGAGGCAGGCCAAACTGCTATTGTCTGGGGAGGGTGGAAACGCAAAGAAAACTGCAATGGGAGAAATGTAATATGAGAACCAGTCTATGTCACTTTCATAATGGTATATTGGGAAAAAGCATGAAACATGCCGTGTCTGAGTGTCAAAATCCCTGTCAGAGTGTCAATAACCTTTTTTTTAGTTCACGCTCCTTCATTGGGCCAGTCAAAACAGTGCGCAATAATACATTCAACAACTGAAGTGTTCTATCAACACTGAGCTATAACAAAGGCTAAAAATGCAGACTGGCATCTTTAGGAATCGAGTAAGGCTACAAAGAAAGGCTACATTTTATGGGCTATTAAATTGCCACTTGACCAGAAAATGACATTCTTCGCATGCTGTCTGGCCCACGAATCACCTACCCGCCACGTTGACATTTCCCCTGTTGTGCCTGTGATTCACAATCATACAGCAATGTTTTCTCTGAATGCTTTCACAGGACTCTTCCCCCTCAAAAGCAGGGGCAGCGGAATCATAATTCACTGGTGAAAAGCACACTCCAAATCATCACTCGACTGATCACACGGAAAGGGTGGCGAGGATGAGTTCTGACCCTATCCAGTTTCTATTTAGTGAATGTAATGATTTGGAACTTTAAAAAAATGAATTAGAATTCAGTTAAAATACTATACGATACTTTAGCTTGGATGCAACTTCACCTCAAGTGAGCCAGCTTACTTTAACTCAAATTGTATGCAAGTGCTTTCTTTTTTTATCGAATTTTGTTAATTGTCATTATTATTAACAAAGTGTAAATGAGTGAGTAAAATTAAGCATGAGTAATGATTCAATCCAGGGTTATATACTGTAACACTAACTTCTGAGGCAATGACAGTTAATAGTTTAATGACATCCCTCTCTCAAAGTATAGGTGTTCTTGGGACTCACCATTGTCAGTCAGTATCATATTGGCTATCATTGTCTTTCATGAGCAGGCATCGGAAACCTTATGTCTCAGTAAAATGTCTGGGCAAACCCTGAATTCCTTCTGTTTGAGGTCACAGCACAGACACGCAACGAGGAGGGTTGGACCTGTCATATATCCCACCATTCGATGATTTATTATAAGGGTTTCTCTTACCATAGGCAATTACTCAAACTGTGTTGGTGTCATCTCTACTTCTAATTATTATGTATTAATGTGCAGCAAAAAAAGAAAAGAAAAAAGAATCCTCAGAAAATAATAGCATTTTCAAAATATTGCTTCCCTTGTTCACATAAAAAAACAATATTGAAAAATATTTGTTCCTCCCTTTCTCTATATCTTGTATTTTTTAGCCACAATAATTGCCAACACCCATTGACTCATATTTTTGTTTCCCAAATGATCTCTCTGGTTTCATGAGGTCAGTGAGGTTCAAACATATTATCCCACAACTAAATTAGACAAAAGGCAATTATTTTACTCATTGTAGTACACCATAGTGAATTACTACATATAGCAATATTGTAATATCTGCAGAAATGTTATCATGTACGATTAAAGGCTGTGTTTTCCCCTCAGGCTCAAAACAAAATAAAATATATCTGTGCTGCCATGTGAATATGTAATCTCATGCAAACCCTTGCGTGTTTGTAGTGGGCCACAGTATAATAAGCCCTGTGGAAGCTATTTCAGATCACAGCACAATGCAGATGAGGGATACTCCCATTGTTTCCCTGTATTGAATTTTATGATACTGCCAGGAAGGGGTTTACCACACTGCCTGTGCTCTGCAAAAATAAGTCAATAAAAGACTCTCCCCACTATGAACACGTTCTTTGTATCCTGATGAATTCAGATACTCACAGTGGCGAGGGCTTTTTTCAGAACAATTTGGGCACAGGGGCTTCTTTTTCATTTTTCGACCACAAACTCGGCAACGACGGCAGCCAAGCATGCGGGCTCCGAGCCTGAGTACCGTTGCAACTCCGTACGACGCGTATAACTTTTTCTGTACAAGTGGATCTCTGGGTAGTGAATAACACTCTGTGGTTCCTGGACTTCACACACATATTTAGTCTCCGCAGACTGTTATGGTTCATTTTTGAGAAGACAGGGGCGTCCCCAACATACCCCTAGTAGGTCTAGCTTTCGCTTCACCCCCCCCCCCCAGCCCCAGTACAGAGTCTTGGCACGCTATGTGGCAGGCTGCAACAAAACGCTCTTATACCGAGTCTCTAAAGCTTGCATCCAGGCAAAAGTTCCGCTCACCATATGGTTCTCATTGCAGAGCTAGAAAACAGTAGCTTGATGATCACATTGCTTGTACATAGTTAATTCATCCTTAGACCCTTTCCAAAAACAACATCACTCCATTTTAATTTAACTCAACAGCCAAAATACAGGCAATTCCCCCTTTAAAGCAACAACAACAAAAAAAGGAGGAAGTGGTTTTACATGGTTTGATGACAATCACCATTGGTGAACATACTCGGATAACAATCTGAGCACAAAAAAATCTGTTGATGAGATCGGGATATGCTTATTACATGGACCACGATGGCGTTCACATGCTGACAATCTGTTCTGATTTGCCCTCGTTCAACATTTCTCAGTGAGAAAAAGTTCCTTCCCACAAAGGCCCACAGTGACAAACAGAATTGGACTGCTATCTCTGCAATAGTCATCTGCGTTTTCTCGTAAAGCATGTAAACCAAGCCAGCTACCACGTAACAAATGATAATTTTCAACGATGTCTCCAAAATCATGAGAAATGTAATAATCATTCATGATACATGCTGGCAACAGGCATTATGATATGACACAGATAGCCGTAAATCATCAAAAGGAGTGACTATGTACTCTGTTCTCAAATTGATTCTCCCTCTTTTGGCCACAGGAGATGGCTTAGCAGTAGTGATTCATCAAGGCAGAAACTAAATATTCCTCAAAAGAAATATAATCACATAATGACCCCATTCTCTCCGCTCCACCTAAGATATGATTTAACATTCATAATTTACTAGTTTAATAAACTACAATCTCATTTCTCTATTAATCCGCACCACCCAGTGAATGCCTTTTGAAACCTCTTCCGTAGCAAGTCTGATGACATCATTCAGTTTGCCTTCTTGTATTAACGCCAGCCTTGAGGCAGAGCCAAAACATTTTTGAGATTGGAAGATTGACAGAAGAGGATGGTTCAGTTCTATCAATTCATCTGGCATGCTAATAGAAATGAGGCATTTTTGATTAAAAAAAAAAAAGAACTGGAAAGGAGCAATGCTTAATGGGATCTAAGGTAACTTCTCATTCATGTCAAATGTCCCATAATGTCAGATGTCCAAAAGTAAAAGTGCTTCATTATTTTGACCTTATCTCCCCTCCCATAAGTGCTGATTAAAACTGCATGATCCTTTACTTCCACAGAATAATATTAGGGTGCCCTTCCTTAATTTAAAATGTTTACTTTGCAGCTAATAGAATGAAATCTATCTCCTGGCAGCACCGGACAAGGTTAGTTTATTGGATAGGCACGCTAATGGCGAGATAAAGTCGTTCAAGTGCGCCGTCAGGCCAAAACACCCGTTCGTCTTTCGCTGATACTGAAGCAAGATATGGAAAAAAATGAACTCTGGGATTTAGCGTGTTTAAGATGCCTCCGATTACAGATTGCCTCACACAAGCACCCTGCAAACGCAAAGCAAATCCCTAACTTGGCAGAACCTTAATCCATAAGAAATGGCTTTTATATATCCTAATGCATTCTTTATCTAAGGATTAAGATTGGACTACACATTGGATATTTGACAGTGTTGGGACCACATTTTCCCGCTACTTCTTATTTCGATTAAATCGACTTAAAAGCCACTTTTGATATTATCACAATGTCATGTGTTCAGAAGACAGATTTTCCTTTATTGTTAAGGTGAAGGATTTTTGCAGTGTGCTGAAAAGCCAAGACCTTATAGGTTAATTGGGGAAGCCTTGAAATCATTCAGATGTTGAGATAGTGGTATTTTGCCTTGACATGTGTGATGGTATGTGTCAAGCTCTGATTAGAGTCATGGCATTTAAAATGTGTTGAATTACACTGTCTTCTGAAATATAAGGATATGCTCATCACAGGCAATATGTGTTCCAGAAGATACGCACTTTAGAAATAAAGTAAGCTTATACCTTGCAAATTAAGCAGACATGCATAATGGAGACATCGGTTTCCCCAAATGAACAAATCTCTGCCCAATATGTTCACCAAAGATACCATCTCTAGTGGCTGTAGGAAACACATTCCACATGATCTGAACAGGCCCAAAAGCTAAGCTACCCACCAGAACATTGTGCACTGAATGATATCACAGTGCTTGCACTCCAAATCTCCTCTCACATCCCTGGCAAAAGGCACGATTCAAATTCTGGCCTGGTTAAGAGTCTTTGTTGCCTACCTTTTAACTTTTTGAAAAGTTTTTTTTTAACTGAAGCTATGGGTCTTCAGAACCATAAATACATTCAGTGAAAATACAGTAAGCTTGCAACAATGTAATTATCCTAGAGAAGAGACCAGTCATTGGTTGAAGGAACAAAGCAGTCTGGTATAAATTGTGAATAAAATCTTTTTGATGACATTACATAATGTACAGTGCTTTGTGCTATTCTCTGAAACCTAAAACACTATTATATAAAGATGCAAAGCTCCCATATCCAGTATTAAGATTTCATTTAAAAGATTTATGGATGTGACAATTTAATTAAATCACCAATGGTGACGCGGCTTAGGTATTTCTTATGGGCCTCTTTGTATCTAATTGTATTTTGTTGAGGCCGTCTGTTTTGCACACATGAAAGGCATTGCCATCACACAGTTCTTCATATTTGCAATCAGCATGATTAATGTTTTGTTTTTTTGTCATTCAAATATGCTACACACAGAAAAAGAAGCCTAGCTTCCTTTGTAATGTGAATGCAGAAAGCTCTTCTGATAGTTGTGTCTACTGCTGTAATCAAATGTATCTATTTATTTAGTGGCAATGTGGAGAAACGCTCATTGAGTGATAAGGCTGGAATGGAACCTCTGCTTATCTCGCTATACAACCGACATTATGAATGTAAAAGGGCTATATTTTAATGATCTTAGCACATGGTCTAAAGCGCATGGCGCAATGCATTTAGGACATGTCCAAATCCACTTTTCTAGCTAAAATGGGCTGAGCTTTGTCTCGTAATTAATAGTAGGTGTGTCTTGGGCGTAACCTGCAATAAACCAATCAGTGTCATCTCCCATTCCCTTAAACATTGGAGGATTGCTAGTATAGTGGTGGATTTAGCAAGACTTATATAGATTATGGAATATAGATTGATTTCTGACGCAACAGACCTGATCATGTAAGTGGTGCACGAACCCGAGGAGGAAGAAGACCGGTCCATTAAAATTCTCAGGACTCGATCTTGACGATCTTAGCGCATGGTCTGAAACGCATGAGGCAAGTGCATTTAGGGCTTGTCCAACTCCACTTTTGCTAGTTAGAGGGCGCATATTTTGAGCGTAAAGTAAGGCGCAAGGTTCAAATTAATTTATTATAGGTGTGTCTTGGGCATAACCTGCAATAAACCAATCAGAGTGTCATCTCCCATTCCCTTTAAAAGCTACCTGCATTTGCACCTTGGTGGATTGGTAATATAAAGGAAAATTTAATAAGACTGCAAAAAGAGCGATTAACAGCTGAGGAAACCTGCTCGTGCATGCGTGAGGTTAAAGTGTGCAAGCAAGGAATTTATGGATCAATATTAGGATCAATATTACTCGGACTAACTATTATGACGTGTTTTCATATACACAATAATAATCTTAAACATTAGGGTTTAACACCGGCACGGGTTCCCGGTAATTCCCAACCAAACTATTTCCCGTTTCCAAGAAATATAATAACGGGGAGACAGGAGCTTGCACCAGTGCTGTTATTTTAGAAGATATATGTGGTTTAATTTTGTTAAAAGCACCTGCAACTGCTGAGAATAAGCTCCCAGAATATTCCTTCCCTCTCACCTTAGAAAACGCTAAATTTGCCTGCTAGTTTAACAAATTACGTTTGATTATACAATGAAGCATTGTCAAACATCAATTCCATGAGGCTGTTCTCATGGAGTCTCGAAGTTCAAGCTTCATCCGAAGTTCATTACATGAATTTTTATATTGATTAATAACATAAATACCATTATTTTTCCTTAAAGATGACACTAAATACACTAAAGCTGTCAGGTTGGGAACCAATAGTTTCACACATATTTTCCCTTGTTTTTTAATGTCCTGCTTATGGAAATGTGAACAACGTGTTTTACTGGTAGCTTAATGCTTTAAAACAAGCCCATCCACTTTCCCGGGAAGATCGTGAAAAGTGCGATTTACAGTATGTGAAACAGACCTGCTCCTGCATGAAGTTAAAGCGCACATTCACAGAATGGCATTAAAATGACTTGTGAATGAATTGTGTAATGTGTTGTAAATTTGTTTTAGTTTCTAATTAGACTCTTAGTTATCTTTAAAATCGTTTTGTTCAGTTATGGAATAACAGGTGAAATTAGCGGGGTTTTGAAGGATGAAAAATAAGGTTAAAATGTGGTTAAAATTGTGAAATTTAAATTAATCTCAGTTTTTTAACTGTAGGCTATCGAAAAAACCTTATGCACAGCGAATCCCAGGGATTGTAGCCTAGGCTATTTGAACACCTATAAATGCAATATTCACTGGACAAGGTTTTGAACTTTTTGTCAGTCAAAACCATTCTATTTATTTACAGGCTGTAGATGAAGAGAGCTGTAGATGTAATGACATCTGAAGCGCATTTTCAGCACTACAAATGTCTGTCTATTGCAGTGCGTGAGTTTTCCATTGAATGCAAATTCATGCATTAGGTGTAAATGACAATTTGCGCATTACGCTTGATATAGGTGTGATCAGCAAAGTTTTTCCCCTAACAGAAGCTTGTCTCAGCTGCCAGGAGATGATAAAAGTTTGTTAAAATCTTCCAGGATGAAAACAATTTAAGGCGGCATTCCCCTTTGCTGAGGGACAGGTATGTGGTCTTTGACCGATGGACCCTTTTATTATTCTGCATTTTTTGATATAGCCTACACAATAATAATATTTCACATTGTTATCTTTATATTTTTATGCATGCTTGTGCGCGCCATTTTGTGTAACAGACAGGAGAGTGTACGCATGTTGTGCACACGCCTATGTAGACTCACTTATATTACACCGTTAAAATAACATAAAATCAACCACACCTCATCTTAAGACCAACCCGCCCAGTTCACTTGCTATGAGTACAAGTTTATTTGGTATTTATACAACGTGAGCGCTGGGCAATAATATGACCACTGTGTCGGACTGAAACTAGCAAAGACACTTGCGCTTGGGTTAGCGCCGCTTAGTGCCAGGCACCAGAGTTAATTGTGTAATGTGGTGCAAATTTGTTTTCATTTCTGATGGTTGAAAATGCTGATTTTCCTTAATTAAACTTTTAGTTCTTTTTAAAATAATTTTGTTCAGTTATTGTCATGGTTTTCACCTATCTTGAGACGGGTACGCACTTGGGACGGTAGGACCCAAAATGCGCGACTCAGAAACAGTAGTTGCAAATAAAGTCCCGTGAGGGCTTTAATGGGGGAATGTCCAAGGAGCGTGGTCAAAAAACAAGAAAAGTTCATACACAAAAAAATCCAGCCAAAACCAATGTACAGTACAGAGGGAGAAGGCAGTCTCAGAATCGGTACACCATGCAATAGTCCAGTAACCAGAGTAGCTGTCAGCGGGGCAGAAGTACAGGCAGACGGTAGGCAGGCTCGGGGTCGAAGACGATGCAAGAGTCGAGACCGGAGTCCGCTCCGCGGGGCAAAAGTATAAAAGACAGCAGGCAAAAACTTGTGGTACAGGCAGGCAGTGGTTAACAAAACAGAGGTCAATAACAATGGTCAATAAACAGGCTTGGATCGTAACAAAAAGGCAGGCTTGGAAAAAACGCTCAAAAGTGCACTGACAAACAGGAGGCAACAATTTCACGAAGACAAGACATGAACACTGAGCTTAAACGCAGGTGTAGACAGGTGCAGACACTTAGCTTGAGAGCAGCATGCGAATGGAAATCAGGTGTGGAAGGCTGACAAGGTAACAAGATAATTAGTATTCGTTAGTAATAAACCTATCCTGACCTAGCGTTAGTAAATTAGTAAATGACATGCACGAGAAATGTAAGGTAAACATGAACACATGGTTAGAGAGTTAGTATTACCCAATCCTGATCTAATGTTAGTAGATTAGTAAATAGACACGGGAGAATGAAACAATTAGGGAGGCGTGAGCGACAGCAAGAGAGAGAGAGAAACAACATGAACGCAAGGCTGCGGAAAAACACGGAAATGTGTATGCTAAACAGTGAACGGGAAACGTAACATGAATTAAACATAAAACGTGACATGACAAGACAATAAATCGTAACAATAATCAAACAATAAACGTGACATGACATGAAAATGAAACGTAGCAAGAATTAAACATAAAACGTGGCGTGACTAAACTAAACACAATACGTGACATTACAAGAAATCTAAGACAGAAATGAAACAGAAAACATGACATGACAGGCTAGAATTGTGACAGGACCCCCCCCCTTAACAACCAACTCCTGGCGGTCTCGTGAGCTTATCAGGGTGGTCACGGTGAAAGTCCTTGATCAATGATTTGTCAATAATAAGACTGGGAGCGATCCAGGAACGCTCCTCTGTGCCGTAACCCTCCCAGTCAACCAGGTACTGGTAACCACGACCCCTCTTACGAATGTTCAAGAGCTTCTTGACTGTGTAAGCAGGATGGTTGTCAATGATGCGGGGAGGAGGGGGTCGGGGGTCGGGAGGACATAGGGGGTGAGAGGAAACAGGCTTTAAACAGGAACCATGGAACGTGGGGTGAATCTTGAGTGAAGCAGGGAGTGACAACTTAACAGATGAAGGGTTGATGATGGAGAGAATCTTGAAGGGACCAATGAAACGGGGTTGCAGTTTGTGGGAAGTGGATTGAAGGGAAATGTCCTTGGTGGAAAGCCAGACGGAATCACCTGGTTTGTAAACTGGAGCTGGTGTGCGGTGGCGATCAGCGAAGCATCGATTCCGGTCTGCCGTGCGTAACAGCGCAGGCCTGGCGTCCCTCCAAATCTTCACACAGCATCTCATGTGGGTGGCGAGGGAGGGAACAGCGATCTCGGCTTCCTGGTCGGGAAACAGTGGAGGTTGGTAGCCAAGGGCGATCTCAAATGGAGACTTTCCGGTGGCGGCGCAGGGTAGGGCGTTGTGCGCATATTCCACCCAGGTGAGCATCTTGCTCCAAGAAGCTGGGTTCTGGGCCGAAACGAAACGTAGAGCGGCTCCCAAATCCTGGTTGGCCCTCTCGGTTTGCCCATTGGACTGGGGGTGGTAGCCAGATGAGGCTAGCAGTGGCGCCGAGGGCCAGGCAGAAGGCTTTCCAAACCTGTGAGATGAATTGAGGCCCTCGGTCGAATACGATGTCCGCGGGGATGCCATGGATGCGGAACACCTCTTTAACTAGCACCTCAGCGGTCTCTTGGGCGGTGGGTAGTCCGGGCAGGGGGATGAAGTGGGCCGCCTTGCTGATCCTGTCCACCACGGTGAGGATGGTGGTGTTACCTTCGGAAGGGGGAAGTCCAGTAACAAAATCCACCCCGATGTGGCTCCAGGGTCGCTGGGCACGGGCAGAGGTTGGAGCAGTCCAGCTGGAGCCTGGTGGGAGGCCTTGCTTCTGGCGCAGCTGGTACAAGCCTTGATGAAGCGCCTGGTCTCAGGGATCATGGAGCTCCACCAGAACTTACACTTCAGCACCGCCAAGGTGCGGGTAAAGCCGGGATGGCAGGACAGGAGAGATTAATGGGCCCACTGAAGCACCTGTAACAGGTTCCAGGTTACAGAAGCGACTGTGCAGGAAACCGGGAGGATGTTCTCAGGCGTCTCTCGCTCGGAGCAGGTGTTGAATTGTCGGGACAGGGCATCTGGCTTGACGTTCTTGGAACCCGGGCGGTAGGTGAGTGTGAAGTTGAACCTTCCAAAGAATAGCGCCCATCTGGCTTGGCGTGAGTTCAGTCTTTTAGCTGTCTGGAGGTACGCCAAGTTCTTGTGGTCTGTCCAGACGACAAAAGGTTTCTCGGACCCCTCCAGCCAATGCCTCCACTCCTCCAGTGCCAGCTTGAGTTCTCGGTTCCCCAAGTCATAATTCCTCTCCGCCGGTGAAAGCTTCTTGGAGAAGAAGGCGCATGGGTGAAGACGATTATCGGAGGAGGAAACCTGTGACAGCACGGCTCCCACCCCCGTGTCGGACGCGTCCGTCTCCACCACAAACTGGCGGGTGGGGTTGGGGTGCACCAGGATAGGAGCGGAGGAAAACTGTCTCTTGACTTTGATAAATGCTCCCTCCGCTTCGGGACCCCAACAGAATGGCATGGCAGTGGAAGTAAGCTTGGTGAGGGGAGAGACTACTTGGCTGTAGGACCTGATGAACCTTCTGTAGAAGTTAGCGAATCCCAAGAAGCGTTGAAGGTGTTTCCGAGAGGAAGGCGTAGGCCAGTCAGTGACCGCCTGAACTTTCTTGGGATCCACCCTCATCTGTCCCTTCTCCACAATGAAGCCAAGGAACTCGACTGAGTCTGTGTGTAAAACGCATTTCTCCACCTTGACAAACAGTTTGTTCTCCAATAGCCTCTGGAGAACTTGCTTGACGTGGACCTCATGTTCCTTGGCATTGGTGGAGTAAATCAGGATGTCGTCGAGGTAGACGAATACGTGTCGGCCCAGTAAGTCCCGAAGGACGTCATTGACGAGCGCCTGAAATATGGCGGGTGCGTTAGTGAGGCCGAATGGCATGACCAGGTACTCAAAGTATCCGAGGGAGGTATTGAAGGCGGTCTTCCACTCGTCACCCTCTCGAATATGGACCAGGTGGTAGCGTTGCGTAGATCTAACTTGGTAAAGGTAGTGGCATTGTGTAGAGGGTGAAAGGCAGAGTCCATCAATGGCAGAGGGTACTTGTTCTTGACAGTGATGTTGTTGAGTTCTCTGAAGTCGATGCAGGGATGCAATGAGCCATCCTTCTTCTGAACAAAGAAGAATCCGGCACCCATGGGTGAAGAGGATGGGCGAATCAGTCCACTGGCTAGGCAGTCCCTCATATATTTCTCCATGGCCTCCCTTTCAGGTCTAGAGACACTGTAGAGACGGCTTGAGGGGAGTGTGGAACTGGGTAGCAGCTCGATGGCGCAGTCGTACGGTCGATGACGAGGGAGCATCTGTGCCAGCGTCTTGGAGAAGACCGTGCCCAGGTCATGGTAAGGGGTGGGCACCTTCTCAAGAGAGGGATTGGGAACTTGCGGTGGAGTGGGTGCACCCTCTGCTGGTGCAGGGGTGGATTGCAGGCAGGACTGGTGACACTCACGACTCCAGGCTTGAATCTGGCTTGAACTCCAGTTGATGGTAGGGTTGTGTCTCTGGAGCCAGGGTAATCCCAGAATGAGCGGATCATTAGGGGACAGGATGACGCGGATCTGGATCATCTCATGGTGGTTTCCGGAGATGATTAGCTGGATGGGTTTGGTGATATGGGTCATGCGGCAAAACGTCTTGCCATCCAATGACCGAGCATTCTCGGGGTGGGGCAGTGGGAGGGTGGGAATGTCCAGTTCCTTGACCATCACATCATCAATGAGGTTTCCGTCTGCTCCGGAGTCCACCAATGCATGGCGGTAAGGCCCCCTTTTTTTTTTCTTCCCTCTTCTTTATTTATTTATTATTATTATTTTCCTTTTCTTTGATTAACTTGCCTTATTTTCTTTCTTATTTTTATTATTATTATTATTATTTATTATTATTATTATTAATTTTTTTGTGTTGTTGTTCTACCCTTCCCTCTCAGAGGCTTTAGCACAACATTGTTATGAAATATAATTACAAATAAAAATAAAGAAGGGGGGGATGGTGGCGGGAAAAAAAATAAATAAAAAAAATAAAAAAACATGGCGGTAAGGGTGGGACGATGGTCATTCCTAGCAGACCCCTCCTGGTTGTTGAGCGCTCTCACCTCAACGGATGGGCCTGACTTCTTGGAACGGAGAGTACACTGCTCTTGGGTATGTTCCAGCCTCCCACAATAGAAGCAGGAACCGGTAGCTCTCCGACGTCTCCGTTCCTCGGGCGAGATCTTCATACCCGCACGGGAAAGATCCATGGGTTCGACTCCCTCAGCTTGCATCTCCTCGGGACGTGAACTGGATCCTTGCCTGGGGTACGGCTGGCTGGGTAGAACCTGTCTTTCAGTCCGGCGTTGTCTGGCCCGGTTGTCCAAACGAATGGCGGCACGGACGAGTGGGTCGAACTGGGTGATGGGTTCGAGACGCGCCAACTCGTCCTGGAGTGTCTCACTCAGACTAGCCAGGAACAGGTTCGCTAGAGCCGCATCATTCCAGTTAGTCACAGCCGCGAGGGTGCGGAAGTCGATCGAATGATCCGCCGCGGTCTTCCGGCCTTGATGAAGGGCGATCAGGTGGTGGGAAGGCTCTTGATCACTGGATGCGTGCTGGAAGACTTTACGGATCTCTTCGGCGAAGGCCGGGTACCGGGGAGGGAATGAACCCCCGGACCACACAGCTGTAGCCCAGTCCAATGCTCTCCCCTTGAGTAGCCCCATCACGTAGCCGATCCGGCGGTCGTCACTGTTGTAGGTCTGTGGTTGCTGCCGGAACACAAAGTCGTACTGGAGCAGGAACGCCTTGCATCTCTACGGTTCTCCGCCGAACCTCTCCGGGGGGGGTTTTGTGGCTCCCGGAATTGCCAGGTTCCCAGGGGGTTGGTAGTTGGAGGTGCAGGCGGTCTAGCAGGTTGTTCCAAGGTGCGTGGCTGAACAGTGACGGCGAGTCTCCTCTCAGCACACAGCTCTCGAATCTCTTGACGAAGTTCGGAGATCCCTTGAGTGTTGCTGAACCAGGGCGCCTTGTTGCTGGAGGGCGTGGAACATGGCCGTTGAGTCAGCAGGGTCCATGCTGGCGAAATTGTTCTGAGACGGGTGCGTGAGCGTAGGACCCAAAATGCACGACTCGGAAACAGTAGTTGTAAATAAAGTCCCGTGAGGGCTTTAATGGGGGGAATGTCCAAAGAGTGTGGTCAAAAAACAAGTTCATACACGAAAAAATCCAGCCAAAACCAATGTACAGTAGCGAGGGAGAAGGCAGTCTCAGAATCGGTACACCATGCAATAGTCCAGGAACCAGAGTAGCTGTCAGCGGGGCAGAAGTACAGGTAGACGGTAGGCAGGCTCGGGGTCGAAGACGATGCAAGAGTCGAGACTGGAGTCCGCTCCGCGGGGCAAAAGTACAAAAGACAGCAGGCAAAAACTTGTGGTACAGGCAGGCAGTGGTTAACAAAACAGAGGTCAATAACAATGGTCAATAAACAGGCTTGGATCATAACAAAAAGGCAGGCTTGGAAAAAACGCTCAAAAGTGCACTGACAAACAGGAGGCAACAATTTCGCGAAGACAAGACATGAACACTGAGCTTAAATGCAGGTGTAGACAGGTGCAGACACTTAGCTTGAGAGCAGCATGCGAATGGAAATCAGGTGTGGAAGGCTGACAAGGTAACAAGATAATTAGTACTCGTTAGTAATAAACCTACCCTGACCTAGCGTTAGTAAATTAGTAAATGACATGCACAAGAAACGTAAGGTAAACATGAACACATGGTTAGAGAGTTAGTATTACCCAATCCTGATCTAATGTTAGTAGATTAGTAAATAGACACAGGAGAATGAAACAATTAGGGAAGCTTGAGCGACAGCAAGAGAGAGAGAGAAACAGCATGAACGCAAGGCTGCGGAAAAACACGGAAATGTGTATGCTAAACAGTGAACGGGAAATGTAACATGAATTAAACATAAAACGTGACATTACGTTTTAAAAACGTGGCGTGACTAAACTAAACACAATATGTGACATTACAAGAAATCTAACTAAGACAGAAATGAAACAGAAAACATGACATGACAGGCTAGAATCGTGACATATCTTCCCTCTGTTGCTACGGTTTCTATCTCATTCCCCTTTTTTTCTTTTCAGTCTATCGGATTTTTCTGCGTTCCATTTCTGAGTTTTCCTTCTCCCCGCTAATTATTTGTTTCATCTGTTCTTTTACCTCGCAGGTATTTAAACCCCTCACTTCTGCTTTTAGGCGCTTCTTTGTCATTTCGTGTTTTCACGAGGTCAGGGTTAGGGAGTTTTTTGTCTCTGCTATTGTGAGAAGAAAGGCCTTGGGGAATTAGGTTTCAGTTTCCCTTATTGCTCTTCCCTCTCCTTCGCTCCCACTCTCTCATTTCTGAGAGTGTGAGTTTTATTTTTATTTCATTTATTTCACCATTTATCGGGCGTTATAGCCACGTTCCGAAGGTGTCTTGTTTTTTCTGTTTTTCTCTCGTTATCTCTTTAGCGTTTGCTATTTTGAGGTTTATCTCTGCCCGTGTTTACGTGGCTAGCCTGTTTTATAGGGGCGTGTTATTATTTGGCACTGCCAGGGACTTTCTATCCCTTTTTTCTATTATAGCGTTTGGCTCATCGTAATTCGGCACAAACCCTTTCAGTTATGGAGTAACAGGTGAAATCAGTGGGGTTTTATTTGCTGAAAATATGGAAATCTGGTCACTATAATTTGTGAAGAATGAAGAATAGGGCTAAAGATTGTTTTAAAAATGGTGAAATTAGAATTCATCTGTTTTTGAAGATGTAAAAAAACAGTATGCAGAGTGAATACTTGGGACCATATTTGAAAAACATTTGTAAATTGTGATTAAAAATTTCCAAATAAATGTTATATTCATTGGACAAAGTTTTGGCCTTTTTCAGTCAAATAAGCCATTCTGTTTGCTTACCAGGCTATAGATGAAGTAGGTTTTATGGCAGGTGATCCTTCCATGCCCGTGCCGCTGGACTCTCAGAAAAGGTATGAAAAAGGTACAAATGCTTGTCACTGGGGTGGTACCCTATATGTATGTAAAATTGTACGCATAGCCAGCAATAGATAAGTAATTTGTACCTGTTTTGATTGAGAAGGTACTTATTAGTACCCATATTAGAACATTATTGTACTTTCAGGGCACATTATGGAAATTTGTACCTTAAAGAACAGAAATGTACCTACACTGTACCTTTATTTCTGAGTGTGCTGGAATCTGGGTTCACTGGCATCGTCGCATGCAGTTCAGCATCGCGCCTTCTAAAGTCCTGAAATGTTTCCTCATATATGTCCATGAGACAACCAGGAGTTTTGGCAATGTTATGCAACACACAACACGCCAGAAAGAATGCAACAACCGTCTAAGGGCTGTATTACATTACATTACATTTATTTAGCAGACGCTTTTATCCAAAGCGACGTACAGTAAGTGCGTACAGAGACATCATCATCATTACAGAACAGACGAGGCAAAGCACATCCTTTGCATAATGTAGCAGCTATCCCTAGCATTGTATCCCTAGTATTGTAATGTTCCACCTGACTTATCCAAACATCTGAAGCGCATTTCCAGCACTCCAAACGTCCTCCTGGGAGACCGCAGGACTGAGTTGGTCATTATAAAGCAGTTATCCCACTAAGCAGCCGACGTTGCACGGACGACCAAATGAAGAAGAAACAGGTTTGTCAGCGGTGTATATCTGGATACCGATCTTGACCTAAACCATATTGCTGAACTTTAAAATATTGTTAAATGTCAAACGATGTCTCCTAACTCATGACGTCTTATAGACTTTCATTCTGAATACTCTGGGATGTCCCACAGACAACACGGCCGATGTCACCCAACGTATGGATGCGATTCTGCTCAGCGGGTTAGCCTTTTTTAATACTGTGTATTTTTTGATGTACACAGTAATAATATTTCACATTGTAATCTTGATATATCTACGCATGTTTGTACACGCCCCTGTGTGTAACAGACAGGAGGGTGTACACGCCTAGATGCACATTACTATTGCGACATGACTTAAGACCAGGTTCGTGTTGGTTTTAACACTTTCAGCTGCATGAAGACAGCAATGTGCCTGACCACACCTCATCTTAAGAGCAACCCACCCAGATGGGAGCAATTGAAGTTGCTATTTAACCAACGTGGGCGCTGGACGGGAAAATGACAACTGCGTTGGTCTGAAACGAACAAAGGCACTTTCAATTTGGGTTACCGCCGCTTAGCGCCAAGTGTAAGATAGACCCCAAAAAGTTTTTTTTTGCGATCCTAACAGATTTTGACGTGGAGCCATATACTAAACAGATACTTTTCACATCATTTAGCATTTCCACAGATGCATTGCCGCCACCTCTTGATAGGCACCTAATATAACATAAAGGCAGGGAGATACAATTTCCAGGACATCTGTTGCTGTTATACAATGGGACGACTTTCAAATTGTTGGGTGGTCCAGCTCTTAATTATGGGGATTAGTTAGTAACAGGGGCATTTTGACTTGTCAATAAAACGGAAGCAGCTGCGGACATGGAAACATAATAATTACCACGATGGGGACTGTTATTCGCAGGTGCCCACTGAACGCCTTCTCCCTCATTTACTTCAGTGTGCCAAAAAGAAAAAATCAGCAGATTGCTCTTGTGTTCATCTGTACAGTAGGTTGTAATAACATCCAAGCAATCAAGAGCACTCCAAATCGATGGTATCAAATTCAATTCTTCACAGTAAGGATTAGGTCAGGTATGCTCACTGCAGCATATAACCGTTTTGTCCCTCTATCAAACGAATTCACATCAGTATCAGAGGGTGTAATTATTGCGTGTTACCAGACTGACCTTGATCTCTGCCCTCTGCCTGGATCCTAGTTAGAATGACCTGTCAAATGAATGAAGAATAATTCACACATCCACGACAGCTATTAAATAAATCCAATTCACTGTGGCTTATTGCGTTCCAGCTCCATTTCCCCCAGACCAACATGTGAAACAGACTCGGTAATATAACGTTTTCACTAAATCCTTTGAATATAAATCATGAAAGAGAGGGGAAAAAAGTGGTTGACACTGCATAATGACTTTGCCCATGCCACTGAATAAATGAGCTGAACAAATGCAAATGAGCAATTGCTTTAGGAATTCAACACATGGGGAATCTTGCTGAATGCAGTGAAGAACAGTTTGCATGATATAGGATACCTTTGCTTTTATGGCCTGCACATTACCCCTAGAAACAACCAGGTTAATTAATGAATGATTAACGTACTCACATATTATGACATGGTATGTCATGTATTTACAACTAATACAGAGTAGAAGGGTAACACTTCATTTGAAGGGTCCTTCATAAAAGCTATATAACTTCTTCATATGCACTACATAGCATATTCATAAGCACTACATAAACATTCATAAGCGCTTTTGTCAATGACCGCAAATAGGCATATGGTGTGCTATGTCAACATTGATGCAGCAAGTGACATTACCATGGCAAACTAAGTGAAATAACATACTTGGCATAATGATCTCATGTCATTGCACTTGGTAAGTCATGGTAATGTGACTTGCTGCATCAATGTTGACATAGCACACCATATGCCTATTTGCGGTCATTGACATAAGCACTTATGAATATGCTATGTAGTGCGTATGAATAAGTTATATAGCTCTTATGAAGGACCCTTAAAATGAAGTGTTACCGAATAGAAGTGTGCTTTATTGCTGAAAATATATCATGCCTGTTTTGACTAGTTGCTTGTCTTGTGGGCCCCTTGATTATAAAACAATTATTCCATAGAAACCCCCCCCCACCACCACCACCACCACCACGTATACAGACACACATACACACACTGCCAGGCAGGAATATATTTCTTTGTTGGTTACAAGCAGTTAAGTTACTTCCCACCCCCCACAATATGGAGGTGGACCAGCTCCTTAAATTACAAAGTGCCCCCCGGGCTTCATAAATGACATTTTGCCATGTTAATTGTATAGCAGCTCTGCATTTAGACGTCTTTATAGAGTAAGGCCACCTGCCCTGTCACCATGTTGCGTTACTGAGTTGCAAACGGTGACCCCCCCCACTCCCCCCCATTTGTTTCACAGAATACAAATCACATCATCAAACTAAGAGCAATTTGATACAAAAACCCTGAGCAGCATTTGCATTCCATGAAAAATTCATAAGAAAGTTTGAAGTGATAATTACGCCTTCCCAGTTTTCTGCCAATTAATTTAGATTAAAATAGCTGGGGAGATTTGCAAAGGTCCGCTGTGGGATGAGAATGGGGAAACTGAAGGTTAAACGGAAATATGCCTGGGGAAAAAGGGAGGGAAGCACCATTGTTGTTTCTACTTCACTCAGTCTTGCAACTAACTGGGAACACAGCGGAAACCGCTCTGCATTCTGATTTTGCTCTCCTCACTTTGTGTACCCTGGAATTTCAAAGGTAAAGAATCTTGTCCTGATTATCAATGTTGTCTTTCTATTTTTAATAACAGGAGCAAATATAAAACTGTCATTCAAGCACACCTGTTCACAGCATGCTGACTCCTGAAGCATAGCACACCGGTGAAGGGCAATGGAGGAAGCAAAACTAGCAGCAGGTTGTCTGTTGTCACTGCTGATGACGTTGTATAAGTGTTTGTTTCTTCTTTAGTTTTATTGACAATTTATGGATATATTTTTTTTAACTTATACCTGACAAGTGCCAGGAAACCCCCTTGTCCCTGACAAGAATTCACGGTTACAATAGATGTGAAAATTTACTGTTATAATCCTCTTTGTTTTAAAATATAATTTTTATGAAAATGTTGGCACTTGAAAGTTATGTCCCATGTTATGTTACTTTTACATTACATTACAGTCATTTAGCAGACGCTTTTATCCAAAGCGACATACAATAAGTGCATACAGAAACGTCATCGAAGTCACTACAGAACAGATTAAGACAAAGCCCATCCTTCCCATAATGTAGCAGCTATCCCTAGTAATGAATGCTGAATGTAGTTCACAGTAAACTGTGGGTAAATCAGCTATACTACACTTCTATTCTAAATACTATTATAAACTATAACAAACAGACAAGAAAACACAGGGAACTAGTATGAGGTCCTAGATTAGAATATCAGTCAAGGTGGAGTCTGAAGAGGTGTGTCTTCAGGCCACAACAGAACGCAGGCAGGGTTAGAGTAGAACGTAGGGGAATGGGAAGTTCATTCCACCACTGAGGAGCTAGGGTGGAAAAGCTCCATAGTCGGGACGAGCGAGAGCTGTTGACACAGGGGGGGAAGTGCGAGTCGAACATAGTTCTGGAAAAAGTCCTGCAGGTAGGCGGGGCCTGTCCTATTGGCTGCAGTGTAGGCCAGGGTCAGAACTTTGAATCTGATCCTGGCTGCAACTGGCAGCCAGTGGAGAGACCTCAGCAGGGGGGTTACATGGGAAAATTTCAGGAGGTTGAACACAAGCCGGGCAGCTGCATTCTGGATCAGTTGAAGAGGCAGAATGCTGCAGGCCGGTAGGCTTGTGAGCAGGGAGTTGCAGTAGTCCAGGCGTGAGGTGACCATGGTCTGAACAAGAAGCTGGGTGGAGTAGGTGGTCAGGTACGGTCGAATCCTCCTGATGTTGTACAGGAGGAACCTGCAGGACCGAGCCGTTGCCCTGATGTTACATTACATTACATTATAGGCATTTAGCAGACGCTCTTATCCAGAGCGACTTACATAACTTTTTTATCATGTTTTTACATATTATCCATTTATACAGCTGGATATATACTGAAGCAATTCAGGTTAAGTACCTTGCTCAAGGGTACAACAGCAGTGTCCTACCTGGGAATCGAACCTGCAACCTTTCGGTTACAAGGCCAGTTCCTTAACCATTATACTACACTGCCGCCTGATGTGCTTTTTGAAGTCCAGCTGGTCGTCCAGGACCACCCCCAGGTTCCTTGCAGAGCGGGAGGCAGCCACCACGGTCCCATCAACGGTGATGGAGAGGTCATGTAGTGGGGAGGTCTTGTACGGCATGAAGAGGAGCTCTGTCTTGTCAAGGTTGAGCTTCAGGTGATGGGTAGCCATCCACTCAGAGATGTCAGTCAGACAAGCAGATATCCTCTCCTTAACCTGTGGGGTAGAGGGAGGGAAAGAGAGGAAGAGTTGAGTATCATCAGCATAACTATGGTATGAGAAGCCATGTGAATGAATTACTGAGCCAAGAGACTTAGTATACATAGAGAACAGCAGAGGACCCAGTACAGATCCCTGCGGGACTCCTGTAGACAGGGGATGGGGAGCAGAGATGGAACCCTTCCAGGAGACTTGGTAGGATCTATCAGTGAGATACGATACAAACCAAGAGAGGGCAGTTCCAGAAATGCCCATCTCAGCGAGTGTGGAGATCAGGAGTTTGTGGTTGACTGTGTCGAATGCCGCAGACAGGTCAAGGAGAATCAGAACAGAGGAGAGAGAGGAGGCTCTAGCAGTGGCGAGTGCCTCAGTCACAGCCAGGAGAGCAGTTTCAGTGGAATGGCCGGTTCTGAAGCCAGACTGATGCGGGTCAAGCAGGTTGTTCTGGTGGAGAAAAACAGACAGTTGGTTAAGGACAGCACGTTCAATTGTTTTGGACAGGAAGGGCAAGAGAGATACAGGACGGTAGTTCCTGACATAAGTGGGATCTAAGCTAGGTTTTTTAAGGAGTGGTGTTACACGGGCAGTTTTAAAGGCAGCAGGAACATGGCCACAGATTAGGGAGGTGTTAATAATGGAGGACAGATATGGAAGGAGCTCAGCAGATATAGACTGGAGGACTGCTGAAGGTATGGGGTCTAGTGGACAGGTGGTTGCACGATGGCGCGTCACCAGCTCGAGCACATCTGAGTCCTCCAGAATCTTGAAGGACGACAGTGTAGCGATGGGTTCAGTATGGGGGATGTGGGGTGTCACCGGATGCGTGAAGGAGTTCCGGATTGCAGCCACCTTCCCCTCAAAGTGGGTCAGGAAGTCATCTGCAGAGAGGGAGGAGGGTGAAGGGGGTGGAGGGGGGGGTGAGCAGGGAGGAGAAGGTGGAAAAGAGTTTACGTGGGTTAGATAGACATGTATCAATTTTAGACTGGAAAAATGAAGTTTTAGCTGATGTGGTTGCAGCTGTGAAGGCTGCCAGCAGGGTGTGGTAGGAGGCCAGGTCATCTGGGGATCTGGATTTCCTCCACTTTCTCTCAGCGGCTCGTAGCATGGTTCTGCTGGATCTGAGAGAATCTATTTAAAAGAAATAATATTACTATCCGGCTTGTCTCAAACATAACAGGTGAACTCCATCTCCCTTCTAAATCGAAAAAAATATATATATACGGTTTAAAGATGTATATTTTCACTTACATTAAGAGTCATCTGAGCAACTGAGGGAAAAAAATGGCTATCCACTATGGCTATGCCGTGAAATGAGAAAATATAACATTTTGCTAACTCCGTGTGACATCAACTTTTATCTGATGGAGTTGACATCTAAGCTGATGGAGGTGGCTCTCAGTTCTCTTTAGTAATTGAATAATTGGGATGGCAGCCCAACAGGACACACATTTATTTATTTATTTTCGACAATGTAGCTTACTGCAAACACTTTTAATAATAATAATAATAATAAGAAGAATAATCTCTGGTAGGCTACTTTCTTAGTAGTATCTATTGTTTTCTTTCTGGTTAAGATTCCTGAGAAATATGCGTTTCCCAATTAAGCTTGTTAGCCGACGTTAGTTTTGCCAGAGAAACGTCAGCAGTCAGCTGCTAGTCAGGAAGCAGGTACAAGCTAGGCTACTACGAACCGAATCAACATGCCTTATACATCCATTGCACTACAGAAAACTAAACTATTCATTGTATTTCATTAGACATTAAATACAGCTCATCTACAAACTTGTTTAATGTAATTGTGGGCTATCGGTAATCGGATAAATTTTCTCATTCTCGTCAGTACAGGGCGTTATGGTTACGCAAATGTCTGCATGCATGTATTCTGTATGCATGTCTCTCTCGATGTCATTATCTTCATGCATTACTCATCATTAGTTAGCTTTCAAAAATAAGTGATATCTGATCAAAAACGTCTCCGACGTAAAAAAAAAGCCAAGTTACTCACGCATAGCCTACAGAGCGCTGTCTATAAGTCCTTAATTCCAACTTGCAAAAACTAGGCCTGCCTTTAAAAGTATTGACATCAAAATGTGGCCAAGTTACAACTAACAATATCGTATCTCACCCTAAATAAAACCTGTGTGGTCCTACAGAGCATAGATATCCTTGTGTTCACAAAATTCTGTTTGCAAATATCATAACTATTGGATATGTTTGTAAAAATGCTATATGTACGCTATTTTCTAGGTAAAAATATTACAAATTTTTACCTGCATTTATTTATTCATCCCCCCTTTCTTTATTGTACATGATGTTTCTTGATATAAATGTCTTTTTGTGAATTGTAATGAAATCTGTAGCAGCAGTTAACATTTTAAAACCTGTACATTTTCTAAAGTAAACTTGCCAAGAAAGTATAAGCATATCCTTTCTGGAATGTAACTATTCATCAACTGTTAAAAACATTCATTGAAATCATATGTTGTTCCATGAGGCACAATCTCTTCACATGCTAAGATGAAGAAACACAGGGCCAAGTTGCATTAAATAATTTAGGAAAGTTTGGATAGCATTGCTATGGAATAGAGCTAGTTTATTTAGTGTGAGCTTTTGATATCAATACTTTTAAGGGCACGCCTAGTTTTTGCAAGTTGCAATTAAGGACTTATAGACAGCGCTCTGTAGGCTATGCGTGAGTAACTTGGCTTTTTTTTTTTTTTACATCGGAGACGTTTTTGATCAGATTAAAGTTTACCTAACTTAATATGAAATGATTCTACTGTGGCTTTATTCACCTCAATGTTATATAGCTCAATGTTCTTGTACCCCCTACTTTCATTGTGCTTTCATTATTATAAGATTATTCTTATTATGGACTAGATTTGGAGTACTGGTGGTCAATGCACTGACTGTCAAAGTTTGCTATGTAGGTTGATTTCATCTGAACAAAATAACAAATGATTCTTACGTCTCTAAATATTTACATGTATTCTTCTTGTATGCTTGTTGCTATGGCTTTTAAAATGTGTTAAGTTTCTACATTCTGTCAAAAGTATTTAACAGTGAGGCGAGACGTGTGGCCAAGAGTCCAAGCGGTCAGTCCCTCCCATAGCATGTTCTGATCTGTGGTCACTTCTCTGTCTGTTACCTTCTATGCTTTCTACCTGTACTGGTTTATAAAGTCCAAAGCCTCACAAAACCATTGTGCTAATATAGGGAATTGTGAGATAGCATTTTACGTTAGTTTTGATGTACTTTAACAAATTAAGGCTGCCTTCTCCAACTTTCCAACTAGAATTAGTTTTAATTTCAGAAGAGTTAATCAGGTAGAATTGTTCCATGAAGAAAACAGTATCAAAACAGATAGCCAACATGGTTTTTGCAGCAGCAGCAGCTTTGTCAGAAATATGTAGTTGGGCCTGCATAGAACTGTGGGCCAGAACTACTAGGTGGGCGGTGGTTCAGCCAAGATAATTGGGTGGGCCAGGGGCCTTCGTTTAAATTTTTTTTTTTGGATCAAATTGTATCTTCACCCCTCAACTAGCACGGCCCGAATACGTGCCGGAAGTCGTTTAGTTTATTTGAATGCATTGCATTCATAAATCTTTACGGTGAAATTTTAAAATAAAATCACAATACTAACTCTATAAACTACTTTACAATCCCCATGTTAGAGCAACAATGGTTCCTTATTTTGTAACATGACACAAAATAGGCTCAATCAAAATGATGACTCCAGGGGCCCTGTCTTACACCCTGCGCTAAGCGGCGCAAACGCAAGTGTCTTTGCTATCTTACACCCGGCGCAGGGTTCATTATAACGCCTTGTGTTCACGTCGTTTAAATACCATGCATTCTTGTGCCCATTACAAGTGAACTGGGCGTGTTGGTCTTAAGATGAGGAGTGGCCAGGATTATTTTTGGCGTATTGCTATCCTGAGCCAGCAGAAAGCGCTTGTGCTAAAACCACCACAAACCTGGTCTAAAGTCATGTCACAGTTGTTTAAAGTTGTCTGTTACACACAGGGGCGCGCACAAGCATGACTAAAAATATCAAGATTACAATGTGAAATATTATTATTGTGTAGGCTATATAAAAAAATGCATAATAATAAAAGGGTCCATAGGTCAAAGACCAATTAGCTACTTGTCCCACAGCGAAGGGGAATGCAAATTAAATTGCTTTCAGCCCACTCCATCAACATCCAGACGATGTGCGATGGTACGTGTAAGGTTACATGTAGGCTATAGACTATTCGCAATTATCCTGGATCAATCTATGAATTAGACTATATTTGCAAATAATTCCTGTAATCTTCTGGGGGGACAATCTTCTGTTACGGGACAATGGCTATCCATTAAAAATGGCTTTCCATTTGCTGATAACACCAATATCAAGCCTAATGCGCAAATTGTCATTTACACCTAATGCGTGAATTGTCATTCAATGGAAAACTCGCGCACTGCAATAGACGGACATTTGAGTTCTGAAAATGCGCTTCAGATGTCATTACAATACAGCTCTGTTCATCTAGGCCTACAGTCTGTAAGTAAATAGAATGGTTTTGACTAAAAAAAGTTCAAAACCTTGTCCAGTGAATATTGCATTTATTGTTTTTCAAATAGCCTAAGCTACAGCGGATTCGCTGTGCATAAGGTTTTTTCCAAAGCCTACGGTTAAACAACGGAGAGGTTAACTGTCACCATGACATTCAGTCACAATGTTAACTGAATTTGAACCTTAGTATTCTTCATCCTTCATATTTTTTTAATTACAGTGACCAGGTTTCCATACTCTCAGCTTATTAAAACCCAGCTGATTTCACTTGTTATTCAGTAACTGAACAAAACGATTTTTAAAGAGAACTAAGCGTCTTATTAGAAACGAAAACAAATTTGCAGAACGTTACACAATTAATTCACAATTAATTTGAATGCCATTCTCTGCATGTGCGCTGCATGTTCTCTGTTTCCCCTGCTGTAAATTGCACGTGTCACGGTCTTCCTGGGAAAGTGGATTGTTTTAAAGCATTACGCTACGAGTAAAACAGGTTGGTCACATTTCCATAAACAGGACATTATAAATCAAGGGGAAATATGCGTGAACATATGGGTTGCCAACCAGACAGCTTTATTGTATTTAGTGTCATCATTAAGGCAAAATAACGGTATTTATGTCATAAATCAATATTACTATGCAGGCAGCATAATGAACTTCGGATGAAGCTTGAACTTCGAGAACTCCATGAGAACAGCCTCATGGAATTGATGTTTGACACTTTCATTGCATAATCAAACAAAATTTGTTGAACAAGCAGGCTAATTTGGCGTTTTCTAAGGTGAAACTGAAGCCATTGATAACTTATTCTCAGCTGTTGCAGGTCCTTTTAACGAAATTTGACCGCATATATTTTGTAAAATAACAACCCTTTCGGGAATTACAGGGAACTCATAGGCTAATGGTTAGTCAGAATAATATTGATCATACTATTGATCCATTTAGCCTATTCCTTCTAAACACACTAAACACGCACAAGCATGTCTGTCTCACCATCAAGAAATCCACCAGGGTGGAAAAGCAGGCTTTTAAAGGGACATTTTCATTGGTTTATTGCATGTCACGCCCAAGACACACCTATAATTAATGAAGAGACTAGGTTCAGCCCATTTGAACGTTGCGCCGTGCTTAGTGCCCAAAAAACACGCCTTTAAAATAGCAAAAGTGGACTTGGACACGCCCTAAATGGACTTTACGCCAAGCGCTTAGACCAAGCGCCAAGATAGAGCCCCATATATTCTATGTGTTCTACGGAAATGTCACAGGCGACATGACTAACAGTAAAGTCGATATCCTTATCCCAACAAGAAAATATATTTTATGGGGAAATGTACACCTACACTGTGTTTCAACTTCTGTTACTTTATTTCAGTAATATTTACAGTGACTAGAGTAAAACAAACTCCCAAGGATTGCCTTACAGAAGAGACCAGGATTATGCCTGTCGTAAAAGTGGTACAAGAGCAATAACAATTTTACTTTTTGGCTTGTTCTTAAAAAAAGGTGGTGGTGCTAGAGAGGGGTTAAATAGTGGCTTATGCAGAAAATCATTACTAAGTAGTAGTTTATAAACTCCCAATTTAATGCGGATATGATCGTATCTCAATTTAATGTGAATAGGATCGTAAAGACGTAAGTATAATTGCCTACTGGTTATGTGGAGGTACTAAACGTTTGACAGTTGTGGGCGAATCCCCAAAGTTGGCTGTGTTCCTGCTTTAAAGGGGAGTTCCACCGAAAAATAATGTTTAATTTGTAGAAAAGTAGCTCTCCTCCTGACTAAAATGAGCTCTCAACAAACTTTCTACCTGTAGTGAGAGCAGAGATATAGCCCCAAACTACTATGCATGAAAAGGGTACCTGCTAATGGACAAGAGTGCTTACAGTTTATGGGTGGAGTCAGAAAACGCCAGTCACAGACTGAATAACATTATGACAGGAGTGGAGGCAGGGTTGCCAGATCTTGCAAGTGTTTCCAGCCAAATGGCAACTCAAAACTAGCCAAAAATTTATTTTTATCCGAAACCAATGTATTTTAGGTAGAAAATTTTAAAGGTGTGTGCTCTTAATTTCCCCCCACGACTGCACTTGGAAAGTAGTCCAATTTGACTGTCAAACCGTGGACATGGCAACACTGAGTGTCCAGAAAAACTGGGGAAATACGGCCATTAATTTAGGAAAACCCAGCCCTTTATTTATCTACGTTGGTAACGTGAAAACATTAGCCAGCCTAGCAATAAGTCTGTAGCTAATACTTAGGCTACTCATTTCTAACCCCGGTCTTCTAAGGTAAAAAAAAAAGTAATAAAACGCCCTTCCAACTAGGAGTTCCATGTCAGAAATCAGGGATCGGGGAATCAACCCGACCTCCCGACTAGGAACAACTTGACGTCAAATCATCATGGCAGCTCACACAGCGACCCACATTGTGATCAGTAAACAAACATTACTTTTATACTATTTTAGCTTTTAAAACACTTCAACTTTCATTTTTCAGTAGGAAATGCTTTTGTATCGGCCAACATGCCGATACAGAACGATAAACAGATACAATTAAAAGTTAAAACGTTATTGTTGTAGTCAGGGCTGCCAACTTTCAGATTTCAGCAAGAGTGAGAAATCAGATTTTCAATGTCGCAGACCCGCGCCCCCATACTCACGCCGTCGTGCCTGTGTGCACTACCTCACAGACTACTAATGTAACCAATTAAAATATTAATATCACACACAGAGAGAGAGGATAGAGAGATACTACATACAGAGAGGGAATGATAGATCACATGTAGAGAGAAAGAGGAGAGAGAGTATATAGAGGATAGAGGTCAGGATAAACAAGTCAGACAGAGGGTAAATAGAGGAAATACAGGAGAGAGAAAAAATATAGGATACAGAGGGAAAAGGAAGCAGAGATACAGAGGGAGAGGATGGGACAAATAGAGGGAGAAAGAGGGACAAATACAGGGAGAGGGAGGGACAAATCGATAGGGGAGATGGAGGGAGAAATAGATACAGAGGGAGACAGAGGGATGGAGAGGGGGGAGAGAGGGATGGAGAGGGGGGAGAGAGGGATGGAGAGGGGGAGAGAGGGATGGAGAGGGGGAGACAGAGGGATGGAGAGGGGGAGAGAGGGATGGAGAGGGGGGAGAGAGGGATGGAGAGGGGGAGAGAGAGGGGGGAGAGAGGGACGGAGAGGGGGAGAGAGGGATGGAGAGGGGGAGACAGAGGGATGGAGAGGGGGGAGAGACGGATGGAGAGGGGGAGACAGAGGGATGGAGAGGGGGGGAGAGAGGGATGGAGAGGGGGAGACAGAGGGATGGAGAGGGGGAGAGAGGGATGGAGAGGGGGAGAGACGGATGGAGAGGGGGAGACAGAGGGATGGAGAGGGGGGAGAGAGGGATGGAGAGGGGGAGAGACGGGTGGAGAGGGGGAGACAGAGGGATGGAGAGGGGGAGAGACGGGTGGAGAGGGGGAGACAGAGGGATGGAGAGGGGGAGAGAGGGATGGAGAGGGGGAGAGAGGGAGACAGAGGGATGGAGAGGGGGGAGAGAGGGATGGAGAGGGGGAGAGAGGGATGGAGAGGGGGAGAGAGGGATGGAGAGGGGGAGACAGAGGGATGGAGAGGGGGAGAGAGGGATGGAGAGGGGGAGAGAGGGATGGAGAGGGGGAGAGAGGGATGGAGAGGGGGGAGAGAGGGATGGAGAGGGGGAGAGACGGATGGAGAGGGGGAGACAGAGGGATGGAGAGGGGGAGAGAGGGATGGAGAGGGGGAGAGAGGGATGGAGAGGGGGGAGAGAGGGATGGAGAGGGGGAGAGAGGGATGGAGAGGGGGAGACAGAGGGATGGAGAGAGGGATGGAGAGGGGGAGAGACAGAGGGATGGAGAGGGGGAGAGAGGGATGGAGAGGGGGGAGAGAGGGATGGAGAGGGGGGAGAGAGGGGGAGACAGAGGGATGGAGAGGGGGGAGAGAGGGATGGAGAGGGGGAGAGAGGGATGGAGAGGGGGAGAGAGGGATGGAGAGAGGGAGACAGAGGGATGGAGAGGGGGAGAGAGGGATGGAGAGGGGGAGAGAGGGATGGAGAGGGGGAGAGACGGATGGAGAGGGGGAGACAGAGGGATGGAGAGGGGGGAGGGAGGGATACATACAAAGGGGGAGATACAGAGGGAGAGACAGACTGATCATATAGCAATCACACTAAATACATATTGCAAAACCCCCTCCACAATCTCCCTACAACTCTCAAATAATTGTCAAACCTCAGTTGCAGTCATTTAGCAGAGCAGTCAATGCAATGCAGGAGGTGGGCTTCTTAGCTAGTAGGCATTGCACTGCATCAATAATTTGTGTTGGTTTTGCTATATACAAATGCAGGTTGGCATCCTTAAAGTGCTTGCTTGTTTACCATTTCAATTATACAACTACTTGTACAGATATGACTGTGGCAGTCCCTATGTTGGTTAACTAACCTTTTGAAACAATAACAGAAAATATAATGGATTAACTACAAAAGTCAACATTAATAATCACCAGTGACGACAATGAAAAATGTATTACTCTCAATTTGGACACAATTTAACACAATTTAGCTAAGTAAAAAAAAAATGTGACCAGATTAAACGCTGTCTTTGAATATCGATTAGGTTAATGGTATACCAGCTAGTCATAATATAGTCTAGTAATATAATGATTAGGTTCATGTAAAATTTACTTACATTTGATTGGTAAACTGTGGGTAAAGTAACGTTTGCTTAGCTAGCTACCTTTTATCTCAGGATCAGGTAACCTAATGCAGATCACAGGTTTATTGAATTTGGCGAACATCCTTGACCGAAAACATGACATATAGATAAACAGTTTGGCATAATCTGACGAAAAAGAAGATGTAAATTATATATATATGTATATTTATAAGAATCTGGTATGTAATTTTCTGACATTATAATAAAATAGCAATGATAGCTAGCTTGATGTACGATGTGTCCTTACTCAGAACAGTGAAAAACGCAACAATGTTGCTGCCTCCCTCGCTGGCTCCGCCTACATGCCTATGTAATTTACACGCCCATTTGACGCCACTATAGTCTTTCAAAAACGAGGAAGTTGAAGAGGTGTACATCATTTTGACATTTGAAATTTGTAACTTTAGCTGTCAATATTTTCGTTCACAGATTGTTTTAGCCAGTGACAAAGAGAAATTTAATTAGTTGCGCCTTGATCTGTGGAATAAGGTTAATGTTGTTTTTCGGTGGAACTACCCTTTAAGAATAACATTTTAGGCATGAAGAGGTGTAATACAAATAGTGTATTCAAATGATCTCAGAAGTCAGAATATTTCCGATTTACGAGAAGAAAAAAGGATTTGAACGTGACACCCCGATGATGAGATAGTGACGAGTTAATGACAACGATTTCGGAAATCCGACATTCAACTCGAGCACCTCCTGAGGTCCCCGAGATGACAGAGGTGACGAAAAATGCATCAATGGTCAAAGGTAAACAGCTGAGCATCTCTAAACATGGTGTGTGTTTGTTTTCATCTTCAATCGTTTTTGCATACGCTATTTCAAAAGTTAAAGTTTTTTCAACGTATATTTGTAGATGTCTATTAGACATTCACATTTAGTCTATGTCAGACGGCTAATAGACGTCTATGTTGATGTTCTATTAGATGTTCACATTTAGACCCGATTGCAACCAATTTTTCCAGTGACCATTTAGATGCATCAAAGATGTTTAATAGACATGGACGTCTAACATACATCTAAATGGTCACTGGAAAAACTGGGTCTAAATGTGAACGTCTAATAGACATCTACAAATATATGTATAAAAAACTTTCACTTTTGAATAATTTTTAGACTATTTAACATCTTTTAGACCAGAAAATGCTCACTGGGAAGCATCTGCTTTCTGCGGGTGTCCATGTTTTTTGCCGCTGACCATTTGAACACTATTACCATAACGAATGGCACCATCGTCACAGCAAACATCACGCACGTTCCTCCCGAGTCGGCCACTTGAATACACCATAAGGAACTTATGGAACTTACGGAACACCATAATTTGGAAAAATTGAATTTAAACCCTAAAATATGCACACCTTTTAATACCTGCTTCCCATTCATACTGAAATTCACATGCAATTAACTTTTCCAAAATTACTTTTAGGTTTACTAAATCACATGACGTGCTAAAGTAACGTATTTGCATGACTTCCCACTTTTTCGCGAAATAATGTAGGATGCCAAATTTAGCATATTCATTCAAGTTAACCCGCAAAAATGAAAAATCCATGTATCTTTAAATTTTAATACATGCAGTCCTCTTTGCATCTGGTTCGTTGATCACCTTGGATGATTTGTATGGGTGATAGCAGTTTTACACGTGCTTTTGTACATGCAAACCTTTAGTAAATCGACCCCAGAATTGTCAAAAGTGTGAAATAGCTTGTCCAGTTCATTTAGTAGAAACAGAGACCCTAGGGATTTTCACATCTAGGCTTAACTTAGACATCTATTAAACATCTTTTATACATCTAAATAGTCACTGGAAAAATTGGGTCTAAATGTGATCTATAAATATACATTAAAAAACTGTTCACTTTTGAACAATTTTTAGACGTCTATTAGACGTCTAAAATATACGTTTATTAGACGTCGAACATAGACGTCTATTACACATCTAAAATATACGTTTATTAGACGTCGAACATAAACGTCTATTAGATTAGACGTCTAAAATAGATGTTTATTAGACGTCTACCATAGAGGTCTATTAGACATCTAACATAGACGACTTTTAACCTCTTGCTGCCACACGGAATGGGCGTTACGGAAGTTATTAAATTATACATTTCATTAATTTAATAATATATAATAAACTGCTCACCTCAATATTTTGATTAAATATCTTTAAGATATATCCATTCCTCCTGAGAAAGTGGTTTTTAAGCCCAAAACGTCGAGTTAAAACTTCGTAAATAACGTTGAAAACTCCGACCTAATTCTCAAACATGTATTGCAACTTGATGTCACACCATAAATAATGTGCTGGTAAACTGTTCTGCTTAATTGTATTTCACAAAACTTTGGTTTGAAAAATCATTATACAGTACCTTTAGGCTTCAAGAAAAAATACTTTAAAACTTTCATACGGCTGTACATGATTTTTTTTCCAATTTTAAACCGACTTTTCTGCACTTCATTACGAGTAGTTTGGCTGTGTTCAGTTTGGCGTTGTGAAACAGCCAGTTTCTGGGAGTACCAATCTGTTGGCTTAGTATATTTTAGCAGTAGTGGTTTTGTACTTGATTGCAGAGATTTATGCAAAACCGTCGTCAATAGGGTGTATTCCTTTGACTGATTGCACAATAGGCCTATCTGAAGTGGGAAAATTTGCATCGACCCGCCTCCACTGCAAGTATTATTTGCTTTCCATTGGGTTTTAACCTCTTCCTACCGAGGGCAAAATAGGCCAATTTTCGCCTGTTTTCACTAGTGACAAACAAAGGTGGTTATCTCAAAAAACTATAAATGGTACAAATATGGTTCATGGCTTTTATTAAAGAAGACACCTGCAGTATTACGACTAAGCAGTGAGAACTCATAGAAATCCAGTTTTTGATACTTAACTACAACAATTTATGTACAGAAAATATAAAAAAACTAAAAAACGGGTACCTACATTCAAGTTTAAGAATTTTTACCTGGGGAGCTACAAATGCAATCAAGGAAATGACTCCTCTATCTGATTCATCAATATGCTGCCTACCTCTGGTAACAATCTGGTGTCAATATCTCAAACCATTCAAATTTTACAGGGTTTTTTTCAGGTGAACCTTTTTCGTTATCCAAATGGTGCCAAATGGTGCCAAATGTGCCAAAAATGGCAATGTTCCAGAAAGGTCTCAATATGATTTATTTTTTAGGTTTTTACAAAAAAATGAGATAATTTGTCAATATTGGCAATAAAAGTTCATTTTTAGACGTGTTCTTGTTGCTCTTCATATTACACAACTAACTACCCGAGGTCACAAAAAGCTGTCAAAACCCATGTAGCAGCACAGTGAATCTTGTGTATTTCACCAGAGCCCCATTAGCCAGAAATGAGCCCAGGAATGTGCAAACAGGTTTTCAAATGAATAATGGGAATAGTATGAAACTTCCCTACACATTACTGCTTGCCAGTCCTGTCCTTTATTCTGTTGCCACCTCCTATGACAGGGACGTTGGGGTTGGGTTTTAGGAGGCAAAACTTTATACATGACAAACATATATCAACTATATACAAGTACACTAAGGTGTACTACTAAAAGTGTAGTGGATATAAAAATCAAAAGTCCACCAGTTTCCTAGATAAAAAATAAAAACACCCCTGCCTGTAACAAATAAAAAGATCCTTGCCCTCTAATTGCTGAAGTTACCGTATTTACACAAAGAAAGTACAAAATGGCAGGGTCCAAAAAGCTAAAAAAAAATGAACTAAAAACAAAAAAAGGCAAAGGATCAAAACATGGGGGTGGAGGGTGAGGAGAGATTATTTAACCATTCATACAGAAGCCATTTAGACTACACATTCCCTCAGGAGAGCAATCTGCATCATTACAAACCCCACTAACCCTGTCCATGGAATTGTCCACCATGTTGATATACCCATTAGTCCCCCCTTATACAACAACAATTAACAATAATAATAATAAACAAGTACTCCCCTCATGTTATCATGTTCTCTCCCTCATACAATGCATAAATTGCCATTTTGTTTACCTGCACAGCCTTCTGTACTGCATACAGAACAATTTACTCATGTGGAACAATGACTTTACTAAACACTTCCAGAAGCCATTTCACACTCAAAAGAATCGATTTAGTAGCTCATCTCAGACACAAATAGATAGCTAGCTGCTTGTTACCTGTAATTTTGCTTGCTAGCTTGCCACTGTAAAAGGTAATACTATCTATATTCATTTAGCTGAGAGGGACCGATTTTATGCATAAGTATATAAGGTTAGTTAGCTTTCACAGAAGAAACACAGGGATTCACGCATTGCAGCTAAATTGCACATTTCCTTCGATGCTTACACCAAACTTACCGTTTCCACAAACATCTGTGTTGTTGGCAACGCCACATAACACGTGCGAGTTTGTCAACACAGACAATACACCCTAAGTTTACTTCATAAATTATTTATCATACCATTGGAATGTGCAATTTGTAATATTAATTGTATGAAAAACAATAAAATACAGTTGACATTGTAATTACGAACCCGCATGGCATTGCGTGAATTCACACTGGTATATCGAAAAATCTGGTAATACCACCAGCCCTAACGACGTTACCTGCCATGGCGAAATTCAATGCGTTTATAGCATAACACTGTTAGTATGATAAAACAACTTACATGTCAGCAACATCATCTCGGTCATCAGTGGATTCAGCGTCACTGAGACAGGATGAGTCTCCCTCGGCAAAAACATCTTCTGGCTTATCCAGTTCGTCTAGCACTTGGTGCACGGATAAACGCCTCAAAAATCTCGACATAACTACACAAAAACTGTATCAAAAATACTCTAAAGTAAAAAAATGTAACTGCGGGCCTTACCTAATTAATTGTGCTTTGCTAAACGGAATGTAGCGAGCTACGCTACAAGGTAAAAACACTGCGCCATCTTGGTGCGATAATTACGCGTGGCTGGCACTTCCTTATACGCAGGGCAGGATTTCCTTGATTTACGATGGCTATTGTGTTGAATGAGGGCTTGTTTGAAAGATAAGAGTCTTGGCTATTGGCTGGAATATTTGACAGACAGTTTTAAAACCCAATGGAAAGCAAATAATACTCAGAGTGGAGGCGGATGGAAGACAGTTTTTCCCACTTCAGATAGGCATATTGTGCTATCAGTCAAAGAAATACACCCAATTGACGACGGTTTTGCATAAATCTCTGCAAGCAAGTTCAAAACAACTCTGGCTAACATATACTAAGCCACGGGATTGGTACTCCAGAAACTGGCTGAGTTTCACAACGCCAAAGTGAACACAGCTGAACGAGTCGTAATCAAGTGCAAAAAAGCACAAGTCGGTTTAAAATTGGAAAAAAAATAATGTACAGCCGTATGAAAGTTTTAAAGTATTTTTTCTTGAAGCCTAAAGGTATAATGATTTTTCAAACCAAAGTTTTGTGAAATACAATTAAGCAGAACAGTTTACCAGCACATTGTTTATGGTGTGACATCAAGCTGCAATACATGTTTGAGAATTAGGTCAGAGTTTCCAACGTTATTTACGAAGTTTTATCCCGACGTTTTGGGCTTAAACACCACTTTCCCAGAAGGAATGGATATATCTTAAGGATATTTAATCAAAATATTGAGGTGAGCAGTTTATTATATATTATTAAATTAATGAAATGTATAATTGAATAATTTCCGTAACGCCCGCGTTACCGCTAGGGGGCGTTTGGTATTAAGAGGTTAAAACTGTCTGTCAAATATTCCAACCAATAGCCAAGACTCTTATCTTTCAGACAAGCCCTCATTCAGCACAAAGCCTTCATAAGTCAAGTAGATACAGCCCCCGTAAGAGGAGGCAACCAAGCGTAATTATCGAACCAAGATGGTGCAGTGTTTTTACCTTGTAGCGTAGCTCGCTACATTCCGTTTAGCAAAGCACAATTCATAAGGTAACTGCGGCTCTTTATCTTTTTTATTTACAGTCTCTTTCATACGGTTTTTGGTTAGTTATGTCTAGGTTATTCAAGAGTTTCTCCCTGCAGCAGGTCCTAGCCCAAATATGGTTTTGCAGTCTCAGTGACGCTGAGTGATGTAAGGTAACAGATTTTTTTTTTTACCGGTATATCAGTGCGAATTCACTGTTATGTAAAAACGAATCCCTCTGAATTAAATTAATATAGCTAACATTACTATATTGTAACAATGGCAAGCTAGCCAGCAAAATTACACATAGCAGCTAGCTATCTATTTGTGTCTGAGACGAGCTGTTCCGAGTTTCTTTTGAATGAAATGGCGTCTGAAGGGTTTGTTTTGTTCCACATGAGTAAATTGTTCTGTATGCAGTGCAGCAGGCTGTGCAGGTAAACGAATGAGCAATTTATGCATGAGCGTAACATGAGGGAGAGATAACATGAGGATGAGGTTTATTGTTGTTGATTATTATGCAGGGATTATTTTATCTAGGGTGGACATTTGATTTTATATGCCGTTTGCATATACCTGGACTTTCTGGCTAATGGGGCTCTGGTGGAATACAAGATTCACTGTGCTGTTACATGGGTTTGGAGAGCTTTTTGGGGACCACGGGTAGGCTAGTTAGTTGTGTAAATGAAACACACCTAAAACACATTTAAAAATGAACTTTTATTGCTAATTATCAAATTTTATTGTAAAACCTAAAAAATAAATCATATTGAGACTTTTCTGGAACCTTGCCATTTTGCACAATTTGGCACAATTTTGTGTCAACTTTGGAACCAAAATGGTTCACCTAAAAAAAAGCTCGGTAGAATTTGAATGGTTTGAGATATTGACACCATATTTTTAGCAGAGAGAGGCAGCATACTGAGGAATCACAAAGAGGAGTTGTTTCCTTCATAGCTCTTGTAGCTCATCAGGTAAAAAATCAGAAATTTGAATGTAGGTACCTGTTTTTTAGTTTTTTTCACAATTTCTGTACATAAATTGTTGTAGTTAAGTAGCAGAAAGTGTATGTATATGTATTATGACTACGTAGTCATAATAGTGCAGTTCTCTGTTTTAATAAAAGCTATGAACCATATTTGTAGCCTTTACAGTTTTTGAGATAAACAGCTTTGTTGGTCACTAGTGAAAACAGGCGAAAATTGGTATATTTTGCCCTTGGTAGGAAGAGGTTAAGTTATGAAATGGTTACCTATAGTTTATATTTGCGCAGCAAAATATTTTCCTCCCTTCTTCCCCTAATGGCTAGGTGATGTATTGATAATGCGTACTTGTACTGACAGGCATAGAACAAAGCATTCCCTCCAATTACATTGCTCGATTTGTCCTCAATGTCACTGTGAGTGACAGATAGCTTAGGGTAGCTCAGGTTGCTTACAATAACAGTAATTGTCAGTGCGAACAAAATGCTACGAAATTACCTTTGCCTATTTAGTTTCCCTATGAACCCATGGCTACGCTAGCTATCTAGTTATGTAGCTATATTATCTAGACTTCAAGAACCACGGTAAGAAAATGTCCCAAAAAAAACCTTTGCATGTTCAAACATGTCCCTCATGCATATGAAAGATAGAGATCATACTTTATCGGTCGCGGTGATGACAATTTGCAATTTAACGTAATACTGATGCTCTAGTGATATAAAGTATTCCTTTTTAATGACAGAAAATACCGTTCTTTTGTGTCTTCTGTTGTCCGAAATGAGATATTTTTTCTTGTTCTACGGAGTAGAAACGTGGACCATGCAGCTCATGGATATTGTAGTTTTTGAAATACCAAACTAACAAAAAAAACATTTATCCTAAACATTTGTAACCGAGGGTCATAAAACATCAATCATAACATTTCACAATCCAGGAGAATCCTGGGATTCTCTGTTGCGTAATATTGTGCTTATTGCTAAGATTAATAAAATCTATGAATGGGAGAGTGATATAAAAACCAAGTCGTCTCTCATTCGCGCCGTTCAGACAGGCTATTTTTCTACAGTATGTGGTTCAGACACGTCTGCACAGCCGTGTATAAACAAACGAAAGCAAGCATCCCCTGATAATATCTGCGATAACTTGCTTAATTCTCAACTAATTTTGTGAAATTTAGCTTGTTATAAACGTGAGAAATTTCTGTATAACACAGGTTACTTGATTTCCAATTTTCTAAAAACAGCTCGGCTATTTGTAAACCACCCTTTTAACAAATTATGTTTAATCGCATCGCATACAAGATAGGCTAACTTGTTTTTCGACTTGGACCTGTTTTTACTAACTATTTCCACAATGCTGATCGGCAGGCTAATAATAATAATTTTGTCATCTTGCATTGTGCACCTAGCAAACCTTTTTTAAATTGCATTTAATGTTCTACCATGGCACTGATCTGACTTCTCACAATGATTTAGGGTGGTTTAACCCATAATGTTTGTGAATATAGCTCTTTTTTTCTCAACTTATTCAAGACTCAAACTTAGTATTCAAGAGTTTGCCCCATTCAGTTACCAACTTCAATCATTTCACTGATGGTAAACAGTCACATGATAGATAGGGGGAGGGTATTGACACATTTCACCTTTAATCTGCCACTAGTCCTCTAAGATACAGATGCAAACTAGTTTGAGGGCAGATAAAGCATTCATATGCACGGTATATGCACGGATAGCTACCCGGCAAGAAGTAATTGCCTTTTGATGAGGGCTATCAAAATGTATGGACACTCCTTGAAGTTTTATTGCTATATTTCAATAGGGAGAGCAGTTATCAATGTTCTGAAGTTACATGATAATGGAGGAGTCATGCCAAAATAATTAGGGAAATTGAAGAATGAAAAAGGATCAGGGTTTAAAGCAAAATCAGAGGTTAAAACTTAAAGGGTAAGTTCGCTATTTGGACCTTGGACCCTATTGCGGTCCGTCTTCCATGAACCTGACCCATGAAGTCCATTTTTTCGCTGATCGGTCCAGTATTGAGTTCGGTACAGATTTCCTGTAGGCTCTCACTGGACTACAATGGAAGTGAACGGGGCAATCAGAAATGTTCGATAAATGTGCTTTCATGTACAATAAATGAGACGGGAAGCTCAGGGTGTATTGTTACCGGTCTCAGTATGCTCTCCTGTGAAATGTATCTCAATCCGAACATTTTTACGTGCTTGGCATGGCTTGGAAGTAAGCATTTCTCTGTTGCTTGTTTGCGCTGCACTCGCGGAGTACTATGTGCCGGGGGTAGGGGGAGCGGGAAGGTGTGCCGGCCGTTTACGAAACTATCTAGCTGAGCAGTCTGCGTTTGTTTACCTGCAGCAACGTAGGCTACAATTTCCACAAAAAAACTTGGATGATGGATGACTATAATGATTACGAAGACGAAGAATTCGATTTTGACTTTGACGTTACTGGCTACAGATTTGAGCCAGAATACACGGACACGGAACTACAAGAGATGGATGATAAGAGAGCAAGAGAAGAGAGAGAGGCTGAAGTTGCGCAGGTAATGTTATCCGAAGTCCGCTGCCGAGGCTAGACCAAGAATTTCGGGGGCTTTTGGTGTTCTTGCAAGAGGTGCAAGCAGATGCCCAGAGAGGAGGAAAGTTTGTGTTGTAGGGAGTGGGATCTGTTGCTACCGAATGCCATTGAAAACCTGGATGTATCCGTGGATGACACTGGATCATCTCCATTGATTACCATTACACTATGACTGCCAACAGATATGTGATAGATGAGAACTTTGGACAGGACACCATGCGTCAAGCATTTGTAAATAAAACATTATAGAATTGTAAAAAGTTATAGTTGATGAACGTTTCCGACAGTTTTGTTACAAGAAAACAACTTATGTCAAGCTCGGATTTTGTTAGTTGGTATTGAGTGCTGGGTCAGAGGACGCGCTCAAAAAAAAAAAAAAATGTTAGTAACGTTATAGCTAAATATAACTTACCTCCGCTCCGGTGCATGATAGTGCTGCAGGTCCGACACGAGGAACAGCTGTGTTCTTTAGAAACCAGTGTTTTTGCTTCTGATTTGCGGTTACAGAAATCAGTAGCGTCGAAATGCGCTCCACAAACTCGCGAGTCTGCCAAACGGAGTTGATTGACTGGAGTGTTTATGTCGATCCGTAAGACAACCAGCCAAAGTCTCAATCTTTCTGGGTCAGAGAACGGGAGCCTGTGAAAACTGGTATTTGAGCGTCCAGACATTTTATTCCCACAACCGGGGAATGCACATTCGCGCACCATTGCTGTGATGAATTATTACAAATGATGATTACAAAAACTGCGTTACAAATATTTCTGCTGTAGGCTACTAGCTAGTAAACTCCAACGGGAGGTCAGGATTTGTGATCAACTGCTTTTCAAGCCCCCCCCCCCCCCCCCCCCCTCTACAACGTAGCTAGACTGCGGAAGTTTACAGTTGCGAGGTAGTGCGGTCGGATAAATAGTTCTGTTTCAAATGGAACTGTTGTTTCAACGTTCGGTTTGCGTTTGCGATAGCCTACATTTCACAGGAGAGCATACTGAGACCGTAAGAATACACACTGAGCTATAAAAGCACATTTATCGTTGTTTTTCCATAACATTTCTGATTGCCCCGTTCACTTCCATTGTAGCCCAGTGAGAGCCTACAGGAAATCTGTACCGAACTCAATACTGGACCGATCAGCGAAAAAATGGATTTCATGGGTCAGGTTCATGGAAGACGGACCGCAAATAGGGTCCAAGGTCCAAAATAGCGAACTTACCCTTTAAGTAAACTCAAAAAAAGTTTGGAAACGTTATTTCGGTCGATTATTCCTCCCCTTTAATAATACCAATTGGTATTGTATTTTATATCGCTGGAAAGCCTGATTAGTCACCTTTACAACGAGGTACAAATTGTAAGGATCATGCATTCATGGAATGAGCAACACAGCTAACCGTGTGGGTAGCGGCCCAAAAAAATGTGCCAAAATCCCCTGCAATATTCTTCTGTTGGTATTCACTCTCCTTTTGAGTTGCTTGGTGGATTGGATGATTGCACTCTCCCACAGTAATAAGGAAAAAACAACACATATTGGCCATTTTTACACTTTATTCATTTTACACTGTCAGGGACCTCAGTAGCATGTGGAAGATCCATACGCAGTCACAACAGCTTGGCACCTCCTCCTCATGCTGGTCACACATTGCTGTGGGATGGCATCCCATTCCTCAACCAGGATTTGCCGCAAGTCAGCCAACATGGTTGCGTTGGTCACTCTGGCACGTATCCCACAGGTGTTCAATTGGGTTGAGGTCTGGACTCACAGCAGGCCATTCCATCCTCTCCACTCCCAAATTCTGGAGGTACTCTGTGATGATCCTGGCTCTGTGGGGGCGAGCGTTGTCATCCTGGAGGATGGAGTTAGGTCCCAGATTCTGGAGATATGGGATCGCCACTGGCTCTAGAATCTCATTCCGATATCTCACTGCATTGAGATTGCCTTCAATGATGACAAGTTCTGTTTTGCCTGTGAGAGAGATACCGCCCCACACCATGACACTGCCCCCATTGAAAGGTGTCACACGATCTGTGCAGCAATCTGCATAGCGTTCTCCACGCCGTCTCCATACTTTGATCCTGCCATCCAGCTTCCGCAGACAGAACCTTGATTCATCACTGAACATGACGTTGCCCCACATTCTTAGGTTCCACTGTCGGTGCTGTCGACACCAGCGCAAATGGGCCTGACGGTGAAGGGCAGTCATTGCAGGCTTCCTGGCAGCCTTATAAGCACGAAGACCGGCCATGTGCAGTCTGTTCCTCACCGTCTGATCAGAGATCTGTCTGTGGTACTGTTGTGCAAATCTTGCCTGTAAATCTCTGGAAGAAAGCCTACGGTTCCTCAGTGAAGCAAGGGTGAGGAACCGGTCTTCTTGGGGTGTTGTCTTCCTGGGACGGCCACTTCGTGGTCTGTCTTTGACTTCACTAGTCTCACGGAACTTGGTCCTAAGTTTGGAAATGGTACCAGGGCTGACACCAAATAATGCTGCCACTCAACAAAGTTGCAGGACCCATGCACACAAGTGCTGTCAATTAGGTGCCAATCAGGTGCCAGTCACACACCTGTGACGGGCATACACCTGCCAGCACTTGAAGCTCAAAACGAGAGTGAATACCAACAGAAGAATATTGCAGGGGATTTTGGCACATTTTTTTGGGCCACTACCCACACGGTTAGCTGTGTTGCTCATTCCACAAATGCATGATCCTTACAAGTTGTACCTCGTTGTAAAGGTGACTAATCAGGCTTTCCAATGATATACAATACCAATTGGTATTATTAAAGGGGAGGAATAATCGACCGAAATAACGTTTCCGAACTTTTTTTGAGGAGTTTATGTATCTTTTTCATATTTTTATTATATTATTTATATTATTATTAATTTATCATTTAAACACTATTATAATCAAACGTATTCAAAATCACAGCAAGTATTGGGTTATGGACAACATAAATATCACAATTTCATACAATAATTCCTGGTTGAGAAAGGGCAGAAAAAAAACAAAATCTTTAAAGCCAGTATTCTCAAAACCACAATATTCAAACAGTCATATCTCCAGAAATATTGACTCAATCTCATCAAGTGATACCTCATTTTGTAGCTCTGATTCTGTACTTTAATGAGATGAAAACTCAAAAAGTCAGATTTTGAAACATCCATCTGGATCAGGGATCTGGTCACAATTGCGGATACGACTGCTATATCAGTAGCAGTAGTTGTGGCTGTCCAGCAATTTTCACACAGCTATCCTGTTATTGCGGTAATGGTAATAGAAATACAAAACAGGATACCGGATTCTAGGTGAATATTTATTACAGATGTTCACGTTACACGCAACTGCTATCATACCATTCAGAGCCATCAAGATTCTCTTGAGGGTGAACCGCAGTCTCTGCAGCTCCGACAGCAACAGCAATAAGGGGTGGGTCAAACATATAGGGCCGCTCCATCCCCATACTCGTAGTCCTCTCCCTCTCCGGTCCAATTCTCGCCCTCCCCGTCCTCCTCTCCCTCTCCTTCCACCTCATCCTCCTGCCTCTCATTGTCCCACAGAAATGATGCCTCCTCCTCCTCAACAGAGGGGGATGGAGGAGGAGAGTGATCTTCAATTTCAGACACAATGCTGCCATCCATTCTCGCTAGCGCATTAGCTTGGTTTTTAGCACTGCTATCCAGAAGCTAACTAGCAAGCCACCATGACTGCCTGCCCACTTTAAAAAAAAAAAAAGTCCCGCCCCCAACATCCGGTTTCACGCAGAAGCCTTCTGAAAAACAATAGAAAAACGCGATCTGATTTCTGTTGTGTGGGGTCTTTAAAAACAAATTGAATCACCCTTTTTAAGGGTTTGATCTATCAAAATATATTTTCCCAGCATAATTGAAGTGTAAAAAAACATAAATTAAATATAGTTTATATGCCATTTAAATAGTTTTAAACTTTTACACTCTCATAAATTGGTCTGAAATGGTAAGGCTCATAGAATGTAGGGGAAAGCTGACAAACGTAGGCCAAAGATCAGATTGAGTGAACATGCAAAGGTCTTTCTCCACGTAAGACTAGAGCTCTGGGGCTAGAGCCATGAGTACTTGTCTGCGTGAGGACACATTGCAGGCCCTGATGTGATGATCTCAGCTCTAATACTGCTTTAAAGAACATTCCAGTGACTCAGGGCTCCCTGTGAAAGACTGCATGGGGTGGGCAGGGTCACAATAGCTTCAAGGTTACAGGGTCAGCAGCGTGGAAGAGTATACCTCCTCACAGCATGACGTGTCTCTGGCGTTACAGATACCTTCTATGGGAGAGCCAGCCATCAAACCCCGGCTGCTTAGACTCAAGCAGGGATGCCGCCTCCCTGTTGCTGCTCTTTGACTGATGCTTGCCGCTCCCTTCTCCCCGCGGCCACGTTTAAAGCAGGGAGGTGCGTCGGGACGCAATAACCTTGATCATTCTGAAAAGAGAGCCCCATATGGGGATTCTCCCACAGGTTTGAGATTCTTTGCCCCAGGTAATATCTCAAGTGCCGTAATGACTCAATTTACTCCCCCGTCCCCACCCCTCCTCTCTGGCTGGATCATTGCTTCCACATGTTGAGTCTAGTCATTCCATTCTCTTTTGTAGGTCTGGGTCAAGTCAAATTTTCTATGTACTATTTACTGTCTGGTGCCTGGAGATTACACTGTGAAACTTGCAGCACTGACATAACAATAGTAGTAATATTATTATTAGTATTATTATTATTATTTAACAAAAGAAACAAATCAAGTAAATTAATATATGCAACAATTTAAAAACTCGATGTAGTGTTTGGTATATCAAGAATGTCATGGTCTTTTCAGTGATAAAATGGGGGCACAGATTCATTCCTTGCCAGCAAACACTTGAAAACAAGACATTTCTTCTATAAGAAATATAATCGAATACAGAATGTAGGGGGGGGAGGGGCAGGCATGTAGGACATTTTCAATAAGACTGAATTAAATGCACATTTTTATGAGATGGTGTGAAAAATAAAATGGGTCAAGAAGGGAGAAAGAACAGGTTCTTATTTTTTTCAAAGGTCACTTGAGTAATGATGCTGGTTGAGGGGACAAAGGTAGTATTGTAGTCTAATTGCTTTTGGTATGTTGAGATCTAAGACATTTGCATTATCAGCAAGTACATCTACTGACAACCTAGGCCGGCGACGGAAAACCTCACAAGCAGCGATGGGACTAAAACAGGCACTGGCTGATGTTTCGCAAGTTCCTGTATTCACTATTTTTTTTTGGTAGTTTTTGGAAGAGAGCTCTTTACAGGACAGAGTCTGTCCAGATAGGACAGACTCACGTTGTGAACGCTGCATGATCAGCTTGGGCCGTTGCATCAGCTGATCCTGTCACAGGTCAGCCTGGTATTCCTCAATAGAGGTTAGGCTCCCATTGAAAAAGAACGATAATCTCTTTCTGTATACCATCTTGTGCAAATGCATGCATGCAATCAATATTTGTCCTTAATTCTAATATTTTTGTGTGATCACACGAGCAACTATAAAATTGTAAACCTTTCCAGCAAAGCTGTCCATCTTTCAAAGGCTTCTTTTTGTCTACATGAGTTATTCACTTGCATTAAAAGCACATATAAATACATTATACAAATTACACTTGTGCGATGCTTGTACATTACTTAATTTCCCTGCCTCTCCATCCCTGCAGACTCAGTTTGTGTTACCCTCTCTCTTACTACTCCCAAACCTATGTCCAAACTGCACTCTGCTAACCCCAGTGCATTTCTTATATATATATATATATTTCCACTGGGTCCCAGTTGCTGATTAACGGTTCCATTTGCCCATTAAACATTAAAGCAATTCATTTTAATTTATGACCATGTTTATGGGCCTGTCAACCCATTCTGTATTACTAGCAGATGAGGTGTCAGTGATGTGCCTGTTTTAAAAAAAATTTTTTGATGATGATATTACTGATAGTTAAGTAAGACATTTTTCTGTACTATACAACAGGGCAAATGTGATGTATATTTTCATACAGTTTAAAAGTTTTCTTTTTCTTTTCAATAACATGCCGGAAATGTCACGTTATCACGTTCAAGTAAGTGTGCTGACAGCTGTGTATTTTAGACACTTTTTAGTACACTGGTATACAAGCCAACCATCAGTAGTTTATCTGCTATAGAGTAGCTTGTTCGGCCCTGTGAATTGCAGTAGTTTGTTAGTGGTGGATCAAAAAGGTTGCCTGGCAGTCTGCCAGATGTCTGTTCAATTTTTGTTTACTCAGGCAGTTCTGAGGTCAGCTGTCTGTATGAAAGTTGACTGGGGAAGAAAAGATTCTTCTTATGTATGGTAGGCCGAACAGTTCAAAAGCCGACCCAAACTAGACACCGTATATCCAGTTGGATAGCGCGCCAAACAGTTCAAAAGCCGACCCAAACTAGACACCGTTTATCCAGTTGGATCGCTCGCGCTATTGACGCCATTATATCATGTATATATCATGTATATAGACTATTTACTCGTTGGTTAAATGTTTAGTTATGCTGCTTGTTAGCGGAGCTGGCTGGTCACCAGGGCTAGCTAAGTGTTATTGTGTGTATAAAGTGCGTAGGCCTATGTGTGTTTTGTTGACAGTAGTGTAGCTAGATAGCCACAGTAGAGCTATCTAGGATATGCAATATGTTTATGATGACAGTTTGCAGTATTATCGCCAGTCCAGTATAGCCTAATACTTGAAGTCTGTGCGTTTGAGTCAGTGTAATCCTCTGTGTACTGAGAACATTGGCTTGCAATAAAAGCAACGAGTGAATCCGCCAGGTCTGTCTTTAGATGCGGTCGCATTATATTATTAATGCATAGGTGTCAACCTCTGGAAAGAGCTGCACTTATTTTCATCCCTCCAAAACTGTATATTCACTAAAACCGTATAGAACATTATCTATCGTTTATCTATTAAAATCACTAGCCACCACAGTTATTTGTCTGATTCAAGTTTATTTAATATATTCCTGTATTTAGCTTTTCACATAATAACTGTGTAGCTACAAATTCATTAAGGTGCTCATTTTAAAACACCCCCAAATGACTGACCCCACACACTTACAACCTAGTGCAGGAGAGAGATACATACCACCTTTACTAAATTATGAAATAGTTGTGTTGTTATGCACTTTTAATGCAGTTTTGCAATCTTACTAGCCTACATAACAGCTTTGATAGCAACATTAGCATTAATGTAGCCTACATATGGTTATAAAATTAGCTCTCATCTTACTTTGAATAATTTTCTAGTAACAGTTAAGATTAAGTTAGACGGGTTACTTTACAATGAAACTTGTAGTAGCTTCGTTAAATTGAGTCATCCACCACATTAATACGTCATGGAACATTATCTAATTATCAAAATTGCATAAACATTATAACTGTTTGCTAGGTTAATTAACGTTAGATAGTTGATGGGTATCTTGTGGGCTACTGCGTCTTCGGTTGTCATAAAGTACATTACAGTCCTGATGCCGCTAGGCTAGCTACTTGCTTTCCCCGCAGCCTCAGAAATCGAGAGTAGTAGCAGAGAGAGGGAGAAATAAAATATGATAACATTTCATAACATTATACGTCTGCGTACCTTCGAAAAGGTGGAAACCCATATTTTATATGGGCAAACCGTAGATGGGTTGACAGTGAGTAGCCTACCCATTTCTGGCTTGGACAACACAGGCTAGAGAACACAATAGCAATGTGGAAGCTAGCAAAATATATATGAAAGAACAGGGATTATTCCTTTAAATAAATTGCATATTTAGCCTGTTGTTTAATTTTTGCTGTTGTATTCCAACTAAAATATATTCCAAATTTGTTTTAAAAATACCAGAAAACGGCACTTTGAACTAACTAGGCCTATTTCATTTTACAAATGTTATTAATTACACACTTATTTTATTTAAAACAATAGTGTTTGCTCCTTCATGTCTGCATTCAGACCAGTCTCCGCTCATGTTCTAAACTAAAAATTGGTTAAGTTCTTCCAAATATCGTTCTATGTCTTTGGAATTACAGTGTGAAAATTAAAATGGCAAATAACGAAAAACTTTGATTATCGTTATCATTCAAATGACCCTACAAACATTGGTTTTACGTACATTCATTACATGTGAGAGATTAGTGAATTCCTGTCCAATCAGCGACATCAAATTGGGTATCCGCGAGCTGTCCAACTGGGTAGCGCGAGCTGTCCAACTGGGCGGCGCGCGCTGTCCAACTGGGTCGCGCGCGCTATCCGACTGGATATACGGTGTCTAGTTTGGGTCGGCTTTTGAACTGTTCGGCCTACCATACTTATGGGAATGTGACACATTCCAATTCTCAAGTGAATTGCTCTTGCTCAGCCAATAATACTGTACTTACATAAATAATATCCCTAGGTAAGAATCCTTAGATAGCAAAAAATAAAAACAATATTCCTAAACTTTTCACATTTCTTATTATTCCATTTTTGACCTTATAGGACATAAGACGGAGGCGCAACATAAAATTCGCTAGCCTATTTGTTAATGGATTTAATCAACTCTTCACAAGATTATTTTCCAAAAATCTTGATGCATGGATAATTATTATGATATATCTTTTCCATTTTCATGGACATTTCTTACTGACCTTCTTACCATATTTCACCTGTTGGACGTGCGCCTAGGGAGAACATATCTACTCTGTGGTCATTAGACTGGTCGCACCTTGTAAATCTGGGATGGGGCAAGATTGTGACAGCCTCAGAACTCATGAGGTTTATATCCTCAGATAAATACTGCTGTGCTGCCCCGAGGGGATTCTTCAATACTCTCACTGCCTTGTCTATCAGCTCTGGTGAGAGCAGCCACTCATGCGTGGCAGAAAGACCATTGTAAGCTTCCTCAAGGGCCAATCGCTGTTCACTAAACTGAAAAATCTGATAATTCGAGACGAGTCTGTGAAATGTGAAAGTCTGAACCAATAATTTATTTTTGTGCATTTCACTATGTTGCCAACCCTCCATTAGGCTCCCAAGATGGCAGTCCTTTGTTACAGAGCCTGAAAGCATATCATTATAGGATCTCAATGGACACATGGTGTTCTACTTTTTTTCTCCACAGAATAGCTGGTGACTGTTACTTTTTTATCATTACTTTATATGCAGGGCAAATAATCTCTTCGGGAATTATGTGCAAGACCTCCTCACTTGAAGGGGATAAACTATGAGGACTGGATTATGTATAGCAAATCATTCACATTCATGGGACTCAAACCCCATGGACATCCCCAGCAGTGCTGTCTGTCCGTTCATGTCTGGAATGGCTGTGACACCAGCCGTTCACAATCCAATGCGGGACTGTGTTAATGACATCTTAAGGTGAGATGGAATCAGATGCACAAGTTCACAGTCCCAAAAAACAAACTAGTTCACGTTCATTTCTTGAAGCTGCTGCGATCTAACGATATTGCACACATTTTTGTAAATTACATAATCGCCCCAGCTCATTCCAAAGTGATTATTGCTACTACTGCTAACGGTTAAAAGATGTAATGTACCTACAGTCGCCTACCATTTGATAAATAATGAAAAAAAGACAAAGAGAATGATAATGAGCCAAACCTGCATTGTGTTCATACATTTAAGAAACAAATGATGAGGGAACTTAAAAACACACGTGTTCAACTACCTAATTAGGAGCCAATTGATTCACCCCAGTCTTTAATTTGATCAGTTAAAAAAAAAATGTTACCTATTTGCAATATAGCCCAATAAGCACAGTTGGAACACGGGAATTTTATTCTTCATGGCATCCTTAGCTATTTCTGACATGATGTGGCATAAGAGGGTAAATAGGCTAATCCCTCTAAACATGAAAAGCAACTAATTAAGAAAAATTAACAGCTTGTTAGAATTTTGGGATTGCAATTGTGGTTGGAACAAAAACCAGCATACACAGTGGTCCCCGAGGACCGAGTTTGGGAACCCCTGGCCTACACCATTAATAATCGGGTTTAGCCTAGCTACTCAGCGTGGAAGAACCAAAAACTTGCGACTCCGACTCTTAAAACCGAACGGTATGGAAAGAGCCGACCCAGAAAAAAGAGCCAAACTACTACTCTCCCAAATCTACAGCCCATCACTACTCGGGTGCCATGAAACTCCCATGGGAGTTAAGGACGCTCGCATTTACGTTCATTAGTCGCAAACTAATACGTTCCGTTCACTGTTCACCAAAAACATGAGCATGTTCAATGAACACGCTCTTTTAGCGCGTTCATGCACAACACTGGGTACAACAAACACAAAAGGAAAGAAAAATAAAATGTGCATTCAGGTTTTGGCAGAGCTAACTTGACATGTGAAAAGTGCTGACGTGAAACCAATACAGATCATGGGTAGCAGTTATATTTATTCATTCACATTTAAAACTTGGTGTGTTGTGCCAGAGGATACATTTCATGCAGCTACACTAACGACTGAGGGAAGACCTGGCAACCTAAACCGTCATTCCCTCAAATGTACCGCCAACTCTGGGATCAGCCAGTGGATCGGGGTCAACCTGGCAAGACAAAAAAACAGTCCACAATGAAAATGTGCAGATTGCATTGTAAGACTGATTGGAGATGATTAGGTCAGGGAATGAAAAAAACAACATGACCTTTATGTGTATGGGTTGAATGCTGCACATCTCCCGGTAGGTGAATAGTTAGGGTTGACCCTGAGGTAACTGTCTTGGCAATGCAGCCAAAGCCTCAGGGGCAGATGTAATAGTTATAATTGGACAATTTTATGGCAGTTACTTGCAGTGTACATTTTTTTTTGGACAAACTGTACTTTTGAGAACAGAACACTATATATTTTTGCAACTAAAATCCTAGTACAGCACTTTTGATATTTTTAGGCTAATGGAGTTATACCATTTTATTATGCAAAATTTCAGACAACTTATTTCTATTAAACATAATTACATACAAAATGACACTATTTTCATTTAAAATACAAGAATTCATCATTAAATAATTTATGGATGGTCAGCGGTATGTTGATGGAAAATGGTCATTTTAAAGCATCATGCTTTTATGTATTCCATTAGTACCGATATACCACTGCCTATTGTACTGTCAGTTCTCATACATATTTAAATAAATAACTGGAAATAAGTAATGAATCATGGAACATTTCTCTCCAAATGCACAACCTGATTGAGAAAATGTGAGATTTAAACCCTAATATCAAAAAAGGGAAGGCCTGAATTTAAAATGGATTGGAGTCATGTTACCACCAATAAGATTGTCACACTGCTTGATTAATCAGAACAGGCACTTGGCACGTCACAGTTTGAAACACTTGGTTAATGTCAGAGTTTTAAAAAAACATGTTATTCTTCCTCTGGGCCTTGCTACTCATGCTGTGCATCACTTTGACATTCAACTCACAAAATCAGGAGTACATTATGATTGCTGTATCTGTATTATTTGACAGTAACTGTGTGGTTGTGGCTCTTGGGGGCAGGTAATGGGCCTTCCCTGAAAAACATTGTGTCCTGGACACTGGTTATTATAGTGAGAAACACTGTGTCCTGGACCCTGTGGTTATTATAGTGAAAAACACTGTGTCCTGGACCCTGTGGTTTTTATAGTGAGAAACACTGTGTCCTGGACACTATGGTTATTATAGTGAAAAACACTGTCATAGACACTGTGGTTATTATAGCGAGAAACACTGTGTCCTGGACACTGGTTATTATAGTGAGAAACACTGTCCTGGACACTGTGGTTATTATAGTGAAAACCACTGTCCTGGACACTATGGTTATTATAGTGAAGAACACTGTCATGGACACTGTGGTTATTATAGTGAAAAGCGCTGTGTCCTGGACACTGTGGTTATTATAGCGAGAAACACTGTGTCCTGGACACTGTGGTTATTATAGTGAGAAACCCCACTGTGTCCTGGACACTGTGGTTATTATAATGAGAAACCCCACTGTGTCCTGGACACTGTGGTTATTATAGCGAGAAACACTGTGCTGGACACTATGGTTATTATAGTGAAGCACACTGTGCTGGACACTGTGGTTATTATAGCGAGAAACACTGTGTCCTGGACACTGTGGTTATTATAATGAGAAACACCACTGTGTCCTGGACACTGTGGTCATTATAGTGAAAACCACTGTCCTGGACACTATGGTTATTATAGTGAAGAACACTGTCATGGACACTGTGGTTATTATAGTGAAAAACACTGTGTCCTGGACACTATGGTTATTATAGTGAAGCACACTGTGCTGGACACTATGGTTATTATAGTGAAGCACACTGTGCTGGACACTGTGGTTATTATAGCGAGAAACACGGTGTCCTGGACACTGTGGTTATTATAATGAGAAACACCACTGTGTCCTGGACACTGTGGTCATTATAGTGAAAACCACTGTCCTGGACACTATGGTTATTATAGTGAAGAACACTGTCATGGACACTGTGGTTATTATAGTGAAAAGCGCTGTGTCCTGGACACTGTGGTTATTATAGTGAGAAACACTGTGTCCTGGACACAGTGGTTATTATAGTGAAAAACACTGTCCTGGACACTGTGTGAGACGGATGCGTGAAGGTAGGACCTGAAATGCACGACTCAGAAACAGTGGTTGAGTGATAAAGTCCCATCAGGGCTTTATTAAAGGAAAGTCCAATGAGCGTAGTCCAAAAACAAGCAAAGTTCATACACAGTAAATCCAGCCAAAAAACAAAGTACAGTACCGAGGGAGAAGGCAGTCTCAGAATCGGTACACCATGCGAAAAGTCCAGTAACCAGAGTAGCTGTCAGCGGGGCAGTAGTACAGGCAGATGGTAGGCAGGCTCGGGGTCGGAGACGATGCAAGTGTCGAGACCGGAGTCCGCTCCGCGGGGCAACAGTACAAAGACATCAGGCAATAACTTGTGGTACAGGCAGGCAGTGGTCAACAAAACAGAAGTCAGTAACAATGGTCAAAAAACAGGCTTGGATCGTAACAAAAGGCAGGCTTGGAAATAACGCTCAAAAGTGCACTGAAAACAGGAGGCAACAATTTTGCAAAGACAAGACATGAACACTGAGCTTAAATGCAGGTGTAGACAGGTGCAGACACTTAGCTTGAGAGCAGCATGCGAATGGAAATCAGGTGTGGAAGGCTGACGAGGTAACAAGATAATTAGTAATCGTTAGTAATAAACCTATCCTGACCTAGCTTTAGTAAATTAGTAAATGACATGCAGGAGAAACGTAAGGTAAACATGAACACATGGTTAGATAGTTAGTATTACCCAATCCTGATCTAACGTTAGTAGATTAGTAAACTAGGCACGGGAGAATGAAACAATTAGGGAAGCGTGAGCGACAGCAAGAGAGATAGAGAAACAGCATGAACGCAAGGCTGCGGAAAAACACGGAAATGTGTATGCTAAACAATGAATGGGAGACGTAAAATTAATCAAATATAAAACGTGACATGACAAGAAAATAAATCGTAACAATAATCAAACATGAAACGTGACATGACATAAGAATGAAACGTAACAAGAATAAAACAAAACGTGGTGTGACTAGACTAAACACAATACGTGACATTAACAAGAAATCTAACTAAGACAAGAAAATAAAACGTGACATGACAGCTGGAATCGTGACACTCTGGTTATTATCGTGAGAAACACCACTGTGTCCTGGACACTGGTTATTATCGTGAAAAACACTGTGTCCTGGACACTGTGGTCATTATAGTGAAACACACTGTGTCCTGGACACGATGGTTATTATAGTGAAAAGCGCTGTGTCCTGGACACTGTGGTTATTATAGTGAATAACACTGTGTCCTGGGCACTGTGGTTATTATAGTGAGAAACATCACTGTGTCCTGGACACTGTGGTTATTATAGTGAAAGACACTGTGTCCTGGACACTGGTTATTATAGTGAAAAACAATGTGTCCTGGACACTGTGGTTATTATAGTGAAAGACACTGTGTCCTGGACACTGGTTATTATAGTGAAAAGCACTGTGTCCTTGACACTGGTTGTTATAGTGAAAAACACTGTCCTGGACACTGTGGTTATTGTAGTGAAAAGCAGTGTGTCCTGGACACTGTGGTTATTATACTGTGTCCTGGACACTGGTTATTATAGTGAAAAACAATGTGTCCTAGACACTGTGGTTATTATAGTGAAAAGCACTGTGTCCTGGACACTGGTTATTATAGTGAAAAACAATGTGTCCTGGACACTGTGGGTATTATAGTGAAAAGCACTGTGTCCTTGACACTGGTTATTATAGTGAAAAACACTGTCCTGGACACTGTGGTTATTGTAGTGAAAAGCAGTGTGTCCTGGACACTGTGGTTATTATAGTGAGAAACACTGTGTCCTGGACACTGTGGTTATTATGGTGAGAAACACCACTGTGTCCTGGACACTGTGGTCATTATAGTGAAAAACACTGTGTGCTGGACACTATGGTTATTATAGTGAAAAACACTGTGTGCTGGACACTATGGTTATTATAGTGAAGAACACTGTCCTGGACACTGTGGTTATTATAGTGAAAAACACTGTCCTGGACACTGTGGTTATTATAGTGAAAAACACCACTGTGTCCTGGACACTGTGGTCATTATAGTGAAAAACACTGTATCCTGGACACTGGTTATTATAGTTAAATGCACTGTCCTGGACACTGTAGTTATTATAGTGAATAACACTGTGTCCTGGACACTGTGGTTATTATAGTGAATAACACTGTGTCTTGGACACTATGGTTATTATAGTGAAAACCACTGTGTCCTGGACACTATGGTTATTATAGTGAAAAGCGCTGTGTCCTGGACACTGTGGTTATTATAGTGAATAACACTGTGTCCTGGGCACTGTGGTTATTATAGTGAGAAACATCACTGTGTCCTGGACACTGTGGTTATTATACTGTGTCCTGGACACTGGTTATTATAGTGAAAAACAATGTGTCCTAGACACTGTGGTTATTATAGTGAAAAGCACTGTGTCCTGGACACTGGTTATTATAGTGAAAAACAATGTGTCCTGGACACTGTGGGTATTATAGTGAAAAGCACTGTGTCCTTGACACTGGTTATTATAGTGAGAAACAATGTGTCCTGGACACTGTGGTTATTATAGTGAGAAACATCACTGTGTCCTGGACACTGTGGTTATTATAGTGAAAGACACTGTGTCCTGGACACTGGTTATTATAGTGAAAAACAATGTGTCCTGGACACTGTGGGTATTATAGTGAAAAGCACTGTGTCCTTGACACTGGTTATTATAGTGAGAAACAATGTGTCCTGGACACTGTGGTTATTATAGTGAGAAACATCACTGTGTCCTGGACACTGTGGTTATTATAGTGAAAAGCACTGTGTCCTTGACACTGGTTGTTATAGTGAAAAACACTGTCCTGGACACTGTGGTTATTGTAGTGAAAAGCACTGTGTCCTGGACACTGGTTATTATAGTGAAAAACAATGTGTCCTGGACACTGTGGGTATTATAGTGAAAAGCACTGTGTCCTTGACACTGGTTATTATAGTGAGAAACAATGTGTCCTGGACACTGTGGTTATTATAGTGAGAAACATCACTGTGTCCTGGACACTGTGGTTATTATAGTGAAAAGCACTGTGTCCTTGACACTTGTTGTTATAGTGAAAAACACTGTCCTGGACACTGTGGTTATTGTAGTGAAAAGCAGTGTGTCCTGGACACTGTGGTTATAATAGTGAAAAGCATTGTGTCCTGGACACTGGTTATTATATTTAATAACATTGTGTCCTGGATACTGTGGTTATTATAGTGAAAAATACTGTGACCTGGACACTGTCGTTATAATAGTGAAAAGCACTGTGTCCTGGACACTGGTTATTATATTTAATAACATTGTTTCCTTGTTACAACCCTCAGTTGCCTAGGGGTAGGGGGGGGGGGGGGGTGCTTAACAATATATTTGTAGATGTTATAATGTGACCGGGTGTAAGGGTTTGAGCGTGATGGGAGCAAATGATAGAGAACAGACAAGATTGAGGTGCAAAGTGTATATTATAACAAGTGCCAGTGAAAGTGCTATTTACATATTTACAAGAACACAATAAAACAAACAAAGACACAAATAGTTCACATGGCCCAAGGACCCGGATGTTGCCAAAGAAAAGAAATAAACAAAACCCAAACAGAGCTAGAAACAAAAGATAAGCTGACAACTATTCAATAAAACAAAAACCTGCCTATCTACTCTGTCCAAGACCAACTACCAAAAATACACAATTGGCAACCACTCCTTTCCTAGTGTGTCTATACATAAACTTACCTACATGTAACACAAGTGTATAGAGGCCTCTGTCTTACCTGCCCCAGGGCCTGGACTACACACATAAACAACCATACACACAGGTAGGTAACACGAAATGAGACAGAGCGAGGGAGAGCTGCAGTAGACAGAGCTTTTATCTTCCAGAGGAGGGATGTGATTGGTGGAGGTGCGACCAGGACAACGATGATTGACAGCGGGGGACAGCGAATGGAATGGTGAATGGCCTCCTGCAGACTTACAGAGGGAAAACCGGGCAGGACAACACAGAACACAGTAACGTGGAACGTAACAGTCCTGGACACTGTGGTTGTTACAGTGAAAAGCACTGTGTCCAGGACACTGTGGTTATTATATTTAGTAACACTGTGTCCTGGACACTGTGGTTATAATAGTGAAAAGCACTGTGTCCTGGACACTGTGGTTATAATAGTGAAAAGCACTGTGTCCTGGACACTGTGGTTATTATATTTAATAAAACTGTGTCCTGGACATTGTGGTTATTATATTTAGTAACACTGTGTCCTGGACACTGGTTATTATAGTGAAAAGCACTGTGTCCTGGACACTGTGGTTATTATATTTAATAACACTGTGTTCTGGACACTGTGGTTATTATATTTAATAACACTGTGTCCTGGACATTGTGGTTATTATATTTAATAACACTGTGTCCTGGACATTGTGGTTATTATATTTAATAACACTGTGTCCTGGACACTGTGGTTATTATATTTAATAACACTGTGTCCTGGACACTGTGGTTATTATAGTGAATAACAGGCTTTAATACACGTACTGGATTCTGTGGACCCTCGGCTCAGGCTGTGGCCCACAGGACTCCACTAATGAAGCACTATCTTGCTGCTGCCTTCTCGCCCAGTAAGAAAGGGCCCCCACCGCAGCAGCAGTCTCTCCGAGTCCCTGAGACATCCTCACTCCCCACTCGCTGCCTCCATTCATGATGCAGCCAGGACCAGTGAGACAATATTGAGCTGCCGGCATGAGGAGAGAACTTGGTCCGCACCATTGTGCACATCCAGTATTCAAATGCATAAACCAGGGGAATACGCCCACTGGAAAGATCTTACCCTCAAACGTTCAATTGCATGTTGTATTAACTGGATGCATTACGGTGGTGTTTCCCCCGCCGAGGGGTGTTCTTGACGCATACATCCGTTTTATCACGGCAACAAGGCTCATTAAACTGGTACTTCCTCTTTGTAAATATTTGTTTTGCCTGCAATAATCCATCGCATATAATTTCAAAACCTACACACAAAATATTAAATTCCAATGCAGTTTTAAAAAGAAAAGGAGTTTCTTATTCACAAAATCTGAAAAAGTTCTTGACAAAGTATTATTGAAGTTCTTGAAATGTATACTTTTTTCCACGATGCTGAAGGTTCAGCCTAGTGGATCATGTTTACAGCGAGTGATTTTGTAAGAAGAATTACCAGACAGTTATTTCTACCAACACTTTCACCATCAAAATTGGCAGTTTCATAAATCGTTTTAAATACATCCTTTGTGAAGGCAGACACTGTCGTAGCACATAAAAAATTCTTGTAAGAAATAAAATAAGAACACTGAACTAATAGAATAGAATAACTTTTATTTTCCTGTGACGTGAGGGAACTTCAGTTGAAGCCACCAGCAACAACAAAAAAAAGACATAGACAGTAGTGATGGGCATTCCGGCTCTTTTCAGTGAGTCAGATCATTTGGCTCAGCTCACCAATAAGAGTCGGCTCCCAAACGGCTCTTCATTCAGTAGCATTTCCGGTTTTTCAAAATCGGCCAAAGTTAGCGATATTTTGACCTATGATTGGTGTTTGTGCACATCTATCACTTAAATTGTTCAAAGGAATCTTACTCTACCTTCTAATTACCAAAATAACATTATTTTGCATTTTGTTTGTTATAAAAACTATTTAAATAAATGTAAAAACATTAAGACGCTATTACACATGTGCATTGAAAGTAGGGCATTTTTATGTCTTGAAATAAATTGCACAATAAACACAGTGCCTAATTGAACATTTCAAAACAAAAGAGACACTCATAAAATAGAACATAATATTGCGTCATAACAAAGAAAAATAAATAAATGCATAAAAAAATAAATGAGCAAATTAAACTGACCAACAATTAAACTGGTTTTTAAATTATTATTAATGTTATTTTCTTATAGTGGTTTTATTCATTTTTGGCCTAAAAAATTATTCTCTGTGATTACAGATGGAACTTGAAGAAAAAAAACGAATAAAAGTTCCATCAGTACCACAAGCACTTGTCTTGTGTTCATTTACAAAACAAATCGGCTCTTCAGATATGCGAGCCGGCTTCCAACGTTCACCTCAAAGAGCCGACTCGTTCGCGAACGACACACCACTAATAGACAGTGGGGCAGCCCCACAACACACAAAAGTAAGAGTATTTGAAGGGGTATTATGGAGAATTCTTTGAGTTTCATGGAGGTAACACTGGCTACATACATTAGCTATGCTGGATTAATTCTAATCGATTAGGCTAGTTCTTAAATACACAGCAGGTTCCAGGGTTCTGTGGTGACATAATGACCTCAATCATCTGGAAAAAGAGGACCCACAATAAAACCTTTCACAAGCTTATACTGATTTGTGAAACCTTTAATTCATTTAAAATTATTTTTCAAATAAACTATATTCTATAACTCATCATGGACTTGGAATATGCTATTCAAAGTAATGTTGCCACTTAACCAAAACAAATAATGTCCGTAGTCCAACTGTATCTGAAAGAGGACCCCATGTAAACACAACCTTGGCTGATTTGTGAAATATAAAATTATTTCTACATTTTTTCTGGTGCTCCTAACCTTTTAGGTTTGGGAGCACCAGTGCTACTAAGTAAAAAAGTTAATATTGAGCACTGAGCTAAATATAGACAGTGAATTCGCCATGCACTATGTACAGTGCTCGCACAACAACTTCAACAGATATTACTTTTTATAGCTGTCAACACAACCTTACTTGATGCTTCAGTTTAACAAACAAGCTTAGTTAAAAGTTAAAATAAATTAGTTCAAATAAATTGCGGTTATTATCTAAATGAAATACTTCTCCCTCTTGTTTCCATTATAGATTTTCAGTGCTTAGTTTTCTCCTTATGCACTTTGTAGTCTATGGCGGCTCTTCAGCTGAAATGTAAAATAAGATAGAGAAATAGGATTTTGGCACAGAGCTGTGGTGATAATGAACTGGCAATGCTCCAGGGCTCTACCCTGGCACACCCTCCACGATGTCTAGCCAGATGCCACACTATCAAAGAGTTCCATGAGAACAACTTTCTCATAGCTTAACAGGCTGGCGCCATGTCAACAAGTAGAATCAGGGGCAGCTGAAGATGCGCTTTGTAACCTTTCTGATTTGATATCTTACTCAAAACAAGGCATATTATTTCACATCAAGGAAAGCCATGAATATCACTAATTGAGCACAGTGAGCTCCAGGGGGGACACATACTTATTTCAGCTTTTGAAATAGTGACACATGGTCTACAGTCCAATAATACTTATGGATCTTTTGGGCAGTTCTCTCACTAAAGCTCTCAGTAAAGCTGGCGAGGTTTTCATTGTGATATTCGACGCTGAGTGGAAACACCTATCATAATATTGTCAATAGGTGAAGGACCACTGAGGACTTCTGGGAAGGAACAGAATGAACTTAACTGGCAAGTGGTCTGCTTGCAGGGGTGCAGAAACACAACAAGAACGAGTGGGACTTCCTTTACCCATTCCCAGACTCCCTCTTCTTCATATGAACTGACCCCAATTAAGAAAGAGCTTTCAGAGAGATTTATCTGACTATTATTTTAAACATTTATTTCCCCAGATCCATTGGATTTCAAGTGAATTTATGTAGGTCTGTGATAGATCTGCCATTTAATTTGGAGACACTTTTACAGTTTGGGTCACTGGCAGAGTTTTTTGATAGAATGCAAAGACACAGGGAAAACCCATCTCTGAGGCTGAGGCGACATATTTGATGGCTGCTTCTTTTAACGTTTTCATAACTTTTTTCAGGAAACTATTTCAAGTACATGAAACCTATAATGTAATGTACACTCTGGGTCTAATAATAATAATAATAATAATAAATCAAATTATGTGGTGCTTTCCACTATCTCAAATCACTTTATAATGAAACACAACCACCACCAATGTGTAAGACGCACCTGGGCTGAAGAAGGAAGGAATTATGAAGGCAATTCAACTGGGGTGATTACAATTTACTGAAAAACACAATAATTTAGCAGGCATTCAATCATGTTTTAGTATGTTTAGGATGATGATTAGGGTACCACATTGAGAGAGTTGAATTGGGATTTTGGCCAGGACACCAAAGAAACCCTCACTCTTTCCAAGTTCTTTGGGATCTATAATGAGCACAGTTTTCAGAATTTCAGTTTAATATCTCCTTTGAAATACGGAATCCCTGACTATACTGGAACATTGGTTTTCCACCATCGTCCTGAAGACCACCCCCTACACACCCCTCTTCAGACAGCATCTTAATTTTCCCTTGAGATCTTCCATCCAAGTACTAATCAAGCCCAACCATACTTAACTTCAGCTATCAGATTAGCAATCCATTGGTTGATATGACCACTGGTATAAGCTAAACTGTGTTTATTATTTTTCATCAAAACACGTTTACTTACTTTTTTCCTGTTATTATCTGCTTTTTTCTTTTACAAATCTTTCCCAGCATCATAGGTGCTTGCTTTAACCACCACCTTTGTGTTGCAACCACCAGCATAATGTATGGCAGCCATTTTGGCCAAGAAACCTCTCAACAAATCAAGGAAAGGCAGAAGTAATGTGTCCACAAAATGGATTCCTTTTAAATTAATGTCAGTTCTCCCGCATTTAGTATATTCTGTAAAATTCATATAACATAGACCACAGTAATATGTCAAATTATATAATTTGCCATGAACATACACTACATGGCTAAAAGTATATGGACACCTACTCATCCAACATCTCATTGAAAATCATAGGCATTAATTTGGAGTTGGTCCCCATTTGCTGCTATAACAGCCTCCACTCTCCTGGGAAGGCTTTCCACTAGATGTTGGAACATTGCTGCATGGATTTGTTTCCATTCAGTCAGAAGAGACTTAGTGAGGTCGAGCACTGATGTGGGGCCATTAGGCCTGGCTCACAGTTGCCTATCCAATTGATCCCAATGGTGTTTGATGGGTTGAGGTCAAGTTCTTCCATACCAATCTCGACAAACCATTTGTGTATGGACATCTATTTGTGCACGGGGGCACTGTCATTCTGAAACAGGAAAGGGCCTTCCCCAAACTGTTGCCACAAAGTTGGAAACCCAGAATCGTCTAGAATATCATTACATGCTGTAGTGTTAAGATTTGCCTTCACTGGGACTAAGGAGCCTAGCCTGAACCATGAAACACAGCCCCAGACCAAGGGGTGTCCAGATACTTTTTGGCCATATAGTGTATTCTGTATTTCGGCTAGAAGAGCGCTTTCTCTGTGATTTTTCAAATTGTGTTTACATCCACATATCTCCCTAAAGCACAAGAGGAAGTGGGCAAGCCAGAATCTCAATCATGTTGGTACACAATGTGCCAACACTGGGAAAGCATTGTTCTGTCACTGCAAATTTCATCCTGGGAATGGTGTACATTAAAAGAGATCATAAATCTGACTCAGGTGCTCTGTTCAGACATGGTCATGTTTCTTGTGTCAACGTTCTTGAATCAAATACAGAGAAACTCAATTTGGCATTCCTTGCTTGTGCAACCCAATGACTTATGGGTAACCATGAACAAACCTTTACTGTGGAATAACATGGAATAACAATTTACCATAATATGGAGAATGTCTCTTAACCCTTGTGTGGTGTTTGTGTTTTTGTTACTCACCCAGTGTCCGTGGGTCTGATGGACCCACAACATTATTGGGTTTTAAAAACAATAAAGCCATAACAATTTACATAAAAATACTTCACAGAAATTGACTTTATCTCAATTACAAGCAATATAGACAGCATACGTATATGGTTAATATTGACCATTTACCTCTGCTAGATCACATTTATCAATAAAAGTGATATTTGTTTTTTGTGATAAAATGTGATTTTTGTGTTCTTTTACATGTTCATCACAGAAAATGAGCCAAGGCCAATGAGTCTCAGGTTGAAAAAATTATGAATTGTATCATTTTTCTTTTAGTAAACATTGAATACGGGTCCCACAGACCCGAACACCACACAAGGGTTAAATTCCTTCCATAAAAGTTACTGTATAAGAAGAATATTTTTTTGTAAATAGTAAAATAGGAAGTCCGTTATTAATTAGACCATGTTATTCACAGCAAATGCAACTATCTAACTAGCCTCAGGTAATCTTCTTGATTGTGGAGTTGGAGTCAGCTTTGGGAATCAAGTATTGACTAAGTTCTGTAGAAAGATGCTAGCAAGTGATGTACGCCATTCGATTTCAGGCCACAGATCCAGTGTGTGCATTTTAACATTAAAGGGGACATGAAGCACTCTGTAGACTGACTCTGGTTCTTTAGCTTTTTACCTTAAATTAGATCTTAGATTAGGACCGTGTGTTCAAATCTCAAATCAACCTGTATTTGCTGGTAAAAGAAGTTAAAGTTAGCTTGTATTACTATGGGAAAATACCTGACTTTCAGTGAGCTCAATGATGCATTGTGAGGAAAAAATAAAACAAATAACGGTCCTTTTGTATTGCCCCGAGATGCTCAGTATTATCGAACAAAACGTAATTAAAAACTTAATTTTCACGAACTGCTTCTAACCATAGGTAGCCTCTGAGGAGCCGGCAACTGCTGCGCCGCTGCCTTGCATTGATAAACGGTTTGGGAGCTAAAGTAGAGTCTAGCTAATATTGCCTATAGAAAATAAGCGTTAGCTTGTGATGCTAGGTCGCGGTATGTACATGTATATATTTGCAGGCTGTTAACTAATATATCAAGGCAGTGCAGTCAGAGGCTACAGCCTAAAAATTAAGTTTTGAATGACGTTTTGTTTGGTAATACTCATTTGAGCATCTCGGGTGCATCATTGAACTCACTGAAAGTCAGCTATTTTTCCATAGTAATACATTGAGCAGTCAAGACGAACCAACCCAGTGACAGCAAAATGGCTGTGCCCAAGTGAGAAAAAAAAGATAACTTTAACTTCTTTTTCCAACAAATTCGGGTCGATTTGAGATTTGAACGCCCGGTCATATCTAATTTAAGGTAAAAAGCTAACGAACCAGAGCCACTTTACCGAGTGCTTCATGTCCCCTTTAAGGACCTATGTTTATGTGTATTGGGAGGGAAGAGAGGAAAAAACATTTCCCATTTTCTCACCAAAATATACTGATGGGTACAGTGCAGTAGGAAAGTAGGTTAAAACATAAGATCATAAATTAAAAGTACCTAGCAGTGAAAGAAGAAAAGTACTCTGTGACTACATTACAGTCCCACAGCCATAACAGACCAGATATACTGTATCTCACTTCCTTTATTGAGGCTTTGACAACAATTCTTCATCAATGACTTTCACAAAACATTTTAAATAGTAATAATAATTATAATTCATATATGGCTGGGCTCAAACACGCGTCTCTTGGGTGAGGCCGTTGTGCTAAAGATTAATTCACCTTTAGGGGAGGAGCTAGTCCACCTCAGGAGTAGTTCGCTACAATGAATGACTATTGACAGTGTCTGTACGAATAGGCTATGAATTCAGTTTGACTTTTTTTAAAAATGTCTCTAACCCTATAAACTTCACCCCTAGTGGTTTGAGACGTATCCGTCTCAATTACAGTATTAATGTTCATCTGAAATTATAAACTACAGCTTTAAGAAAACCCCAAAAATTTTGACGCAATATTTTTTTAGAGGGTAGCCTCTTGCGAAAACCTCAGCTTCTCCAGTTACACTGCACTGCAATAAATTAGGAGGGTGCTATTAGTAGCCCACAGCACTTACGACCCTCCTCTGGCTACAGCCACAGACTGTAAAATGCATCAAACGCACCGTTTATACACGCTAAGAAAATCATGTTCACGTATAGAAACAATAATATTTTTTTAAAACGTTGTACAAATGAGTATTCACCATTTTCCCTTGCTTACTGTACTATATACAGTACCTGATGCACTTTCGGTTTAGAAGACACCTCATTTTTTGCTCCAAAATCCCTCGTATAAATATGTTTAAGAAACCAAGTACTTACCAGTATATTCAGCTACAGCTGTTTTCTCATGAACCCTAAAGAGTTTATCTTGTTATATTTCGCCAAAGTCCCGTACAGTCGACATTTCCGCAGTGACCACCCCTCGCACTGAGGGCTGAAATACGTTGCTGTACTTGTGTGAATACACACGTGCTTTCGTACGTTCTTTTTTAAACGTATTTAAATACATTAGGCGACGTATGTTATGGTTATTATACACTGCCTGGCCAAAAAAAAAGTCGCACACTAATATTTAGTTGGACCGCCTTTAGCTTTGATTACGGCGCGCATTTGTTGTGGCATTGTTTCGACAACCTTGTGCAATGTCACAACATTTATTTCCATCCAGAGTACCATAAGTTTTTGGCCTAGATCTTGTATTGACGACGGGAGAGTCGAACCACTCAGTAAAGTGTTCTCCAGCACATCCCAAAGACTTTCAATGGGGTTAAGGTCAGGAATCTGGTGGCTAATTCATGTGTGAAAATGATTCCTCATGCTCCCTGAACCACTCTTTCACAATTTGAGCCTGATGAATCTTGGCATTGTCATCCTGGCATATGCCCATTGATGGGATAACCTGGTCATTCAGTACATTCAGGTACTCAGCTGACTTCATTTTATTGCTGCATAATGTTGCTGAGCCTAGACCTGACCAACTGAAGCAACCCCAGATCATAACACTGCCTCCAGAGGCTTGTACAGTGGGCACTATGCATGACGGGTGCAATGGCGACTTTTTTTTTGGCCGGGCAGTGTATATATACTGTATGTGACTATTCTGAAATAAATGTATTCTGTAGCAAATTTCTGAATGATACAGCTTCTTCTTCAGTTCGAACTTAAAACCATGGATGTGCAGGGAATATTTTTTTAGATATTGACATTTAAATAAAACTAGTAGAAACCAGGAGGAAATTGCCTCAAAAGGGCCAAAGTAAATAGAGCTAAATTCACTGAGAAATCACGGTGAAAGCATGACTGACTTAGCAACAGCTAAGGGGGGTGCGATATGGCCAGATTTTGCAAACAGTCAATTTTATGAGGGCCGTGATACTAAATCACAGGTGCTGTCATTGCAGAATCTTGCTCTGGGGTCCTAAGATATTGTACGGCAGAGAGGCGACTCAGCCACACAATTTCCACAGTGATTCTGTGTTTCACAAAGAGCCAAGTAAGAAGAATTTCACCTCTGAGTAATATCAAAGGCTGTTTTTTATGCTGTGCCTGTGAGATATGATTTACAACACAGGTTTTGTGGGGGGGGTATCTCATGACCAGTGCATATCTGACTGGCCACCTGCACATGATTACCAATTTAGAGGCTTTGTTTCCCACAAGGCCAACCAAGCCTGAAGGCAAATAAGAGGAAAAGTCTGTAAATAACACAACTGTTTTAATTGCCCTTGGAAAATAACCATTATGTTAGGGAGACATATTGGTGCAAGACTACATATTGCCGAGAGATGATGATGATAATCACTGTTTACATTACATTAGAATTTTAGGCATCTAGCATTCAGAGTGACTTGCACAGCTCACATTCGGTTTTGCCTTCTTAAATATAATCAATTTATACAGCTGGATATTTACTGAAACGATTCAGGTTGAGTACCTTACTCAAGGGTACAATGAGAATGCCCCACTTGGGAATGGAACATGCACTCTCAGAGCACTCAGTTCCCCAACCATTGTGCGACACTGCTGACCCCAATAAGAAATAATAACTGACCCTGCTTTATATGGCACTAATTATTTATTATTAATTAATTTCTATAATTCATCTCCCCTCCACCATAGCATGTTTGGCCAATGGCCATATAATGTAGAAGCAATGCAGAGGTGTGGACTTGAGTCACTGTGACTTAGACTCAAGTCTATGGTGGCATTATTGTCATAAAAATACACAAATAGGATGAGCCTTCCACAAATAAAATGAGATTCACAAATAAATACACCTGATTCACAAATAAATGTAACTGGTTCAGAAATAAATGTAAATGGTTCACAAATAAATGTAACTGATTTACAAATAAATACAACGGATTCACAAATAAATGTAACTGGTTCACAAATAAATGCAAGTGATTCACAAATAAATGCAACAGATCCACAAATAAGCTTTTGCACTCACAAACAAATGTTTCCCGAACTAATGACTGTGGAATCACTTCAGATTTTTGAGACAGTCCTCACAGCAAGATTTGCAAAGAAATCCACAAGTATGTTTTTTTTTTTTAACAGAGCCTACTCCAGCCAATGAGTTGTAAGACATTCCCTAACGCCCACATTACTTCATTACAGGTTTCAGGCCAGGGTTCTGTGGAGAAGCGAGCATAGTTACTAAGATGGCAATAGCTAGCTAACCTTATTGTGTGTCAAGCTGTGGTTCAAATAATCAAAGTCACAATTGCTGGAGTTTTAATTACTTGCTGATGTCCCAAATGCCTTTATCTCCGTCCCTTTTTGTTATGTGTAATTTTGTAATGTATTAATAGTGAGCATTGCAGTATGCCGAGGATCTCAGATTCCTGTTCGATTGCACATGGAATGTTGTTCCTCCCCAGGTGACCACCGTTACACCTCTACATGAAGTAAGATGTATGATACCTCTATTTCACAGCACAGTACTGCCTGTGGCCTAATGGGAATTTAGTGTATTTTCCCTTAATTTATGTGTGAGGTATGAACAAAGCAAGACACAGCAACAGGAGCCTCATTTTTCAGCATTGGTGTAGCACAGATGTGCTGCAGTAATAATCACTGTATGGTGATTACTAAGGATCAGACACTTTGGGCTTGATTTATTAAGACCTTCAGCGTGTGCAAAACCTTATAGCACACGCAAAACCAATAACATGACCAATAATTGGTCATGGTATTTGTTTTTCACCAGTCGTTGGTTGTGTTATTAGTTTTGCGTGTGCTGAAATGTTTTGCACACATTAAAGGTCTAAGTAAATCAGGTCTGATCTGTAATGTGCAACATCATAATACAAATCCTCCACTATTCAGATTGATTATTCCACTGACAACTATTTCACATTTACGAAGCTAAAGTAGAGTATACTGACCTGTACTGATTTTTTTCTATACTGAAAAATGTGATATTTGTATGAATAATAATTGTATTACTATCATTCCGAGGCATTCTATTACTATCATTCTAGAGTGGACACTTTTACATTTACATTTTTCCATTTATCTACAAATGTGTCTTCGTTATGATTAACTGCTTGTGGAATTACTCAAGTACTCTGTTTATTCATAATTACAATGAGACACATAAGGCCATTATTGCCATCCTTCTGTAATACAGAACTGAATACAAAACTGGTAATGCTTCTTACAGCAATTTATATTAAAACACAGAAAAATGCCTCATGAACAACTACAGTACACATAATTTACATCTATCCTCTTAAATGGAGGGTGTGGCAAACGTTTTATATTTATTTGCAACCTCATGCACTCAAACAGAGCACTAATAATGCAAACTGATACTTTGATTATTGCTTTTTACTTTATTTTTTAGAGTGAACATGAAATGTTACTATGCATACATTTTACTCACTGCCTGCAGGACTGGAATGAGCAGCATGACAGGGATATTTGAATATGCAGTAATTAACGCAATCAAACGATGAGGTTGGTCATATCCATCTCCTCCTCGTATGTACTGAAGAGAGATTGTTGGGTGGCGGGGGAAGGGGGGGGGGGGGGGGCTGTATTACATAAAATGTCAGTGCAATTGCAGAGAATCAGAGCTGGCTCCAGTTGTCCTTCTTGGCATAATGAGATCAGTCAGGATGCAAGGGAGAGTGACAGGGTCGCTGCCCTCATCCACACTAGGTGCTAACAGGAGCTGGAGAGACAGAACAACAGAACGGAGGGGAGTCAGCCTGGGGCCTGCTGGAAAAGCCTGGACACTTGACCCCTTGGTCAAAAATAAAATGTCACATGCTCCCACTGTCGGCGACATATGAATGCAGGCGTCTCCTCTGTAGCTTGTCAGCACATGCGCCAGCAGGCATGCCAGAGTGTCGCTCCATTCACCGAGTCCCTGTCCCTGCAGCTCTCCTGTAACGGGCTCACGGACCCTGCAGCTCTCCTGTAATGGGCTCACGGACCCTGCAGCTCTCCTGTAACGGGCTCACAGATCCTGCAGCTCTCCTGTAACGAGCTCACGGACCCTGCAGCTCTCCTGTAATGGGCTCACGGACCCTGCAGCTCTCCTGTAACGGGCTCACGGACCCTGCAGCTCTCCTGTAACGGGCTCACAGATCCTGCAGCTCTCCTGTAACGAGCTCACGGACCCTGCAGCTCTCCTGTAACGGGCTCACGGACCCTGCAGCTCTCCTGTAACGGGCTCACAGATCCTGCAGCTCTCCTGTAACGAGCTCACGGACCCTGCAGCTCTCCTGTAATGGGCTCACAGACCCTGCAGCTCTCCTGTAACGGGCTCACAGACCCTGCAGCTCTCCTGTAACGGGCTCACGGACCCTGCAGCTCTCCTGTAACGGGCTCACAGATCCTGCAGCTCTCCTGTAACGAGCTCACGGACCCTGCAGCTCTCCTGTAATGGGCTCACAGACCCTGCAGCTCTCCTGTAACGGGTTTACAGACCCTGCAGCTCTCCTGTAACAGGCTTACAGACCCTGCAGCTCTCCTGTAACGGGTTTACAGACCCTGCAGCTCTCCTGTAACGGGTTTACAGACCCTGCAGCTCTCCTGTAACGAGCTCACGGACCCTGCAGCTCTCCTGTAACGGGCTCACAGATCCTGCAGCTCTCCTGTAACGAGCTCACGGACCCTGCAGCTCTCCTGTAACGGGCTCACAGATCCTGCAGCTCTCCTGTAACGGGCTCACGGACCCTGCAGCTCTCCTGTAATGGGCTCACAGACCCTGCAGCTCTCCTGTAACGGTCTTACAGACCCTGCAGCTCTCCTGTAATGGGCTCACAGATCCTGCAGCTCTCCTGTAACAGGTTTACAGACCCTGCAGCTCTCCTGTAATGGGCTCACAGACCCTGCAGCTCTCCTGTAACGGGTTTACAGACCCTGCAGCTCTCCTGTAACGGGTTTACAGACCCTGCAGCTCTCCTGTAACAGGCTTACAGACCCTGCAGCTCTCCTGTAACGGGTTTACAGACCCTGCAGCTCTCCTGTAACGGGCTTACAGACCCTGCAGCTCTCCTGTAATGGGCTCACAGATCCTGCAGCTCTCCTGTAACAGGTTTACAGACCCTGCAGCTCTCCTGTAATGGGCTCACAGACCCTGCAGCTCTCCTGTAACGGGTTTACAGACCCTGCAGCTCTCCTGTAACGGGTTTACAGACCCTGCAGCTCTCCTGTAACAGGCTTACAGACCCTGCAGCTCTCCTGTAACGGGTTTACAGACCCTGCAGCTCTCCTGTAACGGGCTTATAGACCCTGCAGCTCTCCTGTAACGGGCTTATAGACCCTGCAGCTCTCCTGTAATGGGCTCACGGACCCTGCAGCTCTCCTGTAATGGGTTTAAAGACCCTGCAGCTCTCCTGTAATGGGTTTACAGACCCTGCAGCTCTCCTGTAATGGGCTTACGGACCCTGCAGCTCTCCTGTAACGGGCTTACAGACCACTGGTTTGGTGAAATGAAAGATTGTGGCATGCAAACAGGGTCTTTTTACCCCACCCATTTCAGTTTTTCAACTGTGTGAGGATAGATGCTGTACTGCACTGACCTGTACCACCCTGTCCCTTTCTCATGTTAAAGGGCTGAAGTTAAGCAGGCAAAGGCTTGGTTAGTATAAACCTCAATTCCAAAAATGTTGGGACAGTATGTAAAATGCAAATAAAAGCAGAAAGCAGTGATTTGTAAATTCTCTTTTACATATTTTTAAGTAAAACAGTACAAAGAAAATATATTTAATGTTATCAACATTGATTTTTGTAAATATACGCTAATTCCGAATTTGATGCTTGCAACACATTCCAAAAAAGTTGGGACAGGGGCAACATAAGACTGGGAAGGTTGTGGAATGTTCAAAAACACCTGTTTGGAACATTCTACAGGTGAATAGGTAAAAGGTGATGTTATCATGACTGGGTATAAAAGGAGCATCCACGAAGGCTTGGGTGTTTACGAGCAAGGATGGGTCGAGGTTCGTCACTTTGCGCAAAACTGCGTGAGTGAATAGTTTCTCAATGCACGTTTGCAAGGAATTTAGGGATTTCATCATCTAGAGTCCATAATATTATTAAAAGATTCAGAGAATCTGGAGAAATCTCCGTGCGTAAAGGGCAAGGCTGAAAACCAATATTGAATGTCCATGACCTTCGATACCTCAGATGGCACTGCATTAAAAACCAACATGCTTCTGTAATGAATATAACCACATGGGCTCGGTAATACTTCAGGAAACCGTTATCAGTAAACACAGTTTGTCCCTGCATCTACAAATGGAAGTTAAGACTCTACTACGCAGAGTGTAAGCCATACTGTATATCAACAACATCCAGAAACGCCGTTGACTGAGATGGACTGACGCAAAGTGAAAATGTGTGCTGTGCTCTGACGAGTCCACCTTTCAAATAGTTTTTGGACATATTAGACGCTGTGTTCTCCGGGCCAAAGAGGAAAAGGACCATCCCGATTGTTACCAATGCAAGGTTCAAAAGCCAGCGTCTGTCATGGTATGGGGGTGGCATGGGTAACTTGAACATCGGTGAAGGCACCATTAAGGCTGAAGGGTACATAGGCATTTTGGAGCAACATATGCTGCCATCTAGATGACGTTTTTTCATTCTGCACATGTTACAACAGCGTGGCTTCGTAGTCAGAGAGTGCGGGTGCTAGACTGGCCTGCCTGTAATCCAGTCCTGTCTCCCATTGAAAATGTGTAGCACATTATGAAGCGCAAAATACGACAACGGAGACCCCGGACTGTTAAGCAGCTGAAGTCTTATATTAAGCAAGAATGGGAAATAATTCTGCTTTCAAAACTACAACAATTAGTGTCCTCAGTTCCCAAAAGATTACTGAGTGTTGTTAAAAGGAAAGGTGATGTAACACAGTGGTAAACGTGCCCGTCCCAAGTGCTGCAGAACAGTGATAGGGACTGGTGTTGTACTTTGAAAGAAAATAAAACCTTAGCGCACTGTGGTCATTAAAGAACCTGTGGCACATTTTCAAGGAATAGGATTGTTCTCTCCAAGCCAAACCAAGCGTTTTCAGAGAACCTACCTGGTTAAAAAAAATGTTTAAAAAAATGAATACATATAAAAATAAAAAATGTAAACCCAACAGTATCGTAGGTATGTTTGCTTTACAGTTCAGACGGCAGAGTTGGGCCTGATCAGGCATGGAGCTGTTAGGAATTTAATTGTCAGCAGAGTTTGTAAGTGATTACTTCATTGAACTCAATCAGCTGTGAAATGTAAACAAGGGTCATAAAACCAACTCTGCTGTTCTGGCATCGGGCATACCCTGCAGTTCCCCCCTCCCCACCCCCACCCCACCCCCCCCCTCCTTTCTTTTTCTCCAAACATGCGTTGATTTTGCAGCATTATGGAACGGTAAATTCTCTGTCGCCGGCAATTTCATCTTTTCCATTTTCCCTACCCTCTTTTATTTTCTACGCCACGTATTGGAAGAGCAAACATTTGTGTTGGTATTATGCACAGGAGAATGCCTTGCAAGGCAAATAATGGAATTAGTCTATACTCCCAAGATTGCAATGGCTACAGGTGTAGATGGTTCCAGGTGACCCCAATGCTATGATTAATTGGGAAACGTCAATTGAAATCTTTATACCCCTTCAATAAAGATGGGTTCTGTTAACAATAATTACGCTTCACATAAATAAACTGTTAAATTATATGACTAATTGAAGCAGAATGCTAATGCCGCGGAATCGGAATGCACTTCATAAAATCAATATTTTATGGATAAAAATGGGCCACAAGAACACCTGCTGAGAATTAAACTGGTGGGCTTTTGATGTAAATGGAACGTACCTGGCCGCAGCTTTAAGTGAGTTGTCCATGTAAAAGTCACCTTTTACGATCAGCATAGTGATTTATTTCTTCTTGGTTTTGCCTGGATAGCAGCAGTTTTATATATACAGATCCTTTCCAAAAAATTCGAATTTCATGGAAAAGTTATTTTTTTTCCATAATTCCATTCAAAAGGTGAAACTTTCATAGATTATAGATTCATTACACACAAAGTGAAATATTTCTAGCCTTTATTTGTTTCATTTTTCATAATTTTGGCTTACAGCTCCAGAAAACCCCCAAAACAGTATTTCAAGAAATTAGAATAGTGTGTCGAAAATCAGCATTTACTTCAGTTATTTTACTTCAGTTATTTCAGAGAATGAATGTTTTAGACTGAGTGTCACACTCTAATCATCTAATTTACTCAAAACACCTACAAAGTTTTTCTACAGGTGTGTCGTTAAATTGGACAGGTATCTCAGTTTGGTTCAGTATGGGGAAGACTGCAGACTTGACAACTGGCCAGAAGACCATCACTGACACCCTCCAGAAGATGGGTAAGCCACAAAAGGTCATCGCTAAGGAGGCTGGCTGTTCACAGAGTGCAGTGTCCAAGCATATCAATAGAAAGTTTAGTGGAAGGGAAAAATGTGGCAGGAGAAGGTGCACAAGCAAAAGAGATGACCGTAGGCTTCAGCGGATTGTCAAGCAAAGACGATTCCAAAATTTGGCGGAGATGCAGAGGGAGTGGACTGAGGAGTCAGTGCTTCAAAAACCATCACGTGCAGAGTGTGACACTCAGTCTAAAACATTCATTCTCTGAAATAACTGAAGTAAATGCTGATTTTCGACACACTATTCTAATTTCTTGAAATACTGTTTTGGGGGTTTTCTGGAGCTGTAAACCAAAATTATGAAAAATAAAGGCTAGAAATATTTCACTTTGTGTGTAATGAATCTATAATCTATGAAAGTTTCACTTTTTGAATGGAATTATGGAAAAAAACAACTTCTCCATGATATTCTAATTTTTTGGAAAGGATCTGTATATATATATATATATATCCTTGTTGGATATATATATATAGTGCACTCCACTATTATTGGCACCCCTGGTAAAGGTGAGTAAAAAGGGTTATAAAAAATTCACCGTTTGGTGAATTAGCTTAATCTCACACTGAAAAAATGAGAAAAATCCAACCTTTAATTGAAATAAATTTATTATGAGAAAAAAAAAGATCAAGAAATAATTCTCATGAAGAAATAATTATTTTTAACAAAACCACGTGTGCCACAATTATTGGCACCCACTGCATTTATATATAGAATAAAATAATCATTTTTAATATTTGGTCGCATATACATGCATGCCATGACTTCCTGATGTCTGTGACCCAACAACATCAAAAGACTCTTGATATTTTATTTTCTGGTACTCTTACAAGCTGCACTATAACATCTCTGCATTTGAATGGATCTATATGGGGGTGGGACTAGATTTAGCTGTAAATTACACTGGAACAGTATGGAAACACATGGTTGGCTAAATGGCTCTGAGTCATCAAGGGTCTGATGTATCAAACAAGCCTTAAACCATCACTCTGCTGCCAGAAATACATTAGATATGGATCGATAACTTGAAGGGTTTCTTCTCCTGACTTTGTCAGGAGAAACAACCCTTAAAGTGAGAATAAAACTACATAAAATGTACGTTAAAGAAATGTAATTTGTACAGTTGTTGTAGCTTTGAGGCTGTCCCTCCAACTCAGCCCAGTCTGCTCTCAACATTCTGCTGTGATATTTCTCATATCAGACAAACGAGCACAGAGTTCCACTTTCTCATTAGCATTTTGTTTCTAAATATCTGCGTGGCACAGTTTGTAGGGGGGCTGACTCTCAATCCATGTGGGTGGACCAGGGTTCGACTCCCCACCATTTCCCATACAGTGATCCCATCTCCTCTCTGCTTTCCCCCCACGTCAATAAAGTGGGAAAAACATACATAGGGAAGCGGACCATCTGCTCTCCTTTTAAATACATAAATAAATATTCTTATCCTGCAGCAAGAGACATGGTGCAGTTCTGCTCAGCTTGTCACAGAAGGTTGAATGACACGGACAATGCTTCTGCCGACACAGTGGGTGTATTTTATTTTATTTATTGGTTAATTATATAATAAACCACAATGCAGGAGCCATGGAATTATAAATAAGTACTGAGTAATGCAGCTAATAAAATTTAATTTAAAATAATTTATTTACAGTCAAAAAGCATAATTCAGCATTGTCTTGCTGTACAGCATCACCTGCATATGACAATTTGATATTAAAATCTAATTTACCGAAGTAATGTTGAATTTCCTTCAGCCTTGTATTATTTTGGCCTTGACCAATCTGTCAGTGCTATTGTATTTGAGACATTTGCCTTACTTGGCTTTGAATAAGCATTATTAGCCTTGTCATAGCAGGAGCTGAAATTATTGAAAGCAGTGAGTACAGTTGTTATGCTTTGTTGTCCACAATTATTTGCACATTTGTCCAGCAACTGGCCCCATGAAAAGCAGCAGCATTAAGCAATACATCATCCTGCAAACATTCAAGTCAGTGTAATATTGGCAGAGCAGACCCGGAGGACTTCCACTGTGGACAGGCACTTGTCGAACACTTCCCATCCTTCAAAATCAAAAACCTCATTCAAAAAAAAGTGACCGCCCACTGGAAAAGAAGCCTGTCCTGTAGAAAGGTGCTAATGTTCTGCCTTTTATTTGGGTTAATTGTTTTGTCCTTAGTTGTAAAGCTTTAGTGTGCCAATATGATTCCCCTCATCCACTTTAAATCAGGGCTCTGCTCTTGTCCTGTGGTAGTCTGACACTTTAATGATAATTAATTTATTTGGCAGTAATTAGGTTCAGAGTTGTCCCGGTAATGTCTTGTTCTGTTCTGAGCTCTGACACACCAATATGGTTTATGTTGAAAGCGCACTGTACAAAATAAAGCACGGTCAAATTGGGATTGCTGCCCCACCAAGTGGCATCCTTGCTTGTTCAGGCGCAGGGGACCAGGGGGATGTACAACGAAGCCAGTTTAAGGGGTTACCAAGCTAACTTAAGCTTCAACCCTGGGTTTTCTGTATCATGAAGTCAGTTTACTTTTAATCGGGGTATATTGCCATGGCAACTTACTCTCCACGGCTAACCACAGTGCCTTCGTCAGGGTTGCTGACATCATTAATAGCAAGTAGTGCAAACAACCACATTTTATTTTTGTTTGACAAAAATGGGCCCAAATGTATTTATTAATTTCTCAAATCACCATTTTCTTTAAATAAAAAGTCTATCAGTAATTGAAGAACTGATGAAAGGTATTGCATATGTGAACACTGACTGCATTTCTCAGGTCTATCAGTGATTGAAGAACCGAAGAAAGTTATCGCATATGTGAACACTGACTGCATTTCTCAGGTCTATCAGTGACTGAAGAACCGATGAAAGTTATCGCATATGTGAACACTGACTGCATTTCTCAGGTCTATCAGTGACTGAAGAACCGATGAAAGGTATCGCATATGTGAACACTGACTGCATTTCTCAGAGACGATCCCCTGCACCCTTACCCTCCCCTTGAAATTTGCCCTCAGTGATTGGCAGTGTGACCAGCATATTTTCAGAATATAAACTCCACAAAGATAGCCAACACCAATTATACAGCATTGTAAAATAGGGTTATAGGGTTTGAACAGAGAATGAATCCTACTGAACTAATTTAATTTTAATCAACTAATTAAGTAAATCTACTCAAACTGAACACTTGGGGATGACCAGAATCACTTGACTGTACTCTGCCTCATGTCAGCAGAAGGCTGAGCTCTGTTGAAGAGGCCTATAGATATGGCCTGATCCTTGTATAACAGCAACAGAGTGACTTGTGTGTGTCTGCCTGACTCTCCTGACTGACACTGTCCATTGAATGATTGATGACACAACGGCTGTCTCTGAATATTTATTGGCTCTGAATTGAGAGAAAAAAAATACAGAATCTTGTTGTAACTGCATTATCCTCTTCTGGATTACAAAACTACATTTTAAAAATTATAAATGATAATAAACCTGAAATCCATTTAAACATATAAAATCAGCAATTCATTTAATTTTAATACATTCATTTAATTTTAATTCTATTTCATAAATTCATGACAATGCAAAATAATATCATTCAACTGAAGTAATAGGAAATGTCAAATGTCGTTTAGACATATCAGATGAATGATATGATTTTGTATTGTCATGGATTTGTGAAATTGAGTTAAATTTAATTAAAGTATTGCTTATGAAAGAACTGTAACTATGACATGCATAGCAAGTGATATGCAGAAAAAGGATTCCCAGTAGGACTAGTCTTTGTATCTGCCTGTTGAAGTTAATTTTCCCTGTCATTCACGGTGCATATGCAGCATGTATTCATTTGAATGTGTTTCCATATTGTATAAAGCACTATTTTTTTCTGATTAAAATGACAGTAATAGTGTGTATTCACAGTATGTAGACAGTGAATGCGTTGAATATAAAAAGAAAAACCTGCTTTCCACTTTTCAAATTTCCACATATCATTTTCCATTGCATGCATAATTGACATAGTTAACTATACATTCTTGCTCATTGTATAGCCAAGCTATTTTTATACTGTAATATAAATGTATGCAGCATAACTGACGGTTACGACGGTAACCATGCTCTATGAGTTCCGGATGACCATTAGGGTCGTCAATCAGGATGGACCTTCCAGGTGTCCGATGCATCGTGACTCTTATATCAACATATGTCATGGACATGACCTCCACGTAGTGACATAATTCCTCCCTAAAAAGGGGGGCGCGTCAGTGCGGAAATCCTCAGAACCTTTTCTCGCCCTTAAAGGGTCCCGAGTGACCATGATCCCTAATGGTCCTCCGGAACTCATAGAACATGGTTACCGTCATAACCGTTTGTTCTATTTCGTTCCTCCGACCATTAGGGTTGTCAATCAGGATGACTAATACCAACAATGTCATGAGGGATCATCATACCTTTAAGTGGATGTCAAGGCCGCCGGCAGGATGGCTGATCCGACCGTTGAACCCGGCGCCACGTCGACATGATAGAAGTTTGAGAATGTGCAGGGGGACGCCCATGTCGCTGCCTCAGAAATTTCTTTAAGAGGTACGCCTTCCAGGGCTGCCCATGAAGTAGCCATACTTGTTGACCTACCCTGGATATTCACAGGCAAGGGCTTAGCACTAGCCTCATAAGCTGTAGCTATCGCCTTCACTACCCAACGGGAGAGGCTCTGAGCCGAGAGTGCTTTCCCTTTAGTTTTCCCGTAGCAAAGAGAGAGTTGCCCTGTATGTCTGATGGAAGCGGTAGCTTCGACGTAGCGTCGCAGCGCACGCACTGGACATACCAGGTGTGCGTTCCCCAGGTCCTCGCCTGGTGGGGGGGGCGAAGCGCAGCGAGCTCGATCGGCTGGTTAATGTGGAATGCTGAAACGACTTTTGGATGATGGATTGGGCCGCAGTGTGGCTGCGCGAGCATCAGCCACGACAGCGAATGACTAATCCCACGCTGTCCTGGCGGCCGCATCATAAGCCCTACAGAGCAGATCATCTGTTTGCTCTGCATTGTGGCCTAGGGCAGCGGGCGTCTGTCCGGACCGCCTCCTCTGGGGATACTACCAGTGCCGCAATGGCGAGTTCCACAGAGAGCATTCGGTCTAGCCCATGGACCCGTGTTTGGCCACCCGCTGTAAGCCAGGGTGTGAACAACATTTACTTCGCTCCGCCAGAAAATTGTTAGATGCTGGCATGGCAAACTGCGCCCCCTGGGGGGTCCGTCGGAGAAATCTAGATGTCTCAGTAGTGCTGGCCTGAGGCGTATTGCAACCCATGCGTGCCAGGGTGGGACATGAACGCATCCAATCGGGCCTGCTTTTTCTAGAATGACATACCCATACAGCATGGGCGTGTGATGGGGGTGTGCCCATCAGCTATATCCATGGCTCCCCCACATTCTGTGCACAAGGCACTCATGCCTTAGCAGGATAAAGAGCACCCGAGGATGCACAACGTGGCGGGTGGTCTTGAGTAGGGAAAGCCGGGGCAGATAGTGTAGCGCACACGCTACTCTGCCACATCGACAAATCGATGTAGCGTCTGCACTCACCGACTGGGAAAGTCTTACTGGGGTGCAGTCGCAGCCAGTACAAACTTAGAATCAATCACCAGAGCCGTAGCTCACAGATTGTACGAAACCAAATCTCACTGGGGTACACCCATGCCCCAGGTTCGATTTGGAATCAGTGAAAATACAGAAGGATACAAACCTGTACTTGCTGTATACAAACCTGTTATATGTTTTGCTTGAGTGAACAAAATAAATGCGGTAGCACCATGTGCCTAACTGCAGCCGATATATATGCTAAACATAAACAACCACAGCGCCCCCCTTTGAAGGGAGGAATTACGTCACACGTGGAGGTCATGACATAATGTTCATATAAGAGTCTCGATGCATCGGACACCTGGAAGGTCCATCCTGACTGACGACCCTAATGGTCGGAGGAACGAAATAGAAATGAAAAATACTTTAAACTGCTTAACCTCTCAGAGCAAAATACTTCTGCTAATGCAGGCTAAACCACATTACATATATGAATTTAGAAAATGTCCCTTTCTGTAAAGAACTTAGATATAATTAAAAGGTGATCAAAGGCACTATATATAGAAGTTACTGAGTGTGACTCTTGCAGACAATGCAACTCTTGTAATTATCAAAGCTAACGGAGGATCTCTGGAACTGGGCATTACGAAACAATACGTCCGGTCATTTAGAAAATGTAGCTGTGATCCATTGACCATTAATCTCTTCCAGATCTGGAGCCTGAAACCTGAAAATCCTTCCAGGAAATGACTGTCTTTGTGTGTTTGTGTCCCTTGTTTTATTTTCCTTTTTTCTGTCATTTTGAGTGCTCCAACCCTATTTTCCACAGATAATTACCTGTTATTAAACAGAGGAAGAATGAAAAGGACAATCCTCATGAAGACGGCTTGCTCACCGCGGAGCAGTCAGTTCGTTGAAGTATTGTATGGGAGTCTCCTCATGCCGTCGGCATCGCACTGCTGTTCATAGCCAAGGTTATTTTTCCAAGTACGGTGGTTGGAAATAAGCCACCACTGTCTAACGTCCAACATGAAAAAAGTAGCATGAGACAATAGTTAAATCTTAGGGAGAAATTTTTAATGCAAGGAAATCTGACTGAAAAAAGCATCACCAAACAGCCTCTCTACAAATACAGTGAGAACAGGTTATATACACACACATACACACATGTGAGCAAATCCATGAGAAAAAAAATACACAAATAAATAATAGTGTAAGTCTATACTGTCTTTTCCTGTGGATTCAGTTTGTTGTTTAGACTCTACAGTATTGAGTGGCTCCACTCTCTTATTATGGAGAAACTCAATCATTGGGCCCTGAATTGTAAAAAGCTTGATGATCCTTGGACCGTTGAGACAAGGAGGCCTCTCCACAAGGCCTGGACATGATGATTCCTTATACCAGGTGCCTATCCCTGTACAGAAATGGACACGGCAGTGGGAAAATAATTCTACTTGATTTCTGCATGTTATTAAATGACATTCACAGTATACATTTGTTTATAGACAAAATCTAATCCAAAAATTCACATTAAGTTTCTGAACAACCCTCTCTGTTACTTCCATGAGCTAAATAGCACAGCTACGGCAAATGCTAACAACTACATCCACAGACCCTCTCAGACATTACACGTTGTAAAGCATTTCTGCAGTGTTTACATCCTCTTAAAATGTGCAGTGTGGTAGCAAAGTTAACATTTATTTGGGGGGGTGAAAGGAAACTGGTTAATATTTATGTATATGTTCAAATAAATTCCTGATCTGAAAAAAGCATACATCCTGAGAAAATCTCACAAGATGACTTCTGGTCGGGACACAGCAATATTAATTTGACAGAGGCATATATTGAAGTTTCTTGCACTCCCGGAGATCTTTGTTACAGCAGTGATTGAGTGTGTTTTGGATTCTGTTGTAAATGGTTCTAATTGGCTCAGAAGTGTGGAAAGGGCAAATGGCACTCTCCAATGGAAAAGGAATTCTCACTGCAATCATATCCATGACCCACAGCACAGGGATCACCCACACAGGAAATAAGGTCAGGTTTTCAATGTCATCTATCCAGCCCTGATTTCCTCTCCGCATTAGAAATATGAAACAATGTTGAAATTGTTCTTTTTACCCATGGGGAATTGAGATTAAACAAAACTAATTTTACTTCCACTCTGAGACTTGCCTTTTTATCAAATGGTTAATATTGCAATAATACATTACATTCATTTAGCAGAACGTCTTATCCAGAGTGACATGCAATATAGGGGAGAGCATAAGGGAACTCCTCTAATTAAGGTACACAACATTTCCGAACCAGCCAATATAGATGCAACATCACTTTAGCCCGAATGCAAATTAACTATGGTAACCGAGAAGCAAAATACAAATGACATCGATGACCAGGCCTAAGAAGACACACATAAAGCCATAGAACCTGAAGCAATGGGAAATGTGTTAGAAAAGTTCTAAATCTCACACTGAAAAAATTAGGAAAATCCAACCTTTAATTGAAGTAAATTTATTATGAGAAAAAAATTTCTCATCAAGAAATAATTATTTTTTAACAAAACCATGTGTGCCACAATTATTGGCACCCCTCCATTTATATATAGAATAAAGTAATAATTTTTAATATTTGGTCGCATATCCTTTTCATGCCATGACTTCCTGATTATGGAGGATTATTCAACCCAAAATTAAAATGAAAACGAAAATGAAAATGAAAACGAAAACGAAAATGAAAATGGAAAATGAAAATGGAGGATTATTCAGCCCAAAATTAAAATTAAAATTAAAATCTTTTCATTTTCGTTTTCATTTTCATTATCATTTTCATTATCGTTTTCATTTTCATTTTCATTATCGTTTTCATTTTCATTTTCATTATCGTTTTCATTTTCATTATCGTTTTCATTTTCATTATCGTTTTCATTTTCATTTTCGAACTGTACTATCTATGTTAATGAGGGGGTATGGTCAAGCAAGCAGGGTGGGCCTCATACAGGTTTAGTGCAGTAGCACTTAATGAACACTAGGGGGAGCATAGCATAGGGATGGGTAACAGTCTATGCTTGATACTATGCTGTCAGGGCACTCATACGTTTTAATGTATGAAATGATGAAGAATCTGAGCAGTGTTATAAAGTATTCTTGTTTTATGAAAGAAACGGAGCTAGCTAGCCAGCGCTACGCTGTGTAGGCTATAGGTCAAACCTGCGAGGTGGAAAATCCAGGTTCAGAAAGTGAAAGATTGCAATCATTTGTTGCAATCACCTGGATTTGCTAATTATCACAATTCTTCAGCCAAGAGGTAGGAGCTAACTAGGCTAATTAGTGAAATCGTGAGTTCATGGGTGGAAGAAACACGGCAGGACTTTTACTTTCTGACCCCTGGAATTTCCACCTCTGCAAACCTGGTAGTAGCCTACGATAGGCTACATTGTGGCAGGTTAAACGTTGGATTGGATGGTTGTGTTGTGAAAATGAATGAAAAGACCGCAAATGAGTCACTGGATCGTTTAAACTTTTAACCTGGCTCCGGTACTTTAAGCGAACATTAAGGCATTGCTTCAAAAAGTCTATCGACAGCCAGATTCTATTCTATATGTTATGCAAAATGAGAAATGTTAATGTAGGCTATTTGAAAGTGAGTCGGCTTCGTCATACAAAAAATCCAGGGTTAATTCTTAAATTGAGCTTGCTAGCTGTTTATTATTATCCTAAAATAGCTCTCATAAGTGTTTATGTTACCCATCTATCGTTAATTGTGTTTACTGTATTACACACTTCATGTGTGTGCCATGAGTCACTGGACCGTTTAGTTTAACCTGGCTCCGATAGATCTAGCTAGCCTACTTTAAACGAACATTAAGGCATAGCTTCTAAAAGTCTATCGAGACATTAATGTATTTGAAAGTGAGTCGGCTTTGTGATATACAGAAAATCCAGGGTGGAAATTTAAATGAGCTGTCTAACCCCTTAATCTCGTTTAGTAGCTAGGCTACACCTCTGCTTCGTGAAATTCCCTCAGGGAAAAAACAACGACACACTTGGCAGGTTCCAAGTTTAAACATTCTTGTTTATTTTTCAGGATTCTAGCTCCGATGTGTATTAAAACAACCGGATAGAATAAAACGTCATAGCACAATTTTGTGCGTTCCATTTTCAGCTGTCTTCAGCAATATTTTTTCTTTCACAACGCAAAAACGCAGCTTTCATTCCCTAGCCTATTCATATTTGCGACCATATTTTTTGACGACCGTCATGAATCTATAGCTAGCTTTTAGAAGCTATGCTTTAATGTTCGTTTGAAGTAGGCTTGCTAGATCTATCGGAGCCAGGTTAAAATAAACGGTCCAGTGACTCATGGCACACACATGAAGTGTGTAATACAGTAAACACAATTAACGATAGATGGGTAACATAAACACTTATGAGAGCTATTTTAGGATAATAATAAACAGCTAGCAAGCTCAATTTAAGAATTAACCCTGGATTTTTTGTATGACGAAGCCGACTCACTTTCAAATAGCCTACATTAACATTTCTCATTTTGCATAACATATAGAATAGAATCTGGCTGTCGATAGACTTTTTGAAGCAATGCCTTAATGTTCGCTTAAAGTACCGGAGCCAGGTTAAAAGTTTAAACGATCCAGTGACTCATTTGCGGTCTTTTCATTTATTTTAAGAGAGGATTTCACAACACAACCATCTAATCCAACGTTTAACCTGCCACAATGTAGCCTATCGTAGGCTACTACCAGGTTTGCAGAGGTGGAAATTCCAGGGGTCAGAAAGTAAAAGTCCTGCCGTGTTTCTTCCACCCATGAACTCACGATTTCACTAATTAGCCTAGTTAGCTCCTACCTCTTGGCTGAAGAATTGTGATAATTAGCAAATCCAGGTGATTGCAACAAATGATTGCAATCTTTCACTTTCTGAACCTGGATTTTCCACCTCGCAGGTTTGACCTATAGCCTACACAGCGTAGCGCTGGCTAGCTAGCTCCGTTTCTTTCATAAAACAAGAATACTTTATAACACTGCTCAGATTCTTCATCATTTCATACATTAAAACGTATGAGTGCCCTGACAGCATAGTATCAAGCATAGACTGTTACCCATCCCTATGCTATGCTCCCCCTAGTGTTCATTAAGTGCTACTGCACTAAACCTGTATGAGGCCCACCCTGCTTGCTTGACCATACCCCCTCATTAACATAGATAGTACAGTTCGAAAATGAAAATGAAAACGATAATGAAAATGAAAACGATAATGAAAATGAAAATGAAAACGATAATGAAAATGAAAATGAAAATGAAAATGAAAATGAAAACGATAATGAAAATGATAATGAAAATGAAAACGAAAATGAAAAGATTTTAATTTTAATTTTAATTTTGGGCTGAATAATCCTCCATTTTCATTTTCCATTTTCATTTTCATTTTCGTTTTCGTTTTCGTTTTCATTTTCATTTTCGTTTTCATTTTCATTTTAATTTTGGGTTGAATAATCCTCCATACCTGATGTCTGTGACCCAACAAAATCAAAAGACTCTTGATATCTTCTTTTCTGGTACTCTTACAAGCGATACTATAATGTCTCTGCATTTGAATGGATCTCTATGGGAATTGGGGGGTGGGACTCAATTTAGCTGCAAATTACACTGGAACAATATGGAACACATGGTTGGCTAAATGGCTGTAAGTCATCAAGGGTCTGACGTATCAAACAAGCCTTAAACCATCACTCTGCTGCCAGATATGCAGTAGATATGGAAGGATAACTTGAAGGGTTTCTTTTCCTGACTTATTTTTCCATAGAGTTCAATCAGAAAATTTGTCAGGAGAAACAACCCTTAAAGTGATCCATCCATATCTACTGCATATTTGGCAGCAGAGTGATGGTTTGATACCTCAGACCCTTGATGACTTACATTCATTTTAGCAACCATGTATTCCATACAGCATAATTTACAGCTAAATCTAGTCTCACCCCCCAATTCCCATAGAGATCCATTCAAATGCAGAGACGTTATAGTATCGCTTGTAAGAGTACCAGAAAATAAGATATCAAGAGTCTTTTGATTTTGTTGGGTCACAGACATCAGGAAGTCATGGCATGCAAAAGATATGCGACCAAATATTAAAAATGTAAAAAAAAAAATTATTCTATATATAAATGCATGGGTGCCAATAATTGTGGCACACTTGGTTTTGGTAAAAATTATAATTTCTTGATAAGGGATTTTTTTTTCTCTGGCTGCCTTTGCCAGAAGGCTAAAAAGTGGCTTGTGGTTGGATCTTTCAGCAGGACAATGATCCAAACCATACCATAAAATGTACACAAAAATGGTTCACTAACCACAGAATTCAGGTTTTGCAATGGCCATCCCTGTCCCCTAAACTGAACCCCATTGAAAACCTGTGGGGTGAGCTGAAGAGGAGATTCCATAAGCGATGACCAAGGGCTCTGAAGGATCTGTAGAGGTTCTATATGGAGGAATGGTCACAAATCCCTTTCTATGTATTTTCCAACCTCATCAAACAATACAGAAGACTCAGTGGTGTTATCTTGGCAAAGGGAGGCTGCACAGTACTAAATACAGGGATGGCAATAATTGTGACACACATCTTCTTCAAAATAAAAATACTTGTTTTTCCTCTGATCAAAGGTATCACAATAAAACTATATCTAATGTTTCTGAGCATATCAGACACTTGTTAAACAATAAACTGAATTTAATCCTGTACTTTTTGCTCGTATAGCCTATACGTATATACACTCACTTTTTTTCTCTCTTCACCAATCATGTTACCTGAACAACACATCATAGGATCAGTTAAACTAAATCGCATTTTGCTACTGTTATGGTAACATGGACTGGAGTAACATAATTTTATGTCTAATATTCTCACTGTTTATAATATTCTCACTGTTTACTGTGTAATAGCTTCTCTCTCATTTTGTTAACCGTTAGCCGTGGCTTCACATAAATAGCTTACATATTTGAATATGAACGCTGAAGAGATAATCATTTGGCTTGTACCATTCTATGTTGCACCACTTGTTCTCCAGAATCAGATAAAACCAATGAACATATAGATAAAATACAATTTTGTATATGCAGCAATCTAGGCCTCATATTTGATGCCATTGTTATACAGTTGCAACACTCAAATCTGTTAGAAAGTTAAAAATTACATCACATAAAATAAATTCAGATTCCCAGAAAATACTCAAATATATATTAAATAATGTGCTTTAAAATTAAATGAATAGGCTAAAACCTTGTGCAGGTAAATGTTTTGTCTCCTTCTGAATGTACTAGTGTTTATTGTCTCCTGCTGAATATTTTTAAATGAGATATTAAATGCATAAATAAACAAATATTTTTATTATCCATTTTGTTCAAAGAAGAATCAAGATTGTATGCGACAGACATGACAATGAAGCTTGAGTCCTTGAAGGCTTTCACTTACTTCCTCAAACCAGGACTAGGTAAAGAATGGTGAAAAAGAGTGCACTGTGATGAAGAGAATGATTCACAGCCACACGTGCTGCATACATAACTCTGTCTTATACAATGTACATCTGTTCTCATCTTCAACAGTGAGGCTGATTAGAGAAAAAAAAGACAGAACATCCCGGAACATCTATGACCAGGGCTCGCATTCTTAAGATGATGAATCATTTCAGAGTGTGGGCTAATTTTCACCCCTTCTGTGCTTGAGTTGGGGACGTGAATGACAAATCGCTTGTGGGTTACACCTCCGTGTGCAATCTCCAACACTGTTAATTAATGGAGCAAAGCATTAGCGGGCAGATGAGACATAGTCAATCAACAGCGCTAACAGTCAGGGCGATGTGTTCAAAGCGACAGCTTAAACCGGCAAGGCAGCCATGGAGCTAAGGGTTGGCAGCTCGTGCGCCATTGAGGTGTGGCTTTGGAATGGCACCACATCCCCGATAAGCTGTATTCATTTTCCCATTAATGTTGCTTCAGTCACATCGACAGAGGTGTTGGAGAACATGCGTGTTTGCTGGTAGGACACTGCCGTTGCACCCTTGAGCAAGGTACTTAACCTGAATCGCTTCAGTATATATCCAGCTGTATAAATGGATAATATGTAAAAAATGCTAAAAAAGTTGTGTAAGTCGCTCTGGATAAGAGTGTCTGCTAAATGCCTGTAATGTAATGTAATGCAGTCTTTCAGTTTGCAAATCATAGTCAAATGTTGTGTTGCATGTGACAAAGCTGGAAAATGTGCCTTTTTTTTTACAGTGGCGTACCGTGGTAGTAGAAATAGGCCTTCTATAAACTTACCTTTAACGGATGATCACTCTCAATCTGTTTCCGTTTACTTTGCCTGATTGTCACTCAAATAATTGATTCACTCAATAACCAAGAACAATAAGTAAATTATTAGGCTACCAAGTTATTTTGAGATAGCGTTATTGTTCTGTGCATCATAAACGTGTTGTTGCATTTTTCTATATCAACATTTATGATGGCGTGTTATCATGCGAAGATTCTGACTTTTAAATGCTCCATTTTAAATGTTCAACGTTTCGTAGATTCTCGTAAATTAGTTTTTCTAGCCTGAATTATGCGTTGCTCTCAGCGGCAGAGACACTCAGAGACACTTACGTAAGAGGCCGTCCTCTTTAAATTTATGCTTTCTAATGTTTAAATCACTGACTGATTTGAGTGTCATCTTAAAATGAATTACATTCTTTAACGCATTCAGATTATTGCCTGATACTGAAGTCTCAAGTTGTCACTGTCTTTGTCATTTCTAAATCATTCAGGGCTGTCTTACGGAATCTTACTCCTATTGTAACAAAAACTAGGGACCATATCTATGTAAACATACTACTAACAGTATATTGAGACTACACGGTCCACATATACAGCGTCAGCCTCTCAACGTCACTACGCATGCTTTTCTTGGCAAGTCACGCCCTGCGTAGCATTCAAGCTCTAGGATTGGCCAGGCGCCCATGCTGAATTACTGATCAAGTTTATTGTTGAAATGTTTGTGAGTTCATGATTCCCATACCCCACCCCCAACCCCTACACATAACCTCACAGGAGTTCACGTAACTCGGGCTCATGCCCGAACTGTTAAGATAGTGGGGTTCCATGTAACTCGGGCTCATGCCTGAACTGTCAAGATGGCGCTATTGAAAACCAAGGGTTACCGAGGGTCACATGGAATAGGAACGTACGCTCGCGAGACCCTTTCTGCGAGACCGCAATCTATGTAAGAATGTTATTTAGATTGGTTCCCTAATTTTAGTAACTATGTTACATATCTCTGGTGAGGATACGTTGAATCATTATAGGCTACAAATTGGTCTTGATTATTCAGCGAATTAATTGTTTGATTGTTAGGTTACTCAAGCTAAATAAACAGAAACAAGTAATCCTGCACACCCCAATTTTTCCAAAGCACTGGCCGTCACTACATATATTTAAGTGCTACCCATTTTATGATGTGAGGAAAAATACTAGCACAGAAAAACTTGATATATTCATTGATGTTTGTTATTCAGTTAATGAATAGCTTGATTGATAATTAAGAACTATAAGTGGATACAAGTTGAGAGTAGTATCCGTATAAAGGTAAAGTTACCGAAGGCCTATTTTACAGCCGAAGTTACACCACTACTTTTTGTGGGATGCAGGATGCTGAATATGGAATGTATTATAGATGTGGAATGTATTATAGATATGGAATGTATTATAGATGAATTGTAAAGTTGCGAGGGTGTGGTAATCTCTTCTACCTAGTCCGACAAGCTAAGGTACCCCTGAATTAATGTTCATCACCCACATTGATAGATTTTACTGGACCACGGGTTTGGAAAAGCAATCTAAAGAGGGACATCATCAGTTTTTTGCTCATCTTGCATACCTCATTGCACGTGCATCCGATGACAGCCAGACCCTTAACCCTATTTTTCCAAACCAAGAGGTACATAGACACCAGCTCCCCATGTTCAGCCACAAGAATGACAGGCCTCTGTGAGTCAGTGATAGAGACGGGGAGAAATTTAATTTCCAGACGTCCGTTTTCCTCATCTTGCCACTTCTACTAATTGGATCCAGAATATTTTCCCTCAATTCTCTGTCAGCAGTTAAGTGACCCCCCTTGCAACATATTCTCATGCATGCTGTTGTGGGGCTCCTAAACACCCATGGGAGCGAGATGACACACAGAAATAAATCAGGGGCTCATGGTAAACATAGTTTTGCTTTTCAGTACATATCCTAGTCACAAGTCTAGAAATCAGTGCCATGGGCATTGAGGTTCTTCGCATTACATTCTTGGCTAATGATTCTAAACTGTGCAAAATATTTTTCACATGAGATTCAACAGATGTGTTTAAACATCCTACAAATATTGCTCTAGTTGCTGCATTTCCATTCATCAGAAGGAAATACAAAAATGTATAAATCTTTTGATAAGAAACCAATTTTGGAAAACAGTAGGCACATTTTCTAGAATAAAAGGATAGATATTGGCCTACTGCACTAGCAATGTTCATATGCTCTGTTTTTTTTAAGCGTTTATTTCCACAGACATGGGGTAAAAATGCAAATGTGGATTTTATGCTTAAAGTTTTCTTCTCCTTCCTTCTTTATCATAGAATGTGTAACAAAGGGTAACAAATAAGGACATTTTTAATCTTGATGCACACTTAACCTAGGGCCATAAACTCAGTCTAAGCCTACAAACACCTTTGGAGTGTTCTGTAAAATGGCAAATATGGACAGCTCTATGCACAGACTTAAAAAATATATTTTTTTGACCATACAAACAATTAAATTAAAACGTAAGGTGTAAAATAGGCAGGAAATACAAAGCAACATGTTACAGATCTAAAAGTTAGATCCCTATCCCTATGTTTTACTTGTGTATTTATTTATTTATTTTGCAACAATTCAAACTAGCCCTCATTTTGGTATATGATATTGCCTCAGTGGCTACAGTTAGCTGTAAATGGAAGTGCTTCTGACAAAGCTACCATGGGGAAAAATAAATACATAAAACTACAGAATAATGATGCAAACTGACTGTGTTACACAATAAATGGGTTCACCACACAAATGTACTAAATGTCTTATTTTATTAAACTGAAACTTAAAACTGGTTATAGCATTACATATACAGTATATCTTAGTTGCCATCTCTGTTATTAATTTTCTTTTCTTTTTGGTTTTCTGCCCTGCTGTTTTCAATGTAGCGAATGTGCACACAACACAACGTTGATTTAATTTTTATGAACCTTAAGGTGTTTAATCAATATCAGCTGTCCTAGCCTATATGATAGTTGATGATCTTTATCTTCCACAGATTTGAATGAAATCAATGCTTCTCTCATAAGTTTGCAAAAGGCTCAGTTTCTTTTAACATAAAGAACCATTCCAAAGATTTAAATTATAATGTTTTTTTTTTTTTTTTCCACTTGGACCTAGTTTTCCTCTTTCCACAATGCTGATCGGTAATGAAAATAAATTTGTCACATCTTTCTTTTTCAAGTTTTTGTCACACCAATACAGGTTTAATTTACCTTAAACACGTGTGTGAAAGTTGACCAGAGTTTACCTATCGTACTTACAGTACCTATTCAGTGTGCACAAAAATGTATTGTTTCCAGTGGTGTGTGGCTCACCTTTATAAGCTAACATGGAAAATCCTAATCGAAAACCTGTTGCAAGGGGCTGACGAGGGTGTTGAGTCTCTTCACTTTGATGGCCACTCATATTTACTTGAACCAGAATACACAGATGAAGAGCTACATCAGACTGAAGAGAATCAAAGTACAACAGAGCCTGAGACAGAAAGGCATGACTCATAATGTTTTCCGTATATTCTGGTTGGATTCCATTGTTAAGCAGAGTGGAGCGCTTCTCTGATTGACCAAAGCTCGAAAAAGAAAAATCGGACTAAATTAGTATCATTACCGATCAGCATGGTGGAAATGGTTGAAGCTGATGGCTGAAAAATGGGTCAAAGTCGAAAAAAATGGAATTATCCTTTAATGTAAAGAATAATTTTTCCATCTTTATGTCAGAATATTAACCTGGTGTACTGTAAATTTAAAACGTTTGTAAATGGTAAACTTCCATGTGCAAGGTCACAATGTTAAGAGTTTGGTGTTATGTTAATGGAGATACAAGAAGATAAAGTTTGCTGATTGGCGCCTGCAGACTACTTTATCCTGAGTGTATTTAGATGCTCCAAATATACATTTTTGAAGAGTTTGCTTTGGAGTCTTTTTTCAGTGTCATTGAATTTTATTCAATATAGTTTTCACCTTGAGGGCTAGAGCCACATTTTGGGAGCACAGTAGATATCAGTGGATATATGTAGGCTTAACTTAACAGCCATAACATTCTGTTCCACAAGAAACTTACTTTATAAAATGTCAACCTTCACGTTCTTTAGTTACTGGTGAAAGGACTATAGTCAATTCAGAGTATATGGGGACCATGGAAGACATTGAAATCTTAGAATAGGGTTTTTTGTCTCATTCAGGTTAGTCATGATTAATCACATTACCTTTGTTTAATTAGTATATGAAAGTGGATTTACCTTAGTTTCAAGGCTCTACCAGCCATCAGACTTTTAATCAATGCTGTCCAACAACAGGCATTTTATCTCATACCCCGAGAGTAAGAACACAGAATAAGGACAAGAAAAAAATGGATGGAAGATTTTATATGGTGAAATAAAGGCACTTAAATAAATCCATCATTCATACATTTTAAAATATAAAAATTTTAAAAACATACATTTTTTACTTATTATTTTTTTAATGGAAGCTTTAAAAAGATAATCAGGAAATGTAAGTTTGTTTTTAATGTCAGACTCAAGTTCAATTAAATATATTCAGTGACTTCCAAGTTAAACTTTAGCCGACTGAATTGTGAGTGATATTTGAAGATTCAAGAAAGCACTTATGGCTTAACAAGGCATGTTATTGTTAAATTAATTTTTTCACTAAAGGAAAAAGCTAATTAATGGGCAAATTCAGTGAATCACAGAACACACTCTCTGGTTTGGAGAAGATAATAGGTGTTAAGAGTTGCTTGTATTCAAACAACATTAAACCTATTTGGGGTTTACAGAAGGGACTGTCTCTTTGAATCGATTATCTTTGTGGAGATAAAGATAACTCATCTGATGTTAGTGACTCTTTAGATCAATCTGACAGGGGAAAAAAAAGTTTCCTCTAAAGGCGATGGTGATTTACACCAGCTGTACCATCTCATGTCATCTGTAAAGTACCTGGTTTCAAGATAATCTGTATACTATCACGACACTAGTCCTTGAACAGCAGAGTACTAAGTCTTTTTCTCATTAACTGAGTGATTCAGATGCATTGACTCGCATGTATAACACTCATGTAACTGCAAAACATTTTGAGTTATGGGGCTTTCTGTTGCAGTAGCCTAGTCATTAACTGTGAATAAAGACACTGAGTGATTTATGAATGGTATACTGAGATGATAAATCATTTTCAAACCTGATTTGTGTCTGTGCTCTGTTCCTGTGTTCATTTATTTATTTTCCAGCAAATCAAAAGTACGGTGATTTTAAAACATACATGTGCTTAAACTGAATTATCTGTAGCAATTGGTAAACATAATGAAGTAAGAGATAATGTACAGCCAGCGAGTCAATTGTTTCAAAATAGGCCCTGAAAAGGTGATGGGACTTAATCATCCTGAAGGGGCTTATTTTGAAACAATCGACTCGCTGGCTGTACATTATCCTGCTTCTACCACAGCTAACTGGCAAACAAATTGTGTATCTGCCACAAAACCATGTTATATTGATTTTATTATGTATATTTCTACATTTCTAGCATCCAACAAAAAATTGTTCCAACAAAGCAAGGCAATGGCTTTGAGTATCCTAGCAACCACAAAGAAGCTACTTCATATGATTTTATTTACATTTTGCAGGCCAGGGGAGTCCATGTTCACATAGTACACTAGGCTATTTATGAAAATAAAAGTGGACATTTCCATATAGTATGAAATTTGATGTTAAAGTGGATGTTGATACTGTACTCTTCTTCGTGCCGGTCTTGTCCAGTTCATTTTCGTTCATGACTGATGTCTTACGCTATTTTGTTCATATCCACTGTGTTTAAGTTTTATTTTCTTTTTAGGTGTCACAGAAAGTTCAGCTTCTGCCCCGGTATCAAGGTTGTAGTTTTTTTTCCAAAAATATGAATACTAATATACTATAAAAATCTTTCATATTTATGATTTGTGTTAATATCGTAAGTTATGTAACAGATTTCTAGCACCAGGTGTCGGCCTACAAAGATCAGGAGATGTGCATTTTGACCAGACTGCTTGGCTATGCAGAGTGCGGAGGGATATAATCAAGTGTGAAACGGCAGTCGTACTGAAATGACTGCTCATTGGCCAGAATAATCAGAATTGAGTAGTCAACAAAGCCATGGTATAAACTGAATTAATCATTTAATACAGGTGATGAATATTGCTAATAATGACTTACCCATAGCCTAGAGCACAGAGGCATCTCCAGTTAATAAGGGAGCATGATGTATGGAAATAAAACATATGAAGTTATATAAAATGGTGAATATGGGTATGGATGTGAGTATCTGATTTAAATGACCAGAATGATGGTCAGCAGTTTTTTATTTTTTATTTCCTTGAATCATATTAATTTCAAGGTGGATCAATACCATGCACTGGTTTTCAACTCCCAAGGTCCATGTGAGTGCTCCCCACGCCGATTCACAGGTGTAGCTTTACATGCATTTTGTTATAATTAGCCTGAAAACCCCACTGAGTACTGATGATTGTAATTTCCTCCAAATTAAATTATGGTGTTAGTTCATAATTTCATTTCACAATTGAACTACATGGCTTATTTATTAGGTATGAAGAATATGTTGTCAAATCTAATACATTTGGGAGAAAAAAGTCAATTTGATGCTGATTCTTAAACACTACCATGGTAAAGAAATGTCTTTTTGGGGCTGTGATTACTTGCATCAGGTGATGTTATACATATCAGCTGCTTGGTTTGATTTGACAAATGGCGACAGATGCATTTGTTTGTAAGATTAAGAATGTGTGAATTTTCTCATGTGCTGTGCCCATTTTTACCCCAAGAACATTCTAACTCAGGGGTGTCAAGATCCGGTCCTGGAGGGCCGCAGTGTCTGCTGGTTTTTGGTGCGTTTAAGCACAAGTGATTAATTTAAGTCACTAATTGGCTAAGAAGTCCACACACCTTGTTCTCAATGCTTTAACTGGGTGCTGATTGAAAGGAAACCACAAATACCTGTAGACCTGCGGCCCTCCAGGACTGGAGTTTGACACCCCTGTTCTAACTGATTTCTCTTGTAATGTAATGTTTGGAGTTTTTTGTTTCGGAGAACCAAATGCGACTGATAGGGAATCAGAAAGCGCGTTAAATACAAACTCGCCACAGAAATGGAAACTAACCGCAGGGGAAGGAGTAAAACAAAAGATCGGGAACAAAACCTCCCTGGCTCAAGCCAAAATAATAAACAACCTCAAAAGGAGGCGAATCTCAAATAAACAGCGAGAACAATAAACCAACCAAAAAGAAACCTCACACACTACCTAGTAGGCGTAGACAAGAGGTAAATAGAATGAAAAAAATAATAAAGAACCGAAGAAAACGGGAAAAGCAAAGAAAGAAAAATGTGAACCTGTATCTTTAAACTGTAGTGAAAAAGAGTTTAAAACCAAACGATACTAGGCAGCCAAAACAAAGAAGGAGAAACAGATAGGTTCTTTCTTTTTCTACCTATCTAATCCTATATTTGATACTCTCTTAAACGGACTTGCTGCATTCTCTATTAAGACAAACCAAGAGTGCAGTGACCGAAAATCCTAAACCTTTACCGACTTCGTTGTCAACATAACAACTAACAATATCGAAGTGCGGAAATGCGGAAGTTCTGAGCATTTATAGCCAGCGGAAACACCGCACAGGTGTGGGAAATAATTGTTGGGGCGAGAAGCAAACACCGAAACGGAAGCGGAAAAAATCAGATAGAGCGTCGAGACGACACCCAAACGAGAATTCAAACAGAGGAATCGCAGAGGCAGCAATAACCATGACAAAGACATTCTATTTAGACGTGTACATGTCTATATACATTTCTATAGTACAGGCTCATTCATAAGGGTGATATGGGGAATATAATGAATACAATCAAGACGACAATATCATTGCTTTAGGTTATTTTCCAAAATAACAGTTAGGCCACACAGCTGATGAAGCAATGTCTGTTATTTCTCTAATAAATTATTACAATTGCTACACCCACTGGCTGATGGGCAGCTTCTAAAATACATTTATTTTGGGTCATAATGAGTTTCTTGCAAGGATTCACAAAAACAAATAAAGAAATAAATAACAATATTGCCACATCTAATCAGGTACAACCAAGGGGCCAAGACTGGGCTTTCGTTTTGAAGCTCACTTCCTGGTAGGGCTGGGAGCGGCAATTGTGCCGTTGCTCACTAGCGCCACTGCGATTGGCTCCAGTATAGGTCTTTCACCATGTAAGCAATGTAATATTGTGTCGTTTGGGTATTAACATTTGTTCAGGACCAATCAGAGGGACAGGTTGAGTCCTCTTCGGCTCCACGGAGCAGACGCAGTTTGTACAAACTGGCGGCGAAAAAGACATCCAGAGCTTCAATTCAGTTTTTATGAGCCCGTGGAAAGGCAATGGATGACGTCACAGTGGCTTTGTCCATATTTTTATACAGTCCATGGGTACAACGTGTTAAGATTCTAGCCCACTGTTATTAGTGTTTGTTTTGTTTGAGTCAGACTGAACACTTAATTGTGCCATTGGGGGTCAGTTCTCATGTCTGGGTGCCAATATTGTTCTATGTGTGCAACTGGGTGTAGCATTCTCACATGCTATCTCATTATGTTTTATACTTGAGTACAGCTGTACACATAAGGGTTTGGTTACACACTGCTAGACACAGCTGTGCTGGCATTGTGTTATAAAAGCTGCTCTCTACAGCAACAAGGAGTAGAGGCATCCAAATTCTATTAGCATACTTTGGCTCATATTTTAAACCAAAGAATGCAGTGCATACATCACCAAACCACCAAATGGATATGCCGTTCTCTAAAGAACAGGGTTTAGACAGTGCCAGAATTCTGATGATTGAACTGATGATTGAACTGATGATTGAACTGATTATTGAACTGACTATTACCATTCAGTCCACCTTTAGTCTAAACCGGGCCGGCCAGCGAAGGATGGGCACCCCCTCTCTAGCCAGGTTCCTTCCGAGATTTCTTCCCACTGGGGAGTTTTTTCTCGCCACTGCTCAGTGTTTTTTTCTCCCCTACCGGGGAGTTTTTTACCTATTTTGCTGGTTGGGGGCTATGGCCTGGTTTTTTTTGCTCAATTTTCCTTCTGTCTCCCTGTGCAGCGTCTTTGTGACAGTTCTCTGTAAAAAGCGCTATACAAATAAAATTGAATTGAATTGAATTGAATTGAAACACTAAAAAAAATGGGTAGACTATAACTTTTACCGGCTAATGTTACATACCACTCCTAAAGGAGGAGATTTGCAGGACAGTTGTTTGGGAATTTTGCAGTGTCTTCAATTATTCATTAAAAAAACAGTTACTCTTGCACAATAGGTCTGATAAACCTATTGTTTTAAGAAAAGCATGCCTCTCTAAACACTTCATAACAGCTTCTGGAAACTGGAAACAATAGAATAATGTTCTGTAAATGTTTTACCATGTTTAACGTATATCCCCACTTAAACATATTGGTCAGGTTAAATACATTAAAAAATTGCATTAAGATTAAGACTTTTTTTTTTTTACAAGCTAGTTCAGTTCTAATGGCTAAAGTAGACATAGCAATATGTTGGGCATGAAATTGACTAATGCTTTTTCTGTTTATGATACAATTTTTAAATAAACTTTACCGGATACCGGAACCTACAATACTAGAAATAAATTTTCTATTGACTTAACATGGTACATAAAAATGGTAGCCGCAAAATGCTAATTTATCATTCAAAACTACAGTTGAAGAACAGTCTCGCGTATCCATCAAATTGTACTCGCTCTGACGCTCTCATTAAGCTGTCACAACACAGAAACTGGCTGTACTAACTTACCTATTTTTAAGATAAAAGTCCGGTATTACGCTATTGTCATGTCCCGTGCTTCTGTCCTGGTTTTTAGTTTCTCTGGCATTCCGTCCTATATTTTCCCTTTCCCCCTCCACGTTGTGTCTCCACTTCCCCGCACCTGAATCATGTTTCCCCGTGTGTTCTCGTCGTTAATCTGGCTTTTAAGCACCCCTGTTTCTTTGTTTGGGGCCAGATCGTCTTGTGCCTTGTCTTCATGCCTGTCTCGAACTTTCCAACGTTTGGATTCCTGTCTGTTCCCCGCCTGCTCCTCGTGTCTGTGTCGGTTCTGTGTTTCGTCCGGTTCCTGTCCAGGCTGCCCCTGTCCAGGCCTGCTTCTACCCAGGCAGCCCCTTTCCAGCCTGCTCCTACCCAGGTCTGCTCCTACTTAGGCCAGCTCCAGCCCCTGCCTGTCTGCTGCCCCCGCACTTCCCTGCCTTGCCCAATGAACTCACTCCCTGTGGAGTTTTCCCAGAGTCTGTCTCTGAGTCGTGCGTTTGGGTCCAATCCCCAACGGGTATGGTCTAGCATTTTCTGAAAGTAAATCAACTCGAGAGAGCAAGGTGGATATTTTGCATAAAACATATTTTACCAAATCAGTTCCACACAACTCTGACCAAACGGGACCAACTGCTAACGATAACTTAGCTACCATTAGCTAGTGACAAAGTTACCAAGAATACAGCTACTACTGTATATCTACCTTCGCTAGCAAATGGTTATTTTAGCTACTAACATTAGGCTACTCCTTTTCAGACATGTCCACAGTATTATCAGTAATGAAGCTACAAGTGCCACACTGTGTGACAGCTAGCTAGTAACATTAGCCCCTGTCACACATGGAACCCATAACAGTGCCGGGTTTAATTATTCAGGTTTGGTAGTAGTTTTCCCCGTTCACATGTAGTAGGTCTCCTGTAGCCTACAGAAAGTGTTTGTATCGAGTCTGGACATGACCGCTCTGGATAGATTAGGCAAGGCAGGATGTCTACCTGAAGCAACGCAAGACAATTAATGTTAATGTTACCTTAGTTTGTCTTTAAAATCACCAGATATTTTGCTGAATATATATTGGCAGAGATGTATATCGTACCAACACAACACAGTTGTTTTCGGTAGCATACAATGGAACAAAAATAATTATGTTAACCAAGTTAATAGCTAGCTATATCTGCCATTGCTATGTGGCACTCGCCAGCTTGCTACATTGGGTTAAAACAGTAACTTAAAACTGGAAGAGCCTGGTACAGATGTTTACCAGGGAGAAGTTTGCATACAAGCACACAAGCTATTTATTTTCTAATGGTGTTCTTAAAGCATGTAGTTGCAAGGCTCAACATCCAAAAAACTGGAGATAGCCTTTTGTGCAATGGTAGTTTGCGACTGGTAGCTAGCAAACACAGCAACTAACTGAAACATGGCCAGATTTCGCAACCTATAGCCTAACCCGAACATAAGCATGGCCTGCTGAGTTTCCTCAGCTAGCCAGATCTGCACAATGTGGGTGTCTACTGCCAGATATGCAGTAGATATGGATGGATCACTATTGAACTCTATGGAAAAATAAGTCAGGAGAAGAAACCCTTCAAGTTATCCATCCATATCTACTGCATATCTGGCAGCAGAGTGATGATTTAAGGCTTGTAGATACATCAGACCCTTGATGACTTAGAGTCATTTAGCCAACCATGTGTTCCATACTGTTCCAGCGTAATTTACAGTTAAATCTAGTCCCACCCCCCAATTCCCATAGAGATCCATTCAAATGCAGAGAGGTTATAGTATCAGAAAATTTTCTGGAGTACCAGAAAATAAGATATCAAGAGTCTTTTGATATTTTTGAGTCACAGACATCAGGAAGTCATGGCATGCAAAGGATATGTGACCAAATATTAGAAATGAAAACATTATGTTAAGCTGTCCAATATTTTTTGATGCCCGAAAATGGGGGGGGGGGACTATGTACAAAAGGTTCTATAATTTCTAAATGGTTTATCCGATATGGATGAAAATACCCTCAAATAAAAGCTGACAGTCTGCACTTCAACCTCATTGTCATTGTATCCTTTCAAACTCAAAGTGCAAATTACACTAGTTTGGGTCGTGAAAAGTATGGATTGATATCCTTGGGTCATCGCTGAAAACAGCTTTAAGAATATGTATTTTTATGTGTATTACGTAAACACATTGTGTGACGATTCGGATATTTATGTTTTCTGTTGCAAGTTTCTGAATGATAAATTATAGTCTCTTCTTCAATTCAAGCTTTTAACCACTGAAGTGCACTGAGTAGTTTTTGAGATATTGACACTTAAATGAGACTAGTAGAAAATAGGTGAAATAGATGTTTGAAATAGAGTAGACCAACATGGCTGCAGAACTGTGTAGCAGTCAGAAATAAATAAAAAAAACAGAGTACTGGAAATCCCTGATAGTGTAGACAGCTGATGTTTGGCTTGGTGGTGCTCAATTGAATTTCCTATCTTCTGTGGCTTTTGACCAAACTTCTCACTTAAAACAGAGTGTTTCGTTATTAATAATCATTATAGAAAGCCTCAAAAAAGGCTACTTTTGTCCAGTTTCTCTGAAACCAAGCTTCTGTTCCAGTTGATTTTTGCAGAATGCTGAATGATTCATGCAGGGTTTCATTGCCTGGAATGCAAAACATATTACGACTCAACTGAATTATCATGACATTTAAGCTTATTGTTATTCAAAAATGAGCAGACAGGCATGTACTGCATTTAATTCAAAACTGTGCAATCGCAAAAAGCTGTAATGGGAGGGGTTATGCAAATTAGCAGAGCACAGTGAATTATAAACTATCTTCTTGATTGATGAGTGAAGCGATGGTAAGATTATCACCCATCTTTACCGAGGTCAGGATGGGATGACATTGTGGAAGTATAAGGAACACATTTGTCTTGATTGTAGACATTAGTGTCTGGTTAAGGAGACTGAAAGGTCAGTGGTTTAATACCATATCATTGTCTTTGGAGCACTGATAGATCTCATTTCAGACAGAATTTAAAATAGAAAACATACTGCCTGTCGGTAAAAAGAAAGTGTTGTGCATGCGTATCAGGAGGCCAACACCCCAGCTGATTTGGCTACTTTGCAACATGTTTAATATACAAATTTTAAACACACATAAAATAAACTGAAAAATGGTTAAAAATGTATTCATTACAACTTAGTGATGCAACCTGATTCAATACGATTAAATCTCTCTTAATGTAGTGTTCTGTTCCTTTTATTAAAGTAGACCTGCTATATTTGAACCCTAGGAAGTATTTATAATACTTGCACATGCATTTCCAGCAGCTGTGGTAGTCTAGAAATGTATCCATGTACACTGCAGGGAGGAGACACTATATTTCGGCTGGCGCATGGCGGGGTGGCGAGCCAGCACATAGGCAAAATGACATATTCGGCATGTATTTTCACACTCCTGAGCCCGTTTGACTCGCTGTGCGCCGAAGTGTGAGGGGAATCGTTGGCGGAGGTGTGTCAGTCCAGATCGAGCAGAGTACGTGCAAATTTGGGGCTCTATTTTCCGGTGTCGAGCCCCATCACTGGCGAAGTTGTCATTTCGTTACGGATGGCTGAACCCGTTTGGTCATTTGGTGACGTGCCGGTGCCGTGCACTGAAGTGGGAGGGAAGCCGCTGCTGGGTGGTGTGTCCGTCAAGACGGAGCAGCGCACTTCAATTTTAAGATTAGACTGCGATTCGGGCTTGCACTTCCCACCATATAAGACCATGTTTACGGCGCAAATCACACCACAGCATATGGCGAGTTGCTAATTTTGGGTGTTTCCCGAGCAATGCGTGCAGGAACCTATTAAAAAGCCAATCAACCGTTTTGTGGATCATATGCGGTCCAATCTAACTTTGAAATAAATCCCCCAAGCAGGAAATACTTTGTGTTTATTGTTTGTTTTTATGTTAGGCTAATTCCTGTATTTATTTATGATTTTAATTGTTTATGGGTGTTATTATACTGCACTGTGGTCACAGGGGTACTGTATTCATTCTTACACGCATCTGTAATGAGAAGGATGATATATGTAACGTTCAGAAAAGGATTTTACATATAGCCCCTTTAATATGAAGTGAACACGGTTACAGTATTCTTTGTGCTTTATATCTTGAAAGAAATACATAATGAGCCACCATAAATGTGAAGGAGAGGTTTTTTTTACATTCAAAATTTCTGCCAGGGATCATTTTTTCTTTTTTTAAAATTTATGGCTGAATAATTATCTTTGTTAAGCCTGTCAATGCCTGTTTCCTTAAGATAGTCTGCACACTTAATAACATTAACATTAAGTATTATGGTACTTCAAATGCTATTCATCTGTTTTTAATTTAGTTTTTAATTTAATGCTCTTCATTACTAGCTAGCTACGGCATGCCTTTATGGCATGCAAAGGATATGCGACCAAATATTTAAAATGATTATGTTATTTATTATATTAAACTGTCGAACTGTCCCGAAAATGGGGGGGGGGGGGGGGGGGGGGGGGGGCTATGCAGAAAAGGTTCTATAATTTCTAAATGGTTTATCCGATATTGATGAAAATACCCTTAAAGTAAAGCGGTTTGTCATTGTCATTGTCAAAATAACAAAAAATGTGTCACTGTCCAATGAATTATGGTGCTCACTGCACATAAGGTTTAACCTCTGATTTTAAACCCTGATCATTTTTCATTCTTCCACTTCCATAATTATTTTGGCATGACTCACCCATTATCATGGTAACTTCAAAATATTGATAACTGCTCTGCCTATTGAAATATAGCAATAATACCTCAAGGAGTTTCCATACATTTTGATAACCCTCATCAACAGGTAATTACTTCTTGCCAAGTGGCAATCTCACGATTCTTTGCATATGCATGCTTGCATGCTTGGAGGAAAAATGGCTGCTGGCTCTCTCTCTCTTGTCTGTCCCCAAACTAATTTGCATCTGAATCTTGGAGGACTAATGGAAGATTAAAAGTGGAATGTATCAATACCCTCCCCCTATCTATCATATTGTCCTCATTTTGGACAACAGAAGAAGAAAAGAACGGCATTGTCTGTCATTAAAAAGGAATACTTAAGAGCGTCAGTATCACGTTATATTGTAACTTGTCATCACAGAGACCGATAAAGTATGATCTCTATCTTTAAAACCATATCAATGACGGACACGTTTGAACACGCAAAAAAAAAAAAACTCAAACATTTACGGTGAGTCAGTTATTTCTGCGTAGCCCTCACAATTGTATGGAAATTGCGCGAACATGATTTCCCATAGTGAATTGAATTTAACAAATGACCAAAAACCACTGACACACAGTAGCCTAGCCTACGTTGAAAAATAGCCTATATTGAGAAAGCTATTAACCTAATAGCCTATTTGATTTGTTTTCATTCATAGAATTATAGGCCTACCAATGTTAACATTTTAGTTTCTTTTAAAGACAATGATGCATTCTTTTTTTCATTTATTAACTTGTGAGCATGCTGTCAATGTGTGCATTCTCTGTTTACAGAAAATGTCAATAGGTCATTAAAACAACTTCAACTCTCCATATAGGCTAACAAAACGATTCATAAATTTATATTTTATGAACTAATCTAATGTGGTATCTAAATAAATGTCAATTTTCAACACAATATATAAACCAGAGCGAACTGGAGTGCTCATCACTCTAATTAAATTACGTCCGCTTCCCCTCCTTACTCACTCCCGCTCACATAATCGGAACACACACACCTTTGAGCATCAGATGCACTCCGTCGCCCCTGTATGCAGGCCAAGCTGCATGCTCCAGAACAATATCCGCCATGCCTTGTCAAATGTTCTGCATGCTCCAGAACAATATCCGCCATGCCTTGTCAAATGTTCCCCGCTGGCTACACACAGGCATCCGGGCTGAGCCAGGCTTGCGTAGTCTAGTTATGTAAAGAATTCGGGTCAAATTTGCCAGGAAAATCATTTTGTGAATGAAGGATGTGATGTCAAAGTGCGCTCCCAAGTGCCTTCCCTGTCTCTGGCTGGCCCCACAGCACCACAAGGGCTAGCGAACTGAAGTCGTGTAACACAACAGTACCTACCTGAGAAATGGACCAGTCAACCAGCAAACGACCGGTTGAGTCCACCAAAGGCGAAGATAAAAGTTCTCTTGATCGAAACCCGTTTGGCCAAATGATTAAAATTCGGGCCTTATCTATTGTTAAATGTGTATAATAAGCAGGGTTGTTTAAACATAAGCAATAACCAGTCCCTCCAGGATTTTGCAATGTCACGATCGCAACTATTAACGCAAAATCAACGAAGCTCCATGAAAGTTGCGAGAGGTTGCATTTTTTTCCAATCACCGCAACTTTCCCGCGAAAATCAAATCGTTGTGTTAAGACGTACCCCTGCTCGAATAACCTGAATGATTTCAAACACAAATAGGCGACTTAATGTTTTTAATTAAAATATCTCCTCCGTTGTAGCGAGTCTCATAAGCCAGGGTCAGTTTCCCTGTCATTACTGAGCGTAAAAATGGTTTTATAATAAAAGCGCGTTTGGGTTTGAGTCTCCGTGTTTACACATAGGCTACTTCCGCGTATCACACGAGAACAAACAGAATTACTCCAAGAATTACTCCACGTTAACTGTGATTTTCAGGTCCAAAAAAATAAGTTTTACTTTTCAATTTACAAATAAAACAAAACATTTTTGTTATATTGAGCTATTTTTTAATGGTTACTCAGAACGCAAGTTGCAAGCTCCATAATATTTCCAGTTATACAGTACTGTTTAATTCATAAATACAGTACTTATATTAGGCCTACATATGATTTTTTTATTGAATTACATATATATTTTCAATATATTTTATATATATTTATTTTATATAATATAAATTCAATATATTTTTGAAATCGCAATTTTTATTTGCAACTTTCACTAATTACTAACTTCATCTCAACAAACACACACACAACATCGCACTTTTCATCGCAACTTTTAAGAAAGGCTGCAGTGAAATCAAGCATTTTAGGCCGCAACAATCACAAAAAAACTCTTGAGATCCTGGTGGGACTGAACAACATAATCTTGCATTATTGGAACTTTAAAACACTAAATATGTGAAATAAACACCTTTACTTTCATGTTCAAATTAAGTTCAATAGGTTGTGTATTTGGTGTTTTTGCATCTTAATTCTAAACATTAGTCATGCAGTTGTGTATTTGTAAGGTTAAATTAAAAGCACTTGTTCAATATATGTTGCACTAACTCAGCTGGCAATGAAGAGCAGTACACCATTTCTCACCCCATGGTGAACCCAGGTCCATGCATTTAATTAATATGATGTTTCGTTGATGATGGCATTCATGTGCCTTTTTGTTTTCTTTTTCTTACCTTCTCTCTTGACATATGCAAGCAAACACCATGATAAAACAATTTCACCAAATCAGTCTACAAGAGCATTGCTTGGAAATGAGGCTCTCCAGACATTTCCTTCTGTAGGTGTCTCTAATTGAGTAAACATCTGTTGGACAGAAACCATTCTGATTGCACTGCCTACATCTAACCCAAATGGGAAATAAGGTTTAATGGCAATCTGTTCCTCTACAAAAGGGGGAAATATATTACCATCTTCTTCAAAAAAAAAAGAGAAAGAAAGTAAGTAAGCCAGTGGAAGTGAAGTCATCTGAAGAATAGTATGCTTGGCTGGAGTTTGCACTTTTCCCATGAGTGTGGCAAGGGAAATTCGGAGGCTCCTTGGAACGATTAAGAGGAGCATGAAGCCACTTTGGAAAGCCCGGAACTCTGCAGGCATGATGCCACATGTTCTCCTTGGTCTTTCACACAAAAAACTGGAAAGAATTGCGATAAGGGCTCCGCAGATATCAAGTCTGTCTTCTCACAGCTTGTTACGCACTGGTGCTGTGAACAGCTTTGTTTGCCAGGGTCAAAAGGTCACGGGTTGGAATATGGCTCATATACCAAGTTCCGCTGCAGTCTTATCCCTCCAAGCCCCATCTACTTTGACCAACATGGTTGACCCTTGTTAAAATGATATTACTTGTAAAAATATGCATGGTAATACAGCCCTGTTGATCTGCCGATATCCCAACACAAATTTGCAGAGGCAAAGAGCTGTCATTAGAATTTGAGTTTTTTTTTCTCCCTATTTGAAAGCATGGTGTCAATAATATAGTCAATTAAAAAACGCTAACTTTTAACTTTTTTTACTTTTAACAAAAGACAAAAACACTGAAACACTTACTAGTTTAGAAATTCAGTAATATGAGTATATATCCCCTTCATCTTAAAAACTGTATTTAATTTAATATGCACCGTTGCTACTTGGTAACTGCTATTGGAAGAACTTCATGCAATTGTTCATAATATTTTATACATATTAGTTATTCTTGGATACCATTGTTTCATGAAAGAAAACAAAGCAAAACAAAAAAGGAAAAACTAAGATGACACATATTTTAAATAAAACAAGTTTTTCTCTCATTGTAAATCGCTTATGGAGGAGTGACTGAGCTTGTTTTTGTAGTGGGAAATGGAAGAAAAATTACATTTTATTTTTAATTACATGCACGCCAATCATTATTATATTAGTAGAGGTCTAAACATCAATCGGTGTTTTTAAACATTACTTTAGATTTTAAGCATTCAGCAGACACTATCGAGAAGATTATGCATATTGCGTTTGTACATACAATCCATTTATACAGCTGGATATTTCTGAAGTAATTCAGGTTAAGTAACTTGTATAAGGGTACACCAACTCTGCCCCACCTGGGAATAGAACCTACAACCTTTGAGCTACAAGATAAGTTATTTATTTATCTTTAAATCAGGATATTGCTTGTGAGGCAGATGGGGTTGTTAAACTGTGCCCAGTACTGTAATTATTTTGCCAGGGAATCCTTTTAGTCCATGGCCCCTTCAACAGACGTTTCCAATCTATATCATCAATTTATACAATTAGACAAGCATAGCCTAAATCCTCAAATAAAAAGTAACTCTAGCTCTCCCTCTGCATAGATTTCAGATAACCATGGGAAGGTATATTTATTCAATTATGTGTGGTTTTGGGTATATTGTATATAATATGCATTTACTGCAAGGTATTCAGTGTTCTGTGCTGTATGAAGTCCGCATGAAATTCTGTAATGAAAAACATACACGTGTCGATGATGCAAGCAACTGGATTCTGCAAATTTCCCATTAAACTACACATGAAGTTCCCTATGGGATGTTTATTGTTCTGAAATATATTATTTCATTATTTTGTCGAAAATAATACCAATTTCCAGCTGGGTTTGTAAGAAAACTAATTTAGAGCAATTGTGTACAGTTCATGTGTTACTGTTTACAATTATTGTAGAAGTAATAAAAAAATGCTACATCCACAAACTGCATTTCTGTTAGATTACATCAGACCATATTGTGAGTGGTGAGTGAAGTCTCCCCCCTGATGAGCCTGTAAGCTGTTCTGGACAATAACCATAAGAGTCTCAAATAATAGCAACAGTAAAACAAACAAACAAACAAAAAAATGACCAGAGACAGATTTACACTTATAAATTCACTGTGACTGTCCTGACAAACCCCAGCACTAAAAATATATTCCCTCCATCTTTCTGTGTCACATGTTCTTTCTTTGCGTCTCACCCAATTTCACTCTAAAACCCCTTGGGGAATTTTGAAGCAAGCGAGAGAGCCGCCCGTCGCGATAATGGCCCGGCTTGATCAACTGTTGCTCCGAATGAAACATCCCTCGCCTTCTGCTGAGAACAGCCTGGTGAGTTTCCAGATCTGACCCAGCACAGAGCAATCAGATTCTCATTTATTACTAAAACCAGAAAGTGAACACAGGGAAGCGGGAGGAATGTGGAGAACATTTTCCTGGATATTTAGAGCTTGCAGTTACTAATCGATTAAACTATGTCTACAGACTACAGTTAGGTCAGACAATGTAATTTAAACTAATACATTAGACTCTAATGATTAGAGGCAAAACTATTTCCTATTTTCATGCTTTTTGTCATTAAGAGCCCATGACATCCTTCGATTAAACTCATCATTAAAACAGGGTAATTAATTCAACAATTAAATTTTTCCCTGTGCTGTAAGAAAATGGAATGTCATTTATTCTCTCACTGACTGAGTCACCTCATGTAGTATAATGCCAAACATGTTTTACCACTAGACAATGAAAAGGTCTGCAATAGACACACGCCTCTTGCAGTGCCTGCTTGATTCTTATTTTAATAAACTGTATGATTATCTATATCTAGCAACTGTCATGGTTTCTGGCAGCCTCCAGTTGTTTCTGCGGTTGTTCTTTCTTTTGGCGACGTCGGGGCAATCTATCGGATTTTCTGTCTTCCATTCCGGTGCTTTGCTGTCGCTCGGCAGTGATTTATCTCACCTGTTTTGAGTTTCCTGTCGGCTATATAAGCTCAGGGTTTCCGTTTTCCTGTGCTTCGATATTGTCTTTGCTATTTGACATTGAAGTCGGTAAGGTATAGGATTGCAGTCTCTACATTTCTGGTTGTTACAAATAAGAAACGTAGGTAGTCCGGTTAGAGTCAGAGTAAAGATTTATTTAGTCTTTTTGTTTCCTTTTCTCTCGTTATCCCTTTATTCTCCTCTACCTGTTACCTTTTGTTCAGCTCTTTCGCACCTAGAGCTGTAGGTAACAGGTTCTATTTCTACTTTGTTTCTTTCGCCCTTGTTACACAGGCTTTTTTTTGTCTTTTGTTGTTTGATTACTCGCGATTACCGAGTTTGCCCTCTTTTGGGGTTGTTTTTCTGTTGGCTTACGCCGGGAGGTTTTGATTTCCTTTGTTTTCATTTATATTCCCTTCTACTGCGGAGCTGTCCGCTTTGTGGTGTATTTCTCACGATATACACTTTTAGATCCCTTGGTTGTTGGGCTTGGTTCTCCGAACCTTACACTCCCCCCTTACAGCAACATTTATATTACCTACTGTATGTGTCCATAGTTACTAAGTCATCCACTTGCTCCCTGGATGCAATTCCCACTATGTTCTTTAAGGAGGTTTTAGATAGTTTGATTGATGATGTACTGGATATTGTGAATTGCTCCCTAGAAACAGGCATCTTTCCAGATGCACTCAAAACAGCTCTAGTGAAGCCCTTACTCAAGAAGCATAATCTTGATTCTTCTATTTTTAGCAATTTTAGGCCTATTTCCAACCGGCCTTTTCTGAGTAAGATATTGGAAAAGGCAGTCTTTAAACAATTTCAGTCCGGTTTTAGAAGGGGACACAGTACTGAAACAGCGCTTGTAAAAATAATCAATGATCTTAGAGTGAGCGCCGATAATAAAAATGTTTCTATTCTTGTACTTCTTGATCTGACTGCTGTCTTTGATACAGTCGATCATGGGATACTTCTAAACCGTTTTGAAAATTGTATTGGTCTCTCAGGCACAGCCCTGAACTGGTTTAATACTTACCTTACTGGCAGAAGATATTTTGTTAGTCTCGGTGACCATGTTTCAGAAAAACATGACATTTTCTCTGGTATTCCACAGGGTTCTGTTCTTGGTCCTCTACTGTTTTGTCTGTATATGCTGCCACTTGGAAAAATTATTTGTGATCATGGAGT